>JBAIZL010000082.1:180000-385000 GCA_036971475.1 Prosapia bicincta | reverse complement strand
TACTATATAGACCCATACAATGACCTGTACATATGGGCTAACTTTAGTAGTCGGTATTTGTGGCGTTATACTGAACGATGACACCTTTGTCTTTAAGGTGGCGCATACTATATAGACCCATATAATGACTGTACATATGGGCTAACTTTAGTAGTCGGTATTTGTGGCGTTATACTGAACGATGACGCCTCTGTCTTTAAGGTGGCGCATACTATATAGACCCATATAATGACTGTACATATGGGCTAACTTTAGTAGTCGGTATTTGTGGCGTTATACCGAACGATGACGCCTCTGTCTTTATGGTGGCGCATACTATATAGACCCATATAATGACCTGTACATATGGGCCAATTTAGTAGTCGGTATTTGTGGCGTTTTACTGAACGATGACGCCTCTGTCTTTAAGGTGGCGCATACTATATAGACCCATATAATGACTGTACATATGGGCTGACTTTAGTAGTCGGTATTTGTGGCGTTATACTGAACGATGACACCTTTGTCTTTAAGGTGGCGCATACTATATAGACCCATATAATGACTGTACATATGGGCTAACTTTAGTAGTCGGTATTTGTGGCGTTATACTGAACGATGACGCCTCTGTCTTTAAGGTGGCGCATACTATATAGACCCATATAATGGCTGTACATATGGGCTAACTTTAGTAGTCGGTATTTGTGGCGTTATACTGAACGATGACGCCTCTGTCTTTAAGGTGGCGCATACTATATAGACCCATATAATGGCTGTACATATGGGCTAACTTTAGTAGTCGGTATTTGTGGCGTTTTACTGAACGATGACGCCTCTGTCTTTAAGGTGGCGCATACTATATAGACCCATATAATGACTGTACATATGGGCTGACTTTAGTAGTCGGTATTTGTGGCGTTATACTGAACGATGACGCCTCTGTCTTTAAGGTGGCGCATACTATATAGACCCATATAATGGCTGTACATATGGGCTAACTTTAGTAGTCGGTATTTGTGACGTTATACTGAACGATGACACCTTTGTCTTTAAGGTGGCGCATACTATATAGACCCATATAATGACTGTACATATGGGCTAACTTTAGTAGTCGGTATTTGTGGCGTTATACTGAACGATGACGCCTCTGTCTTTAAGGTGGCGCATACTATATAGACCCATACAATGACCTGTACATATGGGCTAACTTTAGTAGTCGGTATTTGTGGCGTTATACTGATCGATGACGCCTCTGTCTTTAAGGTGGCGCATGCTATATAGACCCATATAATGACTGTACATATGGGCTAACTTTAGTAGTCGGTATTTGTGGCGTTATACTGAACGATGACGCCTCTGTCTTTAAGGTGGCGCATGCTATATAGACCCATACAATGACCTGTACATATGGGCTAACTTTAGTAGTCGGTATTTGTGGCGTTATACTGATCGATGACGCCTCTGTCTTTAAGGTGGCGCATACTATATAGACCCATATAATGACTGTACATATGGGCTAACTTTAGTAGTCGGTATTTGTGGCGTTATACTGAACGATGACGCCTCTGTCTTTAAGGTGGCGCATACTATATAGACCCATATAATGACTGTACATATGGGCTAACTTTAGTAGTCGGTATTTGTGGCGTTATACTGAACGATGACACCTCTGTCTTTAAGGTGGCGCATACTATATAGACCCATATAATGACTGTACATATGGGCTAACTTTAGTAGTCGGTATTTGTGGCGTTATACTGAACGATGACGCCTCTGTCTTTAAGGTGGCGCATACTATATAGACCCATATAATGACTGTACATATGGGCTAACTTTAGTAGTCGGTATTTGTGGCGTTATACTGAACCATGACGCCTCTGTCTTTAAGGTGGCGCATACTATATAGACCCATATAATGACTGTACATATGGGCTAACTTTAGTAGTCGGTATTTGTGGCGTTATACTGAACGATGACGCCTCTGTCTTTAAGGTGGCGCATACTATATAGACCCATATAATGACTGTACATATGGGCTAACTTTAGTAGTCGGTATTTGTGGCGTTATACTGAACCATGACGCCTCTGTCTTTAAGGTGGCGCATACTATATAGACCCATATAATGACTGTACATATGGGCTAACTTTAGTAGTCGGTATTTGTGGCGTTATACTGAACGATGACACCTCTGTCTTTAAGGTGGCGCATACTATATAGACCCATATAATGACTGTACATATGGGCTAACTTTAGTAGTCGGTATTTGTGGCGTTATACTGAACGATGACGCCTCTGTCTTTAAGGTGGCGCATACTATATAGACCCATATAATGACTGTACATATGGGCTAACTTTAGTAGTCGGTATTTGTGGCGTTATACTGAACCATGACGCCTCTGTCTTTAAGGTGGCGCATACTATATAGACCCATATAATGACTGTACATATGGGCTAACTTTAGTAGTCGGTATTTGTGGCGTTATACTGAACGATGACGCCTCTGTCTTTAAGGTGGCGCATACTATATAGACCCATATAATGACTGTACATATGGGCTAACTTTAGTAGTCGGTATTTGTGGCGTTATACTGAACGATGACGCCTCTGTCTTTAAGGTGGCGCATACTATATAGACCCATATAATGACTGTACATATGGGCTAACTTTAGTAGTCGGTATTTGTGGCGTTATACTGAACGATGACACCTTTGTCTTTAAGGTGGCGCATACTATATAGACCCATATAATGACTGTACATATGGGCTAACTTTAGTAGTCGGTATTTGTGGCGTTATACTGAACGATGACGCCTCTGTCTTTAAGGTGGCGCATACTATATAGACCCATATAATGACTGTACATATGGGCTGACTTTAGTAGTCGGTATTTGTGGCGGGTTACTGATCGATGACGCCTTTGTCTTTAAGGTGGCGCATACTATATAGACCCATATAATGACTGTACATATGGGCTAACTTTAGTAGTCGGTATTTGTGGCGTTATACTGAACGATGACGCCTCTGTCTTTAAGGTGGCACATACTATATAGACCCATATAATGACTGTACATATGGGCTAACTTTAGTAGTCGGTATTTGTGGCGTTATACTGAACGATGACACCTTTGTCTTTAAGGTGGCACATACTATATAGACCCATATAATGACTGTACATATGGGCTAACTTTAGTAGTCGGTATTTGTGGCGTTATACTGAACGATGACGCCTCTGTCTTTAAGGTGGCGCATACTATATAGACCCATATAATGACTGTACATATGGGCTGACTTTAGTAGTCGGTATTTGTGGCGGGTTACTGATCGATGACGCCTTTGTCTTTAAGGTGGCGCATACTATATAGACCCATACAATGACCTGTACATATGGGCTAACTTTAGTAGTCGGTATTTGTGGCGTTATACTGAACATATGGTCTGGCTGACTGATTTTCTTTAGCGTTGTAGTAAGGGTGTATGTGGCAAGACGTGTGTTAGGGCAGGACGGGATTAACAGGTTTACTTGAGGGTGGGACAGGGAAAGGTTTCAATGCTGGATGACAACGTTTATGTTCCAACATATGGACTTGCTGACTGATTCTCTTCAGCGTTGTAGTAAGGGTGTATGTGGCATGATGTGTGTTAGGGCAGGACGGGATTACCAGGTTTACTTGAGGGTGGGACAGGGAAAGGTTCCAATGCTCGATGACAACGTTTATGTTCCGACTTAGAGGTGATTTTATTGGGGTGAAAGTGAAGCTGCACAATGGGGGGTGGGGTGACGTCATACTGAGGTAGTCTCCCATAGGGCTAGAGTCTCAACATCTCCAATCACAGACCCACAATGAACTTCATTACCAGCAACGTCCCAACCACCCTTGATTATTACGGAGGCACCACGTGCAATTTTATCTCTGCAGGTGCCTTCTCTCCATATACCGTGTTCTGTGTAAGACGAAACCTTCCACCTTCTAATGCTCGTTTATAGTTGGTCCGGTGAGGCAGGAACTTTGCGAACTCAGGTGCGACCCCATGCCATGACCTTTCTATGCTGTGTTCTGTGTGGGAGGAATATTGCCATCGTCTATTGGCCGTTTAAAGTTCAACCGGTGTGGAAGGAGCTTTGCTAACTCGAATGCGGCCGCATGCCTTGGCCTTCCTATACTGTGTTCTCTGTGGGAGGAATATTGCAATCGTCTATAGGCCGTTTATAGTTTGTCCGGTGTGGCAGAAACTTTGCGAACTCAGGTCCGATCTCAAGCCTTCGCCTCCTTATGCTGTGTTCGGTGTGGGAGGAATATTGCCATTGTCTATTGGCCGTTTATAGTTCTACCAGTATGGCAGGAACTTTGCGAACTCAAGTAGGACCCCATGCCCTTTCCACCCTATACTGTGTTCTGTGTGGGAGGAATATTGCCATCGTATATTAGTCGTTTATAGTTCTACCAGTGTAGCAGGAACTTTGCGAACTCAAGTAGGACCCCATGCCCTTTCCACCCTATACTGTGTTCTGTGTGGGAGGAATATTGCCATCGTATATTAGTCGTTTATAGTTCTACCAGTATGGCAGGAACTTTGCGAACTCAAGTAGGACCCCATGCCCTTTCCACCCTATACTGTGTTCTGTGTGGGAGGAATATTGCCATCGTATATTAGTCGTTTATAGTTCTACCAGTATGGCAGGAACTTTGCGAACTCAAGTAGGACCCCATGCCCTTTTCACCCTATACTGTGTTCTGTGTGGGAGGAATATTGCCATCGTATATTAGTCGTTTATAGTTCTACCAGTGTGGCAGGAACTTTGCGAACTCAAGTAGGACCCCATGCCCTTTCCACCCTATACTGTGTTCTGTGTGGGAGGAATATTGCCATCGTATATTAGTCGTTTATAGTTCTACCAGTGTGGCAGGAACTTTGCGAACTCACGTGTGACCCCATGCCTTCGATTCTCTATGCTGTGTTCTGTGTGGGAGGAATATTGCCATCGTCTATTGGCCGTTTATAGTCCAACCAGTGTGGCAGGAACTTTGCGAACTCAGGTTTGAACCCATTCCTTCGACTCTCTATGCTGTGTTCTGTGTGGGAGGAATATTGCCATCGTCTATTGGCCGTTTATAGTCCAACCAGTGTGGCAGGAACTTTGCGAACTCACGTGTGACCCCATGCCTTCGACTCTCTATGCTGTGTTCTGTGTGGGAGGAATATTGCCATCGTCTATTGGCCGTTTATAGTCCAACCAGTGTGGCAGAACTTTGCGAACTCAGGTTTGACCCCATTCCTTCGACTCTCTATGCTGTGTTCTGTGTGGGAGGAATATTGCCATCGTCTATTGGCCGTTTATAGTCCAACCAGTGTGGCAGGAACTTTGCGAACTCACGTGTGACCCCATGCCTTCGACTCCCTATACTGTGTTCTGTGTGGGAGGAATATGGCCATCGTCTATTGGCCGATAATAGTTTGTCAGGTGTGGTAGGAACTTTGCGAAATCAGGTGCGACCCCATGCCTTGTCCTCCCTATACTGTGTTCTGTGTAGGAGGAAAATTGCCATCGTCAATAGGCCGTTTATAGTTCGACCAGTGTGGCAGGAACTTTGCGTACTCAGGTGCAACCCCATGCCTTCGCCTCCCTATGCTGTGTTCTGTGTGGGAGGAATATTGCCATCGTCTATTGGCCGTTTATAGTTCAACCAGTGTGACAGGAACTTTGCGAACTTAGGTGCGACCCCGTGCCTTCGCCTCCCTATGCTGTGTTCTGTGTGGGAGGAATATTGCCATCGTCTATTGGCCGTTTATAGTTCAACCAGTGTGACAGGAACTTTGCGAACTTAGGTGCGACCCCATGCCTTCGCCTCCCAATGCTGTGTTCTGTGTGGGAGGAATATTGCCATCGTCTATTGGCCGTTTATAGTTCAACCAGTGTGACAGGAACTTTGCGAACTTAGGTGCGACCCCGTGCCTTCGCCTCCCTATGCTGTGTTCTGTGTGGGAGGAATATTGCCATCGTCTATTGGCCGTTTATAGTTCAACCAGTGTGACAGGAACTTTGCGAACTTAGGTGCGACCCCATGCCTTCGCCTCCCTATGCTGTGTTCTGTGTGGGAGGAATATTGCCATCGTCTATTGGCCGTTTATAGTTCAACCAGTGTGACAGGAACTTTGCGAACTTAGGTGCGACCCCGTGCCTTCGCCTCCCTATGCTGTGTTCTGTGTGGGAGGAATATTGCCATCGTCTATTGGCCGTTTATAGTTCAACCAGTGTGACAGGAACTTTGCGAACTTAGGTGCGACCCCATGCCTTCGCCTCCCTATGCTGTGTTCTGTGTGGGAGGAATATTGCCATCGTCTATTGGCCGTTTATAGTTCAACCAGTGTGACAGGAACTTTGCGAACTTAGGTGCGACCCCGTGCCTTCGCCTCCCTATGCTGTGTTCTGTGTGGGAGGAATATTGCCATCGTCTATTGGCCGTTTATAGTTCAACCAGTGTGACAGGAACTTTGCGAACTTAGGTGCGACCCCATGCCTTCGCCTCCCTATGCTGTGTTCTGTGTGGGAGGAATATTGCCATCGTCTATTGGCCGTTTATAGTTCAACCAGTGTGACAGGAACTTTGCGAACTTAGGTGCGACCCCATGCCTTCGCCTCTCTATGCTGTGTTCTGTTTGGAAGGAATATTGCCATCGTCTATTGGCCGTTTATAGTTCAACCAGTGTGACAGGAACTTTGCGAACTTAGGTGCGACCCCGTGCCTTCGCCTCCCTATGCTGTGTTCTGTGTGGGAGGAATATTGCCATCGTCTATTGGCCGTTTATAGTTCAACCAGTGTGACAGGAACTTTGCGAACTTAGGTGCGACCCCATGCCTTCGCCTCCCTATGCTGTGTTCTGTGTGGGAGGAATATTGCCATCGTCTATTGGCCGTTTATAGTTCAACCAGTGTGACAGGAACTTTGCGAACTTAGGTGCGACCCCATGCCTTCGCCTCCCAATGCTGTGTTCTGTGTGGGAGGAATATTGCCAACGTAAATTTACCGTTTTTAGTTCAACCAGTGTGGCCGGAACTTTGCGAACTCAAGTAGGCCCCATGCCTTCTACTCCCTATACTGTGTTATGTGTAGGAGGAATATTGCCATCGTTATATAGGCCGTTTATAGTTCGACCAGTGTGGCAGGAGCTTTGCGAACGCAGGTGCGACCCCATGTCGTCGCCTCCCTATGCTGTGTTCTGTGTGGGAGGAATATTGCCATCGTCTATTGGCCGTTTATAGTTCAACCAGTGTGGCAGGAACTTTGCGAACTCAGGTGCGACCCCATGCCTTCGCCTCCCTATGCTGTGTTCTGTGTGGGAGGAATATTGCCATCGTCTATTGGCCGTTTATAGTTCAACCAGTGTGGCAGGAACTTTGCGAACTCAGGTGCGCCGCATGCCTTCGCCTCCTTATGCTGTGTTCTGTGTGGGAGGAATATTGCCATCGTCTATTGGCCGTTTATAGTTCAACCAGTGTGACAGGAACTTTGCGAACTTAGGTGCGACCCCGTGCCTTCGCCTCCCTATGCTGTGTTCTGTGTGGGAGGAATATTGCCATCGTCTATTGGCCGTTTATAGTTCAACCAGTGTGACAGGAACTTTGCGAACTTAGGTGCGACCCCGTGCCTTCGCCTCCCTATGCTGTGTTCTGTGTGGGAGGAATATTGCCATCGTCTATTGGCCGTTTATGGTTCAACCAGTGTGGCAGGAACTTTGCGAACTTAGGTGCGACCCCGTGCCTTCGCCTCCCTATGCTGTGTTCTGTGTGGGAGGAATATTGCCATCATCTATTGGCCGTTTATAGTTCAACCAGTGTGGCAGGAACTTTGCGAACTCACGTGTGACCCCATGCCTTCGACTCCCTATACTGTGTTCTGTGTGGGAGGAATATGGCCATCGTCTATTGGCCGATAATAGTTTGTCAGGTGTGGTAGGAACTTTGCGAAATCAGGTGCGACCCCATGCCTTGTCCTCCCTATACTGTGTTCTGTGTAGGAGGAAAATTGCCATCGTCAATAGGCCGTTTATAGTTCGACCAGTGTGGCAGGAACTTTGCGTACTCAGGTGCAACCCCATGCCTTCGCCTCCCTATGCTGTGTTCTGTGTGGGAGGAATATTGCCATCGTCTATTGGCCGTTTATAGTTCAACCAGTGTGACAGGAACTTTGCGAACTTAGGTTCGACCCCGTGCCTTCGCCTCCCTATGCTGTGTTCTGTGTGGGAGGAATATTGCCATCGTCTATTGGCCGTTTATAGTTCAACCAGTGTGACAGGAACTTTGCGAACTTAGGTGCGACCCCATGCCTTCGCCTCCCAATGCTGTGTTCTGTGTGGGAGGAATATTGCCATCGTCTATTGGCCGTTTATAGTTCAACCAGTGTGACAGGAACTTTGCGAACTTAGGTGCGACCCCGTGCCTTCGCCTCCCTATGCTGTGTTCTGTGTGGGAGGAATATTGCCATCGTCTATTGGCCGTTTATAGTTCAACCAGTGTGACAGGAACTTTGCGAACTTAGGTGCGACCCCATGCCTTCGCCTCCCTATGCTGTGTTCTGTGTGGGAGGAATATTGCCATCGTCTATTGGCCGTTTATAGTTCAACCAGTGTGACAGGAACTTTGCGAACTTAGGTGCGACCCCATGCCTTCGCCTCCCAATGCTGTGTTCTGTGTGGGAGGAATATTGCCAACGTAAATTTACCGTTTTTAGTTCAACCAGTGTGGCCGGAACTTTGCGAACTCAAGTAGGCCCCATGCCTTCTACTCCCTATACTGTGTTATGTGTAGGAGGAATATTGCCATCGTCTATTGGCCGTTTATAGTTCAACCAGTGTGACAGGAACTTTGCGAACTTAGGTGCGACCCCATGCCTTCGCCTCTCTATGCTGTGTTCTGTTTGGAAGGAATATTGCCATCGTCTATTGGCCGTTTATAGTTCAACCAGTGGGACAGGAACTTTGCGAACTTAGGTGCGACCCCGTGCCTTCGCCTCCCTATGCTGTGTTCTGTGTGGGAGGAATATTGCCATCGTCTATTGGCCGTTTATAGTTCAACCAGTGGGACAGGAACTTTGCGAACTTAGGTGCGACCCCATGCCTTCGCCTCCCTATGCTGTGTTCTGTGTGGGAGGAATATTGCCATCGTCTATTGGCCGTTTATAGTTCAACCAGTGGGACAGGAACTTTGCGAACTTAGGTGCGACCCCGTGCCTTCGCCTCCCTATGCTGTGTTCTGTGTGGGAGGAATATTGCCATCGTCTATTGGCCGTTTATAGTTCAACCAGTGTGACAGGAACTTTGCGAACTTAGGTGCGACCCCATGCCTTCGCCTCCCTATGCTGTGTTCTGTGTGGGAGGAATATTGCCATCGTCTATTGGCCGTTTATAGTTCAACCAGTGTGACAGGAACTTTGCGAACTTAGGTGCGACCCCATGCCTTCGCCTCCCAATGCTGTGTTCTGTGTGGGAGGAATATTGCCAACGTAAATTTACCGTTTTTAGTTCAACCAGTGTGGCCGGAACTTTGCGAACTCAAGTAGGCCCCATGCCTTCTACTCCCTATACTGTGTTATGTGTAGGAGGAATATTGCCATCGTTATATAGGCCGTTTATAGTTCGACCAGTGTGGCAGGAGCTTTGCGAACGCAGGTGCGACCCCATGTCGTCGCCTCCCTATGCTGTGTTCTGTGTGGGAGGAATATTGCCATCGTCTATTGGCCGTTTATAGTTCAACCAGTGTGGCAGGAACTTTGCGAACTCAGGTGCGACCCCATGCCTTCGCCTCCCTATGCTGTGTTCTGTGTGGGAGGAATATTGCCATCGTCTATTGGCCGTTTATAGTTCAACCAGTGTGGCAGGAACTTTGCGAACTCAGGTGCGCCGCATGCCTTCGCCTCCTTATGCTGTGTTCTGTGTGGGAGGAATATTGCCATCGTCTATTGGCCGTTTATAGTTCAACCAGTGTGACAGGAACTTTGCGAACTTAGGTGCGACCCCATGCCTTCGCCTCCCTATGCTGTGTTCTGTGTGGGAGGAATATTGCCATCGTCTATTGGCCGTTTATAGTTCAACCAGTGTGACAGGAACTTTGCGAACTTAGGTGCGACCCCGTGCCTTCGCCTCCCTATGCTGTGTTCTGTGTGGGAGGAATATTGCCATCGTCTATTGGCCGTTTATGGTTCAACCAGTGTGGCAGGAACTTTGCGAACTTAGGTGCGACCCCGTGCCTTCGCCTCCCTATGCTGTGTTCTGTGTGGGAGGAATATTGCCATCGTCTATTGGCCGTTTATAGTTCAACCAGTGTGACAGGAACTTTGCGAACTTAGGTGCGACCCCGTGCCTTCGCCTCCCTATGCTGTGTTCTGTGTGGGAGGAATATTGCCATCATCTATTGGCCGTTTATAGTTCAACCAGTGTGGCAGGAACTTTGCGAACTTAGGTGCGACCCCATGCCTTCGCCTCCCTATGCTGTGTTCTGTGTGGGAGGAATATTGCCATCGTCTATTGGCCGTTTATAGTTCAACCAGTGTGGCAGGAACTTTGCGAACTTAGGTGCGACCCCGTGCCTTCGCCTCCTTATGCTGTGTTCTGTGTGGGAGGAATATTGCCATCGTCTATTGGCCGTTTATAGTTCAACCAGTGTGGCAGGAACTTTGTGAACTCACGTGTGACCCCATGCCTTCGACTCCCTACACTGTGTCCTGTGTGGGAGGAATATTGCCATCGTCTATTGGCCGTTTATAGTTCAACCAGTGTGGCAGGAACTTTGCGAACTCAGGTGCGACCCCATGCCTTCGCCTCCTTATCCTGTGTTCTGTGTGGGAGGAATATTGCCATCGTCTATTGGCCGTTTATAGTTCAACCAGTGTGGCAGGAACTTTGCAAACTTAGGTGCGACCCCGTGCCTTCGCCTCCCTATGCTGTGTTCAGTGTGGGAGGAATATTGCCATCGTCTATTGGCCGTTTATAGTTCAACCAGTGTGGCAGGAACTTTGCGAACTTAGGTGCGACCCCGTGCCTTCGCCTCCCTATGCTGTTTTCTGTGTGGGAGGAATATTGCCATCGTCTATTGGCCGTTTATAGTTCAACCAGTGTGACAGGAACTTTGCGAACTTAGGTGCGACCCCGTTCCTTCGCCTCCCTATGCTGTTTTCTGTGTGGGAGGAATATTGCCATCGTCTATTGGCCGTTTATTTTTCAACCAGTGTGACAGGAACTTTGCGAACTTAGGTGCGACCTCGTGCCTTCGCCTCCCTATGCTGTTTTCTGTGTGGGAGGAATATTGCCATCGTCTATTGGCCGTTTATTTTTCAACCAGTGTGGCAGGAACTTTACGAACTTAGGTGCGACCCCATGCCTTCGCCTCCTTATGCTGTGTTCTGTGTGGGAGGAATATTGCCATCGTCTATTGGTCGTTTATAGTTCAACCAGTGTGGCAGGAACTTGGCGACTTCAAGTAGGACCCCATGCCTTCTCCTCCCTCTACTGTTTTCTGTGTAGGAGGAATATTGCCATCGTCTATTGGTCGTTTATAGTTCAACCAGTGTGGCAGGAACTTTGCGAACTTAGGTGCGACCCCATGCCTTCGCCTCCTTATGCTGTGTTCTGTGTGGGAGGAATATTGCCATCGTCTATTGGCCGTTTATAGTTCAACCAGTGTGGCAGGAACTTTGCGAACTTAGGTGCGACCCCGTGCCTTCGCCTCCCTATGCTGTTTTCTGTGTAGGAGGAATATTGCCATCGTCTATTGGTCGTTTATAGTTCAACCAGTGTGGCAGGAACTTTGCGAACTTAGGTGCGACCCCATGCCTTCTCCTCCCTCTACTGTTTTCTGTGTAGGAGGAATATTGCCATCGTCTATTGGTCGTTCATAGTTCAACCAGTGTGGCAGGAACTTTGCGAACTTAGGTGCGACCCCATGCCTTCGCCTCCTTATGCTGTGTTCTGTGTGGGAGGAATATTGCCATCGTCTATTGGCCGTTTATAGTTCAACCAGTGTGGCAGGAACTTTGCGAACTTAGGTGCGACCCCGTGCCTTCGCCTCCCTATGCTGTTTTCTGTGTGGGAGGAATATTGCCATCGTCTATTGGCCGTTTATAGTTCAACCAGTGTTGCAGGAACTTTGCGACTTCAAGTAGGACCCCATGCCTTCTCCTCCCTCTACTGTTTTCTGTGTAGGAGGAAAATTGCCACCTTCTAATGACCGCTTATAGTTTTTCCAGCGTGGTTTGAACTGTAAGAATTCACACATTTACTAACATTACTTTCATATATTATATACTATATATATACTATATTATATACTATATTTTCAAATGATTTGTTCACTGTAATGGAAATTGTTGGATTACGTAAAATTTCCCCCCGCTTTTGCTCCCAAATGGTATTCTATAAACCACTCTTTTAGTAGTAATTTCCTTTCGGGTCATTTTATTGTGAATATTGTCTACTATTTACTTCTTTAAAAGAATTGAACGTCGTTAAATTGTTTATATAGGCTAGATCATTATATATATTTATATTTATAACAAAATATATATTTATGTATAACAACGAAAAAAACAAGAGAAACACAAATACAACAACAATGATTCAATAAATTATTCTTGTATTTGTGTTTCTCTTGGATTTTTCATACATAAAATTCACGCATATATAGGGTAACTTCAAAAAAAAGATTAAAAAATGAATGTTGTACAAGGAAGTAGCTTTCTAGTTTAACAGCTGATGTACATACGCTAAGTATGGTACTCAACGCCTTTTTACATATAAAGCAATCTTAGTGCCTTAACACTTTGCTTCCGTCTGTTTCCTCTTCCAAGCGCTACACTTAAAGCAATAAAACCCCAAAATGCGATTCCGTGACAAGACATTTCGTTGGCTTTACAGTACAAAAATACACAACTTGAGAATTAATTAGAGAAGTAACATTCCGACAGGGAGGGGGATTGCGCTCCGCAATGTAAATATTGTCTCAAGCTAAAACTCTTTTCAAGTCATTTGTTTCATCGTTAGAAGGCAGTAATAAAATTTTCGTAAGGGTTTTGTATTGGCCGTACGATTAGCAATGGTTATAAAGCTGTATTGAGGGTCGTATAACGGATTATACAACTAGTAACATCTTTGTACAAGCGTAATGATGACATGCTTTACTATTTGTCGGCGTCCCGGGAGCCTTCAGGAGCAGGAAAATATAATAAAACTTAGTGTGTACGACCTAAAGGGTAGGTTTGGAAAGGATAACTTGGTCGGATACCACTCTCTTTCTCTCTCCCTCTATTTCTCTCTCTCTCTTTCTCTTCACAACTGTGCGCATGCGTGTGTATGTGTGTTTGTGGTCTCACAGACCTAACCTCATCCTGCCTTACTCTCGCTTACCTCCGGCTAACTCCTCAACTCACCTCGATGACCTCTCCTCGTCCGCAAGAAAGTAATGGTTTATCCCTTGATTACGAACCCTGGTTCGAGACCTGTATCTCAAGGAATAAACCTCTCAGGGGAACCAACCTCTGAATTTGTTACAAAAATCCAATTAGCCTCCTATAAGCCTTTTAACCTCCTTTCGGGGTAGAGAACCTTTTTACTTAAAGACTACAATTGGAAACCTAATGAATTTATTTTATCTTAAATAAAAAACAAAGCTAATTGGAAAATATAATTTTTTTTATTTGACCTTTGAATTTATTATTATTAACTAGTTTATGTACTTTGCATTTTATGATTTATCTAGCCTGAAATTACAGTCAACCTGCCTCTCTAGTTTCAGGTTAATAGTGTAGAATATGTCTCCTATTTAGTCTGACACGTAATTCTTTCCTAATACTATCAAAAGGCCTAAATTTCATAATATATTCTACCATTTATTCAACTTCCATTATCATAATTAATTTTGCATATAATTTTTTTTATTAAAGTTAAATTTCAAATGTCTCAGAGTCTTGTTAATATTTATCCCTTTTAAGGTTAATCTGTCTAGTTACAACAGACTATGCCTTTTATTACGAGCCTCATTTAATTCACCCATTTTACCAATTACCTGTTGCCAAGTTATTTCTAGAATAAAGCCGTAAACTCCCCATCTCAGACAAACGGTTGCGTGGAAAGTCAATTTAGGTAACCTAACAGAGGTTTATCTCCCTTAGGCTATTCAAAATTTTATATAATTTGACTTGAAATTAATATATTTGAAATACAGATGTATTAAAATGAAAAATAGATTGTATATGTAAACTTGTACTGCAAAAAGGTGAAGTGTCTTCCAAAACTGGTTGGTTCTTGGGCATAGCCCATTTCTTTCTGCGTGGCGTCTGTGAAATTCTCTAAGTCCGGAGTTTAGGCAATTTCTTGTTGAATATGATGTTATTAAGATATTTCGGCATCTGCCACTCCCGTGTCACATCGAAGCACTATTTACTGTTGTAATGTGTACAAAACCCAAATTTTGTACATCCTACTTCTATCTTGGATTTTCCGACAATGGGAACTCCGTTGTCATAGTAACCGTCTTGTTATTTTTTAATCTCCAAAACATTTTACTTGTATTTGCCTAACTTATTTCTTCTCGATTTTTATGAAAGTCTTTTCTTTAATGCAATGTCTAAATTTAATTTTGTAACTTTCGTTTTAATAATTTATTTGTCTATATTTCTGTTCTATATTTATTTAATGTACTGTTCTTTTTCACATATAACATTACGACGGCAGCGCTGTATACTCAGTATGACAAGATCTTATAAACAATCTCCCTCCACGTTTTCTAACCTAGTCAAACATAATTTTATTCCTAACCTAAATTCTATGCCATACAATTTTAGATTATGATTAATTTTAGTTTATTTTAATAATTACAATTTTCCCTAGCTTGGCCTAAGTTAATCTGCTTACATTTCTTTTTCTTATATTAAATATTCTGTATTATATTTGGTTAACATTTTAGTAATATTAGGCATTTTGGCCTGGTTCAATAAACTAAATAATTACCGTCCTGTTGGCGCCAGTCATTTAGACTAGTCACTTTTAAGTTATAGTTTTGCTTAATATATTTTACTAATTATACTTTGTTCTTTCTATGACTAAATTAATCTGTCTTCTCTTTCTTAGTCTATTATTTACAATTCTGTAGTTTATTTAGTGCAAATTTAATTAAAATTAGGCAGTTTGGCCTGGTTCCACAAACTACACTTTTACCGTTCAATTTACACCGATCTTTAGCCTATTTAGGGTTATGTTGTGTATAATATATTTTAGCACTCACAGTTGTCTAATTTAGTGCTAAGTAAATCGGTTTACATTTCCCTCTATATTTACTATTTTTTATATTATTGGTTTAAAATAATTTTAATATTAGGTACTTCGGCCTGGTTCCATATTCTGAACTATTACCATATTTCTTGCATCGGTCTTGCAGTATGTTGTGTGTGTGTGCGCGCGCGCGCGCTCGGGCGAAGCATTGATGTTATACATTTCAACCTTCGTGTTAATAACTAAGGAGCGTCGTCTAGCATGAAACAGAAAAGATTCGTGCGCAACTTCCAGTGGAAATATCTGCCGTGTATTAATACAGAGAAACTTTCGCGTAATCGATAGCTTTTAATAAATCCAGTCGGGTTTGGGTAGTTTACTGTCCACGACCAGTCTTCTGGTAGTCACAGCTTCTTCTCCAAAGCACAGAAGTTTCCCTACGTCGTAGATTGGAAGATTAGTGTCAGTGCTAACTTATCTTTACGAGGCCTTTCCCCACACGTCGGGACGTAACGCGGAGGGAGTGGCGCCATCTACCCCTCCCTTATTGCTTGCACAGCGTAGGCTGGCTTTATGTTATTAAATCACTATATTTATAAATATTAAGTGCTACATTTATAAGGTGCAGTAACCTTTGCTACTGTGTCATAGCGAACCTCCATTGTGTACTCTACAAAGACTTTAAACACTTCTAATGTCTAGTTAAATAAGCAATATAAACAAACACTTTTTAAAGTCAATTCTTACGTAGGTAAACTAACAAAATTATTTCAGTTACTTTTTAATAAATAAATACAATTAATATACGTAAATAAAGTAGTGTACGCATTAGAGCAGCTGATTTAATGCGACTCTACAAAAGGTTGCATTTCACTTTTGTGGTTTCCATGGTGACGCGGACTATCTTGTGGTCTAGTTTATACATAGCTGGCCAAATACCCCAGTTTATAGAGCACGACATCCTATGCACACTTTCTAGAAACACTCAATATTTTAATGAGTTTAACTTTGCTAGTTCACAACTTGATATAGTCCTCTATCTAAATAACAAGAGATATTTTACCAAAAACATTTAGTGTCAGTAGATGCGTTGCTTTTATGGGCAAAGTATTCCGAACTGAATGTTCTCATTATTCACTATGATGTTTGTTGTCCTATGAACTTAATAATTATTCAATTCCTTCTATTAGTTTTCTCTCTCCCTGTATATACTTTTCATTCACCCAATCAAATTGAAATACATTTTTTTAAACTTGTATTGAATTACACTTGATGTTTAAACAGTTTTTTTCAAATAATAGCTCATGAATTACATTTAATTAATTTTAGTTTTATATGGGAGAAAAAAGTTCCCATAAGGGGCAAGGTATGCAATATAGTTGTTTCGCCCCGTTTGGCTTAAAATAAGTGATAACACATGATTTCATAAAACAGCTGATTTTATGTTATAGGTTATATGGTAGAATAGCTGTTTTAACGCATAGGTTATGTTTTTTATTTATAGGCCCTAATAATTGTAATTATTTAATAAAAAGTTACAATAATAAAATGTTTCTTTGTTGACCTGAGTATAAATTGACTTGAAAATATTTTGTTTATTACTTGTTAATATAATTTATTTAGTAACAAATCTGCAAATTACATTTAAGAAAACAACTGCGTGTTTATAACGGTATCACCTCAAGCAACGTCGCGCCATTACCACAGGGACAGATTATTCACTCTCCTCTCTAATGTCATTAGCTATTTACTGCAACCATTGTATCATCTTCTTGTCTTGAGCCGTGTCTTCATTTCTCTGTGCATTCTTCACTTTTTCTTTAGTCATCCAAATGTTCTACTTTATTTTATTCTCTTTCGTTTTCCTAATTAAGGAAATTATTTATAGTGATCTTTGCTTTGGTTTGTATTTTTCCAATTAAATTATTGTCGTTTGTATTAACGTCAGTTATATGTTCTTTTTAAAGTGCTACTTGAATAATTTCTCGTGACAAACACATTTCATAGATATTTATGTGCAACCTTATAATTTTGCAGATTTTGTATTGATAAAACCTAGTTAGTACTCCGTTAAATGTTATCGTCCGGCTGGTTAGCGGACTTTATATAAATTATCAATATACTAATCTTCCCTTCTTTTGGGAATATTTGTATAAACTCGAGTTCATTTTCCAGGGGTACTATTTAAGTTTTGAAAATGAAGTCATTGCGAAACGTGTCAACAAAAGAAAATATTGTAATGTTCGTAAAGGCAGAAAGATGTACTCGAATAAATATTGAATATAGATTATTGGATACGTGGAACCAATAATATTATTGATATTAGATTAGTGGAACGTAACTTAACCTAATTTGGGAACGTAATTTAACCTAACTTTGGAACGTAACTTGGCCTAACTTTGGAACGTAACTTGGCCTAACTTTGGAACGTAATTTAACCTATCTTTGGAACGTAACTTAACCTAATTTGGGTACGTAATTTAACCTAACTTTGGAACGCAACTTGGCCTAACTTTGGAACGTAATTTAACCTATCTTTGGAACGTAACTTAACCTAATTTGGGTACGTAATTTAACCTAACTTTGGAACGTAACTTGGCCTAACTTTGGAACGTAATTTAACCTATCTTTGGAACGTAACTTAACCTAATTTGGGAACGTAATTTAACCTAACTTTGGAACGTAACTTGGCCTAACTTTGGAACGTAATTTAACCTATCTTTGGAACGTAACTTAACCTAATTTGGGTACGTAATTTAACCTAACTTTGGAACGTAACTTGGCCTAACTTTGGAACGTAATTTAACCTATCTTTGGAACGTAATCTAACCTAACTTTGAAGCGTAACTTAACCTAACTTTTTTTGCTAATTGAGAAGGCCGTTTCGGGAGGTGTATCCCAAGGGGAGTTGGTAATGCGAAACATTTCCCGAAACGGCCGTAACTCTCTACTGTAGACAAGAATAACATTATTATTATGTTTTTATAGTAAACATAAAAAAAACTAATGGTTAAGTAACCATAATGCTACCGGATTATGGTAGAAACAACAGCTCTTTAGAAAAAACTATGGTAGAAACAACAGCCCTTTAAAGAAAACTATGTTAGAAACAACAGTCCTTCAGAGAAAATTATGGTAGAAACAACAGCCCTTCAGAAAAAATTATATTAGAAACAACAGCCCTTCAAAGAAAACTGTGGTAGAAACATAAGCCCTTCCAGAGAAAATTATAGTAGAAACAACAGCCCTTCAGAGAATATTATGGTAGTAATAACAGCCCTTCAGAGAAACTATGGTAGAAACAACAGCTCTTCAGAAAAAAATATGGTAGAAACCACAATCCTTCAGAGAAAACTGTGGTAGAAACAACAGCCCTTTAAAAAATACTATGGTAGAAACAACAGCCCATCCGAGAAAACTATGGTAGAAACAACATCCATTCAGAGAAACCAATGGTAGATACAACAGCCCTTCAAAAAAACTATGGTAGAAACAACAGCCCTTCAGAGAAAATTATTGTAGAAACAACTTCCCTTCAGAGACAATTATGGTAGAAACAACAGCCCTTCAGAGGAAATCATGGTAGAAACAACCGTCCTTCAGAAAAATTATAGTAGAAACAACAGCCCTTCAGAAAAAAATTAAGGTAGAAACTACAGCCCTTCAGAGGAAATCATGGTAGAAACAACCGTCCTTCAGAAAAATTATAGTAGAAAAAACAGCCCTTCAGAAAAATATTAAGGTAGAAACAACAGCTCTTCAAAGAACATGATGGTAGAAACAACAGCTCTTCAAAGAACATGATGGTAGAAACAACAGCTCTTCAAAGAACATGATGGTAGAAGCAACAGCCCTCCAGAGAAAATTATGGTAAAAAGATTGAGCATTTGTTACTGTGAGTAGAAGTGGTCATAATAGAGTGCCGGCTACTCGGGATACTGTAGTTTGATTTAAACGGGTCTATGTCGGGTTAGGGAAGTGGTGTTGTCAGTTAAACGCTGCGACAGTGAGCGACGAACGGAAGTTTATCATAGAATTGGCAACAAGACACATCGACCTGACAGGATGTTGATTTTCCATTTACCTAGATGACAGCATCCCCCCTCCTTTCTACCCTATTACGCTTTCCTAGAGTTCTATTCTGTTTTAAATCCAACTATAGAAGAAAGACATCGTAGCTTGTACTGACAGTGCACTTTACCTTGAGAGGTCGCAATAGGCGAGACGGGAGGGTGCTGTCAATACTCTTACTTGCATGAGATGGTCGGTGTTAAATAAATTCGATGATAAATTAATTTCATTGTGAAATAACAAATAATCTTTGAAATATGTGTTGACATAACGGATGCAGAAGCTATTGATATGTAGAACATTCTGAATATGTATCATGTTTTCAGAAGTGGTAGTACACGAAAAAGCGAAGTAAGCTGGACGCAACAGTACATGGTTGGATGATTTCTCAAGCCTTACTACTACTCTGGGAAGCGATCATAGATATCTACTTGTGAGGGGAGACCCATTTCTCTCTGTACTAGATGCCCAGCCAACTCCCTTGATCCTAGCCTTCGCTATACAGCCGCAACCTCATTGCGCCGGCGTTGCGCGGCCCCGTTCTGTCAGTGTATGTTCCATTTTAATTGGCCCGCTCTTTATTACAAGACAGTAATAGCCTGGCCGGAAATTGTATACTTTATGTACACACAACACACCTCGCGTAATTGGCGGAAAGAGCAAACATCCTGGCCGCCATACTTCTATGTTTGCTCTCCCTCCTCCTCGTTAACAAAGATCGTTAGGACATTAACAACGTGCCCGCACGCGCGCGCTCAGATAATGTAGTCGTTGCGTCATTACAACTTAATGTAATTGCGTCATTTAGCGTATGCACCCCGTACTACAACATTATTGCCAATTTGATCCCCTGCTTTAGCTTCTTCAATCTCCAAAGTCTATTTTAAATCTTCAAACATTTCCAAATTTTTACTAAACCATGCCTTTAAAACAGTAAAGAGCTGTTTTGGTGACCTCAGTTTTCGTTTCCCTTTTGCATATTATTTATCGATCACAAAAGAACATAATTGTTAAGATTTGACGCCATGACACGAGTGAACGCCTCCATGGAAATGGGAATCGATTAGTGAACGATTCAACGAACAGACACTGAACGTCTGCCCGAATGGAACCGACAGCTCAACCCTTGATGAGGTTTTAATGACTGGTCCTCACCTAAATAGCAAGTCAAGTTGAATCGTGCGCGTACAGAGAAGTCTGGTGGCTGGCTGACGAGACACACAATGTCATGAAGTATCGATCGACGTATTGACTGTCCCGTATCGTTATTTTACTCACAGTGTAATAAACTGAATCCATTAAAATGTATTACACTCTTACCTTCCACCTTCATGATTAATGGCAAAGTTTGTGTGACAAGTTACACGCCACCAGGGAAAGGAATTTTGCTGCCAGGACTATGTTACTTCCAAGTCTCACTTTAATTAGAGGGATAGCCTTAAAGAAAGCAAGCCTGACCACGCAGGAAATGCAGAAACTGAAGACACTCTACAGTAACATCGCATGAAAAGCAGCACCTACTGTTCCATGCAGTATCGTTTGACACCTCCAGCCACTAACCAACCCATCGCTTAACTGGCCGCACCTACTGTTCCATTCAGTAACCTAAATTGATACCTCCAGACACTACTCGCACCACCGCTTGACTAGCCACACTTACTGTTCCATTCAGTAACCTAGTTTGACACCTCCAGACACTACCCTCACCATCGTCTGACTTGATACACTTACTGTTCCATTCAGTTACCTATTTTGACACCTCCACACACAATCCGCACCTACGTTTTACTGGGTGCACCTACGGCCCCATGCAGTACCTTAGTGCGACCCCTCCACACTCTACCTGCACTACTGCTTGACTGGCTGCACGTACGGCCCCATGCAGTACCTTAGTGCGACCCCTCCACACTCTACCTGCACTACTGCTTGACTGGCTGCACCTACGGCCCCATGCAGTAACTTTGTGCGACCCCTCCACACTCTAAATGCAATGCTGCTTGATTGGGTGCACCTACGGCTCCATGCAGTAACTTAGTGCGAACCCTCCACACTCTACCTGCACTACTGCTTGACTGGCTGCACCTACGGCCCCATGCAGTAACTTAGTGCGACCCCTCCACACTCTACCTGCACTACTGCTTGAATGGCTGCACCTACGGCCCCATGCAGTACCTTAGTGCGACCCCTCCACACTCTACCTGCACTACTGCTTGACTGGCTGCACCTACGGCCCCATGCAGTACCTTAGTGCGACCCCTCCACACTCTACCTGCACTACTGCTTGACTGGCTGCACCTACGGCCCTATGCAGTAACTTAGTGCGACCCCTCCACACTCTACCTGCACTACTGCGTGACTGGCTGCACCTACGGCCCCATGCAGTACCTTAGTGCGACCCCTCCACACTCTACCTGCACTACTGCTTGACTGGGTGCACCTACGGCCCCATGCAGTACCTTAGTGCGACCCCTCCACACTCTACCTGCACTACTGCTTGACTGGCTGCACCTACGGCCCCATGCAGTAACTTTGTGCTACCCCTCCACACTCTACCTGCACTACTGCTTGACTGGCTGCACCTACGGCCCCATGCAGTAACTTAGTGCGACCCCTCCACACTCTACCTGAACTACTGCTTGACTGGCTGCACCTATGGCCCCATGCAGTACCTAAGTGCGACCCCTCCACACTCTACCTGCACTACTGCTTGACTGGCTGCACCTACGGCCCCATGCAGTAACTTAGTGCGACCCCTCCACATTCTACCTGCACTACTGCTTGACTGGGTGCACCTACGGCCCCATGCAGTAACTTTGTGCGACCCCTCCACACTCTACCTGCACTACTGCTTGACTGGCTGCACCTACGGCCCCATGCAGTACCTTAGTGCGACCCCTCCACACTCTACCTGCACTACTGCTTGACTGGCTGCACCTACGGCCCCATGCAGTAACTTAGTGCGACCCCTCCACACTCTACCTGCACTACTGCTTGACTGGCTGCACCTACGGCCCCATGCAGTACCTTAGTGCGACCCCTCGACACTCTACCTGCACTACTGCTTGACTGGCTGCACCTACGGCCCCATGCAGTAACTTAGTGCGACCCCTCCACACTCTACCTGCACTACTGCTTGACTGGGTGCACCTACGGCCCAATGCAGTAACTTAGTGCGACCCCTCCACACTCTACCTGAACTACTGCTTGACTGGCTGCACCTACGGCCCCATGCAGTACCTTAGTGCGACCCCTCCACACTCTACCTGCACTACTGCTTGACTGGCTGCACCTACGGCCCTATGCAGTACCTTAGTGCGACCCCTCCCCACTCTACCTGCACTACTGCTTGACTGGCTGCACTTACGGCCCCATGCAGTACCTTAGTGCGACCCCTCCACACTCTACCTGCACTACTGCTTGACTGGCTGCACCTACGGCCCCATGCAGTAACTTAGTGCGACCCCTCCACACTCTACCTCCACTACTGCTTGACTGGGTGCACCTTCGGCCCCATGCAGTACCTTAGTGCGACCCGTCCACACTCTACCTGCACTACTGCTTGACTGGGTGCACCTACGGCTCCATGCAGTAACTTAGTGCGACCCCTCCACACTCTACCTGCACTACTGCTTGACTGGCTGCACCTACGGCCCCATGCAGTAACTTAGTGTGACCCCTCCACACTCTACCTGCACTACTGCTTGACTGGCTGCACCTACGGCCCAATGCAGTACCTTAGTGCGACCCCTTCACACTCTACCTGCACTACTGCTTGACTGGCTGCACCTACAGCCCCATGCAGTACCTAAGTGCGACCCCTCCACACTCTACCTGCACTACTGCTTGACTGGCTGCACCTACGGCCTCATGCAGTAACTTAGTGCGACCCCTCCACACTCTACCAGCACTACTGCTTGACTGGCTGCACCTACGGCCCCATGCAGTAACTTAGTGCGACCCCTCCACACTCTACCTGCACTACTGCTTGACTGGCTGCACCTACGGCCCCATGCAGTAACTTAGTGCGAACCCTCCACACTCTACCTGCACTACTGCTTGACTGGCTGCACCTACGGCCCCATGCAGTAACTTAGTGCGACCCCTCCACACTCTACCTGCACTACCGCTTGACTGGCTGCACCTACGGCCCCATGCAGTAACTTAGTGCGACCCCTCCACACTCTACCTGCACTACTGCCTGACTGGGTGCACCTACGGCCCCATGCAGTAACTTAGTGCGACCCCTCCACACTCTACCTGCACTACTGCTTGACTGGCTGCACCTACGGCCCCATGCAGTAACTTAATGCGACCCCTCCACACTCTACCTGCACTACTGCTTGACTGGCTGCACCTACGGCCCCATGCAGTAACTTTGTGCGACCCCTCCACACTCTAAATGCAATGCTGCTTGATTGGGTGCACCTACGGCTCCATGCAGTAACTTAGTGCGACCCCTCCACACTCTACCTGCACTACTGCTTGACTGGCTGCACCTACGGCCCCATGCAGTAACTTAGTGCGACCCCTCCACACTCTACCTGCACTACTGCTTGAATGGCTGCACCTACGGCCCCATGCAGTACCTTAGTGCGACCCCTCCACACTCTACCTGCACTACTGCTTGACTGGCTGCACCTACGACCCCATGCAGTACCTTAGTGCGACCCCTCCACACTCTACCTGCACTACTGCTTGACTGGCTGCACCTACGGCCCTATGCAGTAACTTAGTGCGACCCCTCCACACTCCACCTGCACTACTGCGTGACTGGCTGCACCTACGGCCCCATGCAGTACCTTAGTGCGACCCCTCCACACTCTACCTGCACTACTGCTTGACTGGGTGCACCTACGGCCCCATGCAGTACCTTAGTGCGACCCCTCCACACTCTACCTGCACTACTGCTTGACTGGCTGCACCTACGGCACCATGCAGTAACTTTGTGCGACCCCTCCACACTCTACCTGCACTACTGCTTGACTGGCTGCACCTACGGCCCCATGCAGTAACTTAGTGCGACCCCTCCACACTCTACCTGAACTACTGCTTGACTGGCTGCACCTACGGCCCCATGCAGTACCTAAGTGCGACCCCTCCACACTCTACCTGCACTACTGCTTGACTGGCTGCACCTACGGCCTCATGCAGTAACTTAGTGCGACCCCTCCACACTCTACCTGCACTACTGCTTGACTGGGTGCACCTACGGCCCCATGCAGTAACTTTGTGCGACCCCTCCACACTCTACCTGCACTACTGCTTGACTGGCTGCACCTACGGCCCCATGCAGTAACTTAGTGCGACCCCTCCACACTCTACCTGCACTACTGCTTGACTGGGTGCACCTACGGCCCAATGCAGTAACTTAGTGCGACCCCTCCACACTCTACCTGAACTACTGCTTGACTGGCTGCACCTACGGCCCCATGCAGTACCTTAGTGCGACCCCTCCACACTCTACCTGCACTACTGCTTGACTGGCTGCACCTACGGCCCCATGCAGTACCTTAGTGCGACCCCTCCCTACTCTACCTGCACTACTGCTTGACTGGCTGCACCTACGGCCCCATGCAGTACCTTAGTGCGACCCCTCCACACTCTACCTGCACTACTGCTTGACTGGCTGCACCTACGGCCCCATGCAGTAACTTAGTGCGACCCCTCCACACTCTACCTCCACTACTGCTTGACTGGGTGCACCTGCGGCCCCATGCAGTACCTTAGTGCGACCCGTCCACACTCTACCTGCACTACTGCTTGACTGGGTGCACCTACGGCTCCATGCAGTAACTTAGTGCGACCCCTCCACACTCTACCTGCACTACTGCTTGACTGGCTGCACCCACGGCCTCATGCAGTAACTTAGTGTGACCCCTCCACACTCTACCTGCACTACTGCTTGACTGGCTGCACCTACGGCCCAATGCAGTACCTTAGTGCGACCCCTCCACACTCTACCTGCACTACTGCTTGACTGGCTGCACCTACGGCCCCATGCAGTACCTTAGTGCAACCCCTCCACACTCTACCTGCACTACTGCTTGACTGGCTGCACCTACGGCCCTATGCAGTAACTTAGTGCCACCCCTCCACACTCTACCTGCACTACTGCTTGACTGGCTGCACCTACGGCCCCATGCAGTACCTTAGTGCGACCCCTCCACACTCTACCTGCACTACTGCTTGACTGGCTGCACCTACGGCCCCATGCAGTACCTTAGTGCGACCCCTCCACACTCTACCTGCACTACTGCTTGACTGGCTGCACCTACGGCCCCATGCAGTAACTTAGTGCGACCCCTCCACACTCTACCTGCACTACTGCTTGACTGGCTGCACCTACGGCCCCATGCAGTAACTTAGTGCGACCCCTCCACACTCTACCTGCACTACTGCTTGACTGGCTGCACCTACGGCCCCATGCAGTACCTACGTGCGACCCCTCCACACTCTACCTGCACTACTGCTTGACTGGCTGCACCTACGGCCCCATGCAGTAACTTAGTGCGACCCCTCCACACTCTACCTGCACTACTGCTTGACTGGCTGCACCTACGGCCCCATGCAGTAACTTAGTGCGACCCCTCCACACTCTACCTGCACTACTGCTTGACTGGCTGCACCTACGGCCCCATGCAGTACCTTAGTGCGACCCCTCCACACTCTACCTGCACTACTGCTTGACTGGCTGCACCTACGGCCCCATGCAGTACCTAAGTGCGACCCCTCCACACTCTACCTGCACTACTGCTTGACTGGCTGCACCTACGGCCCCATGCAGTACCTTAGTGCGACCCCTCCACACTCTACCTGCACTACTGCTTGACTGGCTGCACCTACGGCCCCATGCAGTACCTTAGTGCGACCCCTCCACACTCTACCTGCACTACTGCTTGACTGGCTGCACCTACGGCCCCATGCAGTAACTTAGTGCGACCCCTCCACACTCTACCTCCACTACTGCTTGACTGGGTGCACCTGCGGCCCCATGCAGTACCTTAGTGCGACCCGTCCACACTCTACCTGCACTACTGCTTGACTGGGTGCACCTACGGCCCCATGCAGTAACTTAGTGTGACCCCTCCACACTCTACCTGCACTACTGCTTGACTGGCTGCACCTACGGCCCAATGCAGTACCTTAGTGCGACCCCTCCACACTCTACCTGCACCACTGCTTGACTGGCTGCACCTACGGCCCCATGCAGTACCTTAGTGCGACCCCTCCACACTCTACCTGCACTACTGCTTGACTGGCTGCACCTACGGCCCTATGCAGTAACTTAGTGCCACCCCTCCACACTCTACCTGCACTACTGCTTGACTGGCTGCACCTACGGCCCCATGCAGTACCTTAGTGCGACCCCTCAGCACTCTACCTGCACTACTGCTTGACTGGCTGCACCTACGGCCCCATGCAGTACGTTAGTGCGACCCCTCCACACTCTACCTGCACTACTGCTTGACTGGCTGCACCTACGGCCCCATGCAGTAACTTAGTGTTACCCCTCCACACTCTACCTGCACTACTGCTTGACTGGGTGCACCTGCGGCCCCATGCAGTACCTTAGTGCGACCCCTCCACACTCTACCTGCACTACTGCTTGACTAGGTGCACCTACGGCCCCATGCAGTACCTTAGTGCGACCCCTCCCCACTCTACCTGCACTACCGCTTGACTGGCTGCACCTACGGCCCCATGCAGTAACTTAGTGCGACCACTCCACACACTACCTGCACTACTGCTTGACTGGGTGCACCTACGGCCCCATACAGTAACTTAGTGCGACCCCTCCACACTCTACCTGCACTACTGCTTGACTGGGTGCACCTACGGCCCCATGCAGTAACGTAGTGCGACCCCTCCACACTGTACCTGCACTACTGCTTGACTGGCTGAACCTACGGCCCCATGCAGTACCTTAGTGCGACCACTCCCCACTCTACCTGCACTACTGCTTGACTGGGTGCACCTACGGCCCCATGCAGTAACTTAGAGCGACCCCTCCACACTCTACCTGCACTACTGCTTGACTGGGTGCACCTACGGCCCCATGCAGTACCTTAGTGCGACCCCTCCACACTCTACCTGCACTACTGCTTGACTGGCTGCACCTACGGCCCCATGCAGTAACTTAGTGCGACCCCTCCACACTCTACCTGCACTACTGCTTGACTGGCTGCACCTACGGCCCCATGCAGTAACTTAGTGCGACCCCTCCACACTCTACCTGCACTACTGCTTGACTGGCTGCACCTACGGCCCCATTCAGTACCTTAGTGCGACCCCTCCACACTCTACCTGCACTACTGCTTGACTGGCTGCACCTACGTCCCCATGCAGTACCTTAGTGCGACCCCTCACCACTCTACCTGCACTACTGCTTGACTGGCTGCACCTACGGCCCCATGCAGTACCTTAGTGCGACCCCTCCCCACTCTACCTGCACTACTGCTTGACTGGCTGCACCTACGGCCCCATGCAGTACCTTAGTGCGACCCCTATACACTCTACCTGCACTACTGCTTGACTGGCTGCACCTACGGCCCCATGCAGTAACTTAGTGCGACCCCTCCACACTCTACCTGCACTACTGCTTCACTGGCTGCACCTACGGCCCCATGCAGTAACTTAATGCGACCCCTCCACACTCTACCTGCACTACTGCTTGACTGGCTGCACCTACGGCCCCTTGCAGTAACTTAGTGCGACCCCTCCACACTCTAAATGCAATACTGCTTGATTGGGTGCACCTACGGCTCCATGCAGTAACTTAGTGCGACCCCTCCACACTCTACCTGCACTACTGCTTGACTGGCTGCACCTACGGCCCCATGCAGTAACTTAGTGCGACCCCTCCACACTCTACCTGCACTACTGCTTGAATGGCTGCACCTACGGCCCCATGCAGTACCTTAGTGCGACCCCTCCACACTCTACCTGCAGTACTGCTTGACTGGCTGCACCTACGGCCCCATGCAGTACCTTAGTGCGACCCCTCCCCATTCTACCTGCACTACTGCTTGACTGGGTTCACCTACGGCCCCATGCAGTAACTTAGTGCGACCCCTCCACACTCTACCTGCACTACTGCTTGACTGGGTGCACCTACGGCCCCATGCAGTAACTTAGTGCGACCTCTCCACACTCTACCTGCACTACTGCTTGACTGGCTGCACCTACGGCCCCATGCAGTACCTTAGTGCGACCCCTCCACACTCTACCTGCACTACTGCTTGACTGGCTGCACCTACGGCCCCATGCAGTACCTTCGTGCGACCCCTCCACACTCTACCTACACTACTGCTTGACTGGCTGCACCTACGGCCCCATGCAGTACTTTGTGCGACCCCTCCACACTCTACCTGCACTACTGCTTGACTGGCTGCACCTACGGCCCCATGCAGTACCTTAGTGCGACCCCTCCACACTCTACCTGCACTACTGCTTGACTGGCTGCACCTACGGCCCCATGCAGTAACTTAGTGCGACCCCTCCCAACTCTACCTGCACTACTGCTTGACTGTCTGCACCTACGGCCCCATGCAGTACCTTAGTGCGACCCCTCCACACTCTACCTGCACTACTGCTTGACTGGCTGCACCTACGGCCCCATGCAGTACCTAAGTGCGACCCCTCCACACTCTACCTGCACTACTGCTTGACTGGCTGCACCTACGGCCCCATGCAGTAACTTAGTGCGACCCCTCCACACTCTACCTGCACTACTGCTTGACTGGGTGCACCTACGGCGTCATGCAGTATTTTAGTGCGACCACTCCACACTCTACCTGCACTACTGCTTGACTGGCTGCACCTACGGCCCCATGCAGTACCTTAGTGCGACCCCTCCACACTCTACCTGCACTACTGCTTGACTGGCTGCACCTACGGCCCCATGCAGTACCTTAGTGCGACCCCTCCACACTCTACCTGCACTACTGCTTGACTGGCTGCACCTACGGCCCCATGCAGTACGTTAGTGCGACCCCTCCACACTCTACCTGCACTACTGCTTGACTGGCTGCACCTACGGCCCCATGCAGTAACTTAGTGCGACCCCTCCACACTCTACCTCCACTACTGCTTGACTGGGTGCACCTGCGGCCCCATGCAGTACCTTAGTGCGACCCGTCCACACTCTACCTGCACTACTGCTTGACTGGGTGCACCTACGGCCCCATGCAGTAACTTAGTGTGACCCCTCCACACTCTACCTGCACTACTGCTTGACTGGCTGCACCTACGGCCCAATGCAGTACCTTAGTGCGACCCCTCCACACTCTACCTGCACCACTGCTTGACTGGCTGCACCTACGGCCCCATGCAGTACCTTAGTGCGACCCCTCCACACTCTACCTGCACTACTGCTTGACTGGCTGCACCTACGGCCCTATGCAGTAACTTAGTGCCACCCCTCCACACTCTACCTGCACTACTGCTTGACTGGCTGCACCTACGGCCCCATGCAGTACCTTAGTGCGACCCCTCAGCACTCTACCTGCACTACTGCTTGACTGGCTGCACCTACGGCCCCATGCAGTACGTTAGTGCGACCCCTCCACACTCTACCTGCACTACTGCTTGACTGGCTGCACCTACGGCCCCATGCAGTAACTTAGTGCTACCCCTCCACACTCTACCTGCACTACTGCTTGACTGGGTGCACCTGCGGCCCCATGCAGTACCTTAGTGCGACCCCTCCACACTCTACCTGCACTACTGCTTGACTAGGTGCACCTACGGCCCCATGCAGTACCTTAGTGCGACCCCTCCCCAATCTACCTGCACTACCGCTTGACTGGCTGCACCTACGGCCCCATGCAGTAACTTAGTGCGACCACTCCACACACTACCTGCACTACTGCTTGACTGGGTGCACCTACGGCCCCATACAGTAACTTAGTGCGACCCCTCCACACTCTACCTGCACTACTGCTTGACTGGGTGCACCTACGGCCCCATGCAGTAACGTAGTGCGACCCCTCCACACTGTACCTGCACTACTGCTTGACTGGCTGAACCTACGGCCCCATGCAGTACCTTAGTGCGACCACTCCCCACTCTACCTGCACTACTGCTTGACTGGGTGCACCTACGGCCCCATGCAGTAACTTAGAGCGACCCCTCCACACTCTACCTGCACTACTGCTTGACTGGGTGCACCTACGGCCCCATGCAGTACCTTAGTGCGACCCCTCCACACTCTACCTGCACTACTGCTTGACTGGCTGCACCTACGGCCCCATGCAGTAACTTAGTGCGACCCCTCCACACTCTACCTGCACTACTGCTTGACTGGCTGCACCTACGGCCCCATGCAGTAACTTAGTGCGACCCCTCCACACTCTACCTGCACTACTGCTTGACTGGCTGCACCTACGGCCCCATTCAGTACCTTAGTGCGACCCCTCCACACTCTACCTGCACTACTGCTTGACTGGCTGCACCTACGTCCCCATGCAGTACCTTAGTGCGACCCCTCACCACTCTACCTGCACTACTGCTTGACTGGCTGCACCTACGGCCCCATGCAGTACCTTAGTGCGACCCCTCCCCACTCTACCTGCACTACTGCTTGACTGGCTGCACCTACGGCCCCATGCAGTACCTTAGTGCGACCCCTATACACTCTACCTGCACTACTGCTTGACTGGCTGCACCTACGGCCCCATGCAGTAACTTAGTGCGACCCCTCCACACTCTACCTGCACTACTGCTTCACTGGCTGCACCTACGGCCCCATGCAGTAACTTAATGCGACCCCTCCACACTCTACCTGCACTACTGCTTGACTGGCTGCACCTACGGCCCCTTGCAGTAACTTAGTGCGACCCCTCCACACTCTAAATGCAATACTGCTTGATTGGGTGCACCTACGGCTCCATGCAGTAACTTAGTGCGACCCCTCCACACTCTACCTGCACTACTGCTTGACTGGCTGCACCTACGGCCCCATGCAGTAACTTAGTGCGACCCCTCCACACTCTACCTGCACTACTGCTTGAATGGCTGCACCTACGGCCCCATGCAGTACCTTAGTGCGACCCCTCCACACTCTACCTGCAGTACTGCTTGACTGGCTGCACCTACGGCCCCATGCAGTACCTTAGTGCGACCCCTCCCCATTCTACCTGCACTACTGCTTGACTGGGTTCACCTACGGCCCCATGCAGTAACTTAGTGCGACCCCTCCACACTCTACCTGCACTACTGCTTGACTGGGTGCACCTACGGCCCCATGCAGTAACTTAGTGCGACCTCTCCACACTCTACCTGCACTACTGCTTGACTGGCTGCACCTACGGCCCCATGCAGTACCTTAGTGCGACCCCTCCACACTCTACCTGCACTACTGCTTGACTGGCTGCACCTACGGCCCCATGCAGTACCTTCGTGCGACCCCTCCACACTCTACCTACACTACTGCTTGACTGGCTGCACCTACGGCCCCATGCAGTACTTTGTGCGACCCCTCCACACTCTACCTGCACTACTGCTTGACTGGCTGCACCTACGGCCCCATGCAGTACCTTAGTGCGACCCCTCCACACTCTACCTGCACTACTGCTTGACTGGCTGCACCTACGGCCCCATGCAGTAACTTAGTGCGACCCCTCCCAACTCTACCTGCACTACTGCTTGACTGTCTGCACCTACGGCCCCATGCAGTACCTTAGTGCGACCCCTCCACACTCTACCTGCACTACTGCTTGACTGGCTGCACCTACGGCCCCATGCAGTACCTAAGTGCGACCCCTCCACACTCTACCTGCACTACTGCTTGACTGGCTGCACCTACGGCCCCATGCAGTAACTTAGTGCGACCCCTCCACACTCTACCTGCACTACTGCTTGACTGGGTGCACCTACGGCGTCATGCAGTATTTTAGTGCGACCACTCCACACTCTACCTGCACTACTGCTTGACTGGCTGCACCTACGGCCCCATGCAGTACCTTAGTGCGACCCCTCCACACTCTACCTGCACTACTGCTTGACTGGCTGCACCTACGGCCCCATGCAGTACCTTAGTGCGACCCCTCCACACTCTACCTGCACTACTGCTTGACTGGCTGCACCTACGGCCCCATGCAGTACGTTAGTGCGACCCCTCCACACTCTACCTGCACTACTGCTTGACTGGCTGCACCTACGGCCCCATGCAGTAACTTAGTGCGACCCCTCCACACTCTACCTCCACTACTGCTTGACTGGGTGCACCTGCGGCCCCATGCAGTACCTTAGTGCGACCCGTCCACACTCTACCTGCACTACTGCTTGACTGGGTGCACCTACGGCCCCATGCAGTAACTTAGTGTGACCCCTCCACACTCTACCTGCACTACTGCTTGACTGGCTGCACCTACGGCCCAATGCAGTACCTTAGTGCGACCCCTCCACACTCTACCTGCACCACTGCTTGACTGGCTGCACCTACGGCCCCATGCAGTACCTTAGTGCGACCCCTCCACACTCTACCTGCACTACTGCTTGACTGGCTGCACCTACGGCCCTATGCAGTAACTTAGTGCCACCCCTCCACACTCTACCTGCACTACTGCTTGACTGGCTGCACCTACGGCCCCATGCAGTACCTTAGTGCGACCCCTCAGCACTCTACCTGCACTACTGCTTGACTGGCTGCACCTACGGCCCCATGCAGTACGTTAGTGCGACCCCTCCACACTCTACCTGCACTACTGCTTGACTGGCTGCACCTACGGCCCCATGCAGTAACTTAGTGCTACCCCTCCACACTCTACCTGCACTACTGCTTGACTGGGTGCACCTGCGGCCCCATGCAGTACCTTAGTGCGACCCCTCCACACTCTACCTGCACTACTGCTTGACTAGGTGCACCTACGGCCCCATGCAGTACCTTAGTGCGACCCCTCCCCACTCTACCTGCACTACCGCTTGACTGGCTGCACCTACGGCCCCATGCAGTAACTTAGTGCGACCACTCCACACACTACCTGCACTACTGCTTGACTGGGTGCACCTACGGCCCCATACAGTAACTTAGTGCGACCCCTCCACACTCTACCTGCACTACTGCTTGACTGGGTGCACCTACGGCCCCATGCAGTAACGTAGTGCGACCCCTCCACACTGTACCTGCACTACTGCTTGACTGGCTGAACCTACGGCCCCATGCAGTACCTTAGTGCGACCACTCCCCACTCTACCTGCACTACTGCTTGACTGGGTGCACCTACGAGTAGATCGCGCCCTAGACTAGGACAGCCACCCCTAAACTCGGCCGCTACGTAACCTAGGACTATAGGGGTAGTTTTGGATGATGCTCAAGGTCATCCCGACCTTGACCCCAGACCCGGGGGTGGTTTCGACCACGTTCAGGGGGGTAGGGGGTAGTTTTTCGAAAAAAAAAAAAAAAAATCGGCCGCTACGTAACCCAGGACTGTAGGGGTAGTTTCGGATGATGCGGGCGGACGTCGTGACCCCGACCCTAGCTTTGGGGGTGGTTTCGACCGCGTCCAGAGGGGTAGGGGGTAGTTTTTCGAAAAAATTTATTTTCAACACACTGACCTAAGCCAGCCAAAATGGATCCAACCTAACCTAACCTAAGTGTTGGGGGTGACCTCGGCTACGTTCAGGACCATCACCGGGGGTAGCTCCGGGGGTCGATTGGGGGTGGGGGGTAGATTTCGAAAAAATTTTGGAAAAATCTGTAGCGGTAGTTTTGCATGATGCTGAAGGTCATCCTGGCCTTGACCGTAGCCTTAGGGGTGGTTTTGTCCACGTTTAGAGGGGTGGGGGGTAGTTTTTCGAAAAAAAATAAATTCCAACCAACTAACCTAAGCTAGCCAAAATGGATCAAACCTAACCTAAGTGTTGGGGGTGACCTCGGCCACGTTCAGGACCATACCCGGGGGATGCTCCGGGGGTGGAGTGGGGGTGGGGGGTAGTTTTCGAAAAAATTTTGGAAAATCGTGTCCTGACTGATAGGGTGAGTCTAGAGTCTATTACGGGTTGCTGAGGGGTAGTTTTGCCTAAGGGTAGTTTTTAAATAAAATACGAAAATGCCGAAAATCGATCGGCCGGATCAACAGACAGTACGGTATATGTGTAGAGCCCAAAATGGAATGCTTCGGGGGTGGTATCCCCAAGGGGTGGTTTTTAAATAAAATATGAAAATGCCGAAAATCGACCGGTTTGATCAAATGATAGTACGGGATATCTCTAGAGTCCAATAAGGAACGCTGCGGGGACGGTTTCGCCTGTGGGTTATCCTCAGATTGCCAAAAATAATCAGCGGAATAGCTTGGGTGGTGGGGGTAACTTTGGAAAGATTTAATGGATATCTGATGACGTATCAGCGCCCGAGCGAATCCAGGTAAGTAGTAGGCTCACCCTAACTATAGTGGTCTACCCCAAATGAATCGGGTGATGAGGGGCCCGGGGGTAAACGATTGCCAAACTCAAAATTTGTCTATCCTACTAAATTAATAAACAATACACTCAGCCTTTAAGTAAAGCTACACAAGAGCAGGGTTAGGATGGTTGCTATTTCATCTACCAAGACAAATACCCCCACCAAGTCTTAGGTAAAGCTACCATGGAATTAGACCTTAGGTAAAGCTAACATGGAGCAAAGCCTCGGGTAAAAGCTATCCCGAAGCCTTGCCCTAGGTAAAGTAACCCAGGAACCAGACCTCCGGTAAAGCTACCACGGAGTCGGAGCTTAGGTAAAGCTACCACGGAGTTAGACCTTAGGTAAAGCTAACACGGAGCAAAGCCTTGGGTAAAAGCTATCCCGAAGCCAGCCCATAGGTAAAGTAACCCAGGAACTAGACCTCCGGTAAAGCTACCACAGAGTAGGGACCTAGGTAAAGCTACCATGAAGTTAGACCATAGGTAAAGCAAACACGGAGCAAGGACTCAGGTAAAAGCTATCCCGAAGCCACACCCTAGGTAAAGTAACCCTGGAACGAGAAATCCGGTAAAGCTACCACAGAGTCGGTACCTGGGTAAAGCTACCATGGAGTTAGACCATAGGTAAAGCAAACACGGAGCAAGGACTTAGGTAAAAGCCATCTCGAAGCCAGCCCATAGGTAAAGTAACCCAGGAATCGTACATTAAGTAGGGGTGGTTATCAAATAATATATGAAATTGTCAAAAACCGATCGGTTAGATAAAACTACCAACAATTATACACCGAGTTCAAATAGTCAACAAGTTGAATCGACCAATCACATTGCAGGGGCCCGGTGGGCCTACGTAAACGGTCTCAGTAAGACGTGAAGGCCCATATACCATGCTAAACCAATATATATGATGGCCCACATAATGTGTTAAACAAATAAGCAAGCAAGCCTACATACATACTATGCTAGGCCAACGTACTATGTCTGTAAACCACGGGCCAAAACCTTCATGACCTGAGCTATTTTCACCTCTTCTATCAGGTTGATCCCGGCAACCGTATAATATGGGAGGTACTATAGGGTACATCTGCCAACGCATAATCAATCAAGCCCGCGTAAAGATTTATGACGTATCCGCGTTCGAGCGACTCAGGTATTAGGCCCACCCCAACTAGAGTGTTCTACCCCTAAATGATATGGCTGATGCGGGGCAAGGGGTTATGATTGCTAAACTCAAAATTTGTCTATGCTACAAAATAATAAACAATGCGACAAAGCCTTATCGTGTGAGGCGATACGCTTGACCGTGTGCCTGACATGTACAGACTTGCAGAGATAACACATTATCTAAAAACCGCAACGGCAATCGGTGACCGCTATAGCAGGCATAAAAACCAGCACGGCTGTGTCGTTGTGAATCTAGGCATGTGTTTATGTTTTGATTACTGTATCAAATTACTGTGTACTGTCGGCATATCAAGGCCTACATATATAATCAGAAATCAGTGTAAATAATCAAATAGCCTCAATGGACATCTCCTATAGCTGTAAATGTATCTAGATATAAAGGTATATATCGAGAAACACTAATAATGAGGCCTATCACAAAACGTGAATAAATACATGTTATAAAACGATCCTAAAACGATGCCAAACCAACATGCATGCTATCATACATAGATTCATATACTGTGGTAAGCCAATATACGATACCCAGATAATGTGTTAAACAATTATGCATGTAAACCTGCATACATACTATGCTAAGCCGACAAACATGAATCCCTAAATGTGCCTACTATGTCGGTAAACCCAGCATGCAATATACTCTAAATAGCCATATATACGTTGTTAAACCAATATGCAGGTTAGCCTATATACATCCTGTATTAGGCAAATATCCCCGTTACCCGCACAGGCCTATGTTAAGCCAGGATGAATGATAGCTTATATAGTGTGTTAAACAAATATGCTTGTAAACCTACATAAATAATATGCTAAGCCTACACACTGTGCTAAACAGATATGCGTGTAAATCTACATAAATACTATGCTAACCAGCATGGATGCTATCCTACATAAGCTTATATACTATGTTAAACCAGCATGCAATATACTCTAAATAGCCATATATACGCTGTTAAACAAATATGCGTGTAAACCCACATAAATACGCCAAGCCAATATCCGTGCTATAATAGATAGGCGTATATACTATGTTAGGCCTACATACTGCGTTAAACAAACATGTGTGTAAGCCTGCATACATATTATGCTAAGCCGACAACGGCCTACAAATTATATCCAATGCATAGTTTAGCTAATGGTTATCACACAGTAGCCTGACTACAACCTGCCCACATAATACCCGATACATAGCTAGACTAATCATTAACACATAGTATCCGATGCATAGCCCGACGATGGGTTAACATATAGTATCCGATAAGTAGCTTGAGTATGCCCCCACATATAATATCCGGTACACAGCCTCGCTAATGGTTAGCACATAATAGCCGATGCTGAGCCTGGCTATGGAATATCACATATTATCTGATGTGTAGCCTGACTAATGGTTAACACAGCCAGGCTAATGATTAACATAAAGTATCCAATGCATGGCTTGGGTAATGTATATAGTTAGCCTACACTCTGTGTTATCTATGTAAACCCACATACTATGCTAAGATGGTTATCCATAGACACAGATCTATGGTGATGCAAGAGTAACCAGCACCCTGACAACAGATACCTAGCATGATCATAGCCTACATTTCCTGATAACAGATACCTAGCCTGACCATAGCCTACATAGCTAGACAAAAGGTACATAACTAGACAATAGATACCTAGCCTGACAACAGACACCAATCCCGGAATCAAATACATAGCCTGACAAACGATGCATAGCCCGACAAGGGCTAGCACATAGTATCCGAGGTATAGAATGACTAACGGTTAACACATGGTATCCAAAGCATAGCTAGGCCAGTGAATAACTAATGGTTAGTTTGACTATGGTTAACACACAGTGTCCGATGCATAGCCTAGCTAATGGATAAATACTATGGTAAGCCAACATGCTATCATACTGTGTTAAGCCTAAATACATAATAGAATACATAATGTGTTAAACATATATGTGTGTAAGTTTGCATAGATATTATGCTAAGAAGACATGGGCCTACAAAGTATAACACATTATATCCAGTGTATAGTTTAACTAATTGATATCACACACTATTCCACAAGTTGCCCACAAATTACCACATAATACCTGATACATAGCCCGGTTAATCATTATCACATAGTATACGATGCAAATCACGACTATGGCCAACACAATATATCCAAACCATAGCCTGACTAGGGCTAACATATAGTATCCGATGAGAAGTATGAATACATAATATCCGTTGCATAGCTCGGCTAAAGTTCGTCATATAGCACCCGAAGTATAGCTTGACAAACACACAGCATTTCATGAGCGGCGTGATATAAGGTAACACATAGTATCCGATACACAACCTAGGATCGAATATGACGTCATTCAGGTGGAGAACAAGATGGTGGCAATGTTGATACCGACCTCAAAAGGGCTATGGCCTGTGTAGGCTAGATCAAATAACCAACGTTTCAACTAAACTACTGTCATACGCGTAGTTTAACCAACCAACATACGTGAAGTTCAAACGAACAGCATTGACATCAGGTCCAAATAGGCTATGGCGGCTATGCCCAGATCAGCGTTTCAGCTATTCAAAATGAAAAACTTACGCTAATCAACCAACATCTACACCGAAGTCAAATGGGTTATGGTTAGCGAAGGCACTGGCAAAAGCTTTAAGCCTTAGACATAATTATAGCTATCAACGCATACCAAAATAGCTATGCAGAAACCGTCAAGGCCATTACACATATTGTCCAGGTATGTTCTCCATCAAACCGAGACTTTAGACACCATCTCTGTAAAACAGCTAACAAATTATACTCTACCACAATAGGTATGTCAAAACTGTTACCGGATCATAATCTAAGACAATGGTTACGTAACGCCCTTTATCAATTTAAGACCTTAAGCGATATCTTCGTAAAGACAGCTACCAATCCATACTATATCACAATAGTTACGTTAGAGCTACCGCTGCTCACCCTACCATAATAGCTACGTACAGACGGTTAATATTGTATAACCTATCACAAGACCTATGTAAAAACAGCTATGCATAACCTGTCACACAATAACTGCGTAAAGGCAGCTAACAGGGCCTACCCCATTAAAATAGCTACGAAAAGATAACATCCAATACATACCCTATCATATTAGCTATGTAAAGACAATAAATGCGTAAAGGCAGCCAACAATGCCTACCCCATTAAAATAGCTACGAAAAGATAACAACCAATACATAACTTATCATAATAGCTATGTAAAGACAGCTAAAGATGCATAACCTAACTCAGTAATGATTGCTATTAAATAATGAACCATTACACTAGCCACGTAAAGACAGCTACCAACACCACAATAGCTACGTAAAAACAGTTATCGATCCGTGACCAAGATAATACCTACGTAAGACCCATATCAGTGCTAAGACAATAGCTCCGTAAGGAAAACCTACCACCTCATGAACTACGACAACAGCAAGGTGTGGACGGCTACCAATACATTACCTATCACAGCTACCAACACATAACTCGTCACACTAGCTAAGTAAATAGCGCTACGATTGAATAGCCAATCACACAGGCCAAATGAGGGTCACTAACTAAACCATCACAATATCTCTGTACATGGCAGATGGCGTGATGATCCTCATCTTTATCGCACACCTAACAGTAGGTTAGGTTAGAATCACTCTGGCTAGCCTAGGTTAGTGGGTTGAAAATAAATCTTTTCTAAAAACTACCCCTCTAGACGTGGTTGAACACCAAACAGTAGGTTAGGTTAGAAGCACTCTGGCTAGCTTAGGTTAGTGGGTTGAAAATAATTTTTCCTAAAAACTACCCCTCTAGACGTGGTTGAACCCTCCCCCAAGGCTACGATCAAGGTCACATCGACCGCCTGCATCATCCAAAACCACCCCTAACTTCTACAACCACAGGTCAGTGATGCCGATGATGGAGATACGACCAACCTTTGAAAGTTAGGGGTGGTTTTGGATGATGCAGGCGGTCGATGTGACCTTGATCGTAGCCTTGGGGGAGGGTTCAACCACGTCTAGAGGGGTAGTTTTTAGGAAAAATTATTTTCAACCCACTAACCTAAGCTAGCCAGAGTGCTTCTAACCTAACCTACTGTTTGGTGTTCAACCACGTCTAGAGGGGTAGTTTTTAGAAAAAATTTATTTTCAACCCACTAACCTAGGCTAGCCAGAGTGATTCTAACCTAACCTACTGTTAGGTGTGCGATAAAGATGAGGATCATCACGCCATCTGCCATGTACAGAGATATTGTGATGGTTTAGTTAGTGACCCTCATTTGGCCTGTGTGATTGGCTATTCAATCGTAGCGCTATTTACTTAGCTAGTGTGACGAGTTATGTGTTGGTAGCTGTGATAGGTAATGTATTGGTAGCCGTCCACACCTTGCTGTTGTCGTAGTTCATGAGGTGGTAGGTTTTCCTTACGGAGCTATTGTCTTAGCACTGATATGGGTCTTACGTAGGTATTATCTTGGTCACGGATCGATAACTGTTTTTACGTAGCTATTGTGGTGTTGGTAGCTGTCTTTACGTGGCTAGTGTAATGGTTCATTATTTAATAGCAATCATTACTGAGTTAGGTTATGCATCTTTAGCTGTCTTTACATAGCTATTATGATAAGTTATGTATTGGTTGTTATCTTTTCGTAGCTATTTTAATGGGGTAGGCATTGTTGGCTGCCTTTACGCATTTATTGTCTTTACATAGCTAATATGATAGGGTATGTATTGGATGTTATCTTTTCGTAGCTATTTTAATGGGGTAGGACCTGTTAGCTGCCTTTACGCAGTTATTGTGTGACAGGTTATGCATAGCTGTTTTTACATAGGTCTTGTGATAGGTTATACAATATTAACCGTCTGTACGTAGCTATTATGGTAGGGTGAGCAGCGGTAGCTCTAACGTAACTATTGTGATATAGTATGAATTGGTAGCTGTCTTTACGAAGATATCGCTTAAGGTCTTAAATTGATAAAGGGCGTTACGTAACCATTGTCTTAGATTATGATCCGGTAACAGTTTTGACATACCTATTGTGGTAGAGTATAATTTGTTAGCTGTTTTACAGAGATGGTGTCTAAAGTCTCGGTTTGATGGAGAACATACCTGGACAATATGTGTAATGGCCTTGACGGTTTCTGCATAGCTATTTTGGTATGCGTTGATAGCTATAATTATGTCTAAGGCTTAAAGCTTTTGCCAGTGCCTTCGCTAACCATAACCCATTTGACTTCGGTGTAGATGTTGGTTGATTAGCGTAAGTTTTTCATTTTGAATAGCTGAAACGCTGATCTGGGCATAGCCGCCATAGCCTATTTGGACCTGATGTCAATGCTGTTCGTTTGAACTTCACGTATGTTGGTTGGTTAAACTACGCGTATGACAGTAGTTTAGTTGAAACGTTGGTTATTTGATCTAGCCTACACAGGCCATAGCCCTTTTGAGGTCGGTATCAACATTGCCACCATCTTGTTCTCCACCTGAATGACGTCATATTCGATCCTAGGTTGTGTATCGGATACTATGTGTTACCTTATATCACGCCGCTCATGAAATGCTGTGTGTTTGTCAAGCTATACTTCGGGTGCTATATGACGAACTTTAGCCGAGCTATGCAACGGATATTATGTATTCATACTTCTCATCGGATACTATATGTTAGCCCTAGTCAGGCTATGGTTTGGATATATTGTGTTGGCCATAGTCGTGATTTGCATCGTATACTATGTGATAATGATTAACCGGGCTATGTATCAGGTATTATGTGGTAATTTGTGGGCAACTTGTGGAATAGTGTGTGATATCAATTAGTTAAACTATACACTGGATATAATGTGTTATACTTTGTAGGCCCATGTCTTCTTAGCATAATATCTATGCAAACTTACACACATATATGTTTAACACATTATGTATTCTATTATGTATTTAGGCTTAACACAGTATGATAGCATGTTGGCTTACCATAGTATTTATCCATTAGCTAGGCTATGCATCGGACACTGTGTGTTAACCATAGTCAAACTAACCATTAGTTATTCACTGGCCTAGCTATGCTTTGGATACCATGTGTTAACCGTTAGTCATTCTATACCTCGGATACTATGTGCTAGCCCTTGTCGGGCTATGCATCGTTTGTCAGGCTATGTATTTGATTCCGGGATTGGTGTCTGTTGTCAGGCTAGGTATCTATTGTCTAGTTATGTACCTTTTGTCTAGCTATGTAGGCTATGGTCAGGCTAGGTATCTGTTATCAGGAAATGTAGGCTATGATCATGCTAGGTATCTGTTGTCAGGGTGCTGGTTACTCTTGCATCACCATAGATCTGTGTCTATGGATAACCATCTTAGCATAGTATGTGGGTTTACATAGATAACACAGAGTGTAGGCTAACTATATACATTACCCAAGCCATGCATTGGATACTTTATGTTAATCATTAGCCTGGCTGTGTTAACCATTAGTCAGGCTACACATCAGATAATATGTGATATTCCATAGCCAGGCTCAGCATCGGCTATTATGTGCTAACCATTAGCGAGGCTGTGTACCGGATATTATATGTGGGGGCATACTCAAGCTACTTATCGGATACTATATGTTAACCCATCGTCGGGCTATGCATCGGATACTATGTGTTAATGATTAGTCTAGCTATGTATCGGGTATTATGTGGGCAGGTTGTAGTCAGGCTACTGTGTGATAACCATTAGCTAAACTATGCATTGGATATAATTTGTAGGCCGTTGTCGGCTTAGCATAATATGTATGCAGGCTTACACACATGTTTGTTTAACGCAGTATGTAGGCCTAACATAGTATATACGCCTATCTATTATAGCACGGATATTGGCTTGGCGTATTTATGTGGGTTTACACGCATATTTGTTTAACAGCGTATATATGGCTATTTAGAGTATATTGCATGCTGGTTTAACATAGTATATAAGCTTATGTAGGATAGCATCCATGCTGGTTAGCATAGTATTTATGTAGATTTACACGCATATCTGTTTAGCACAGTGTGTAGGCTTAGCATATTATTTATGTAGGTTTACAAGCATATTTGTTTAACACACTATATAAGCTATCATTCATCCTGGCTTAACATAGGCCTGTGCGGGTAACGGGGATATTTGCCTAATACAGGATGTATATAGGCTAACCTGCATATTGGTTTAACAACGTATATATGGCTATTTAGAGTATATTGCATGCTGGGTTTACCGACATAGTAGGCACATTTAGGGATTCATGTTTGTCGGCTTAGCATAGTATGTATGCAGGTTTACATGCATAATTGTTTAACACATTATCTGGGTATCGTATATTGGCTTACCACAGTATATGAATCTATGTATGATAGCATGCATGTTGGTTTGGCATCGTTTTAGGATCGTTTTATAACATGTATTTATTCACGTTTTGTGATAGGCCTCATTATTAGTGTTTCTCGATATATACCTTTATATCTAGATACATTTACAGCTATAGGAGATGTCCATTGAGGCTATTTGATTATTTACACTGATTTCTGATTATATATGTAGGCCTTGATATGCCGACAGTACACAGTAATTTGATACAGTAATCAAAACATAAACACATGCCTAGATTCACAACGACACAGCCGTGCTGGTTTTTATGCCTGCTATAGCGGTCACCGATTGCCGTTGCGGTTTTTAGATAATGTGTTATCTCTGCAAGTCTGTACATGTCAGGCACACGGTCAAGCGTATCGCCTCACACGATAAGGCTTTGTCGCATTGTTTATTATTTTGTAGCATAGACAAATTTTGAGTTTAGCAATCATAACCCCTTGCCCCGCATCAGCCATATCATTTAGGGGTAGAACACTCTAGTTGGGGTGGGCCTAATACCTGAGTCGCTCGAACGCGGATACGTCATAAATCTTTACGCGGGCTTGATTGATTATGCGTTGGCAGATGTACCCTATAGTACCTCCCATATTATACGGTTGCCGGGATCAACCTGATAGAAGAGGTGAAAATAGCTCAGGTCATGAAGGTTTTGGCCCGTGGTTTACAGACATAGTACGTTGGCCTAGCATAGTATGTATGTAGGCTTGCTTGCTTATTTGTTTAACACATTATGTGGGCCATCATATATATTGGTTTAGCATGGTATATGGGCCTTCACGTCTTACTGAGACCGTTTACGTAGGCCCACCGGGCCCCTGCAATGTGATTGGTCGATTCAACTTGTTGACTATTTGAACTCGGTGTATAATTGTTGGTAGTTTTATCTAACCGATCGGTTTTTGACAATTTCATATATTATTTGATAACCACCCCTACTTAATGTACGATTCCTGGGTTACTTTACCTATGGGCTGGCTTCGAGATGGCTTTTACCTAAGTCCTTGCTCCGTGTTTGCTTTACCTATGGTCTAACTCCATGGTAGCTTTACCCAGGTACCGACTCTGTGGTAGCTTTACCGGATTTCTCGTTCCAGGGTTACTTTACCTAGGGTGTGGCTTCGGGATAGCTTTTACCTGAGTCCTTGCTCCGTGTTTGCTTTACCTATGGTCTAACTTCATGGTAGCTTTACCTAGGTCCCTACTCTGTGGTAGCTTTACCGGAGGTCTAGTTCCTGGGTTACTTTACCTATGGGCTGGCTTCGGGATAGCTTTTACCCAAGGCTTTGCTCCGTGTTAGCTTTACCTAAGGTCTAACTCCGTGGTAGCTTTACCTAAGCTCCGACTCCGTGGTAGCTTTACCGGAGGTCTGGTTCCTGGGTTACTTTACCTAGGGCAAGGCTTCGGGATAGCTTTTACCCGAGGCTTTGCTCCATGTTAGCTTTACCTAAGGTCTAATTCCATGGTAGCTTTACCTAAGACTTGGTGGGGGTATTTGTCTTGGTAGATGAAATAGCAACCATCCTAACCCTGCTCTTGTGTAGCTTTACTTAAAGGCTGAGTGTATTGTTTATTAATTTAGTAGGATAGACAAATTTTGAGTTTGGCAATCGTTTACCCCCGGGCCCCTCATCACCCGATTCATTTGGGGTAGACCACTATAGTTAGGGTGAGCCTACTACTTACCTGGATTCGCTCGGGCGCTGATACGTCATCAGATATCCATTAAATCTTTCCAAAGTTACCCCCACCACCCAAGCTATTCCGCTGATTATTTTTGGCAATCTGAGGATAACCCACAGGCGAAACCGTCCCCGCAGCGTTCCTTATTGGACTCTAGAGATATCCCGTACTATCATTTGATCAAACCGGTCGATTTTCGGCATTTTCATATTTTATTTAAAAACCACCCCTTGGGGATACCACCCCCGAAGCATTCCATTTTGGGCTCTACACATATACCGTACTGTCTGTTGATCCGGCCGATCGATTTTCGGCATTTTCGTATTTTATTTAAAAACTACCCTTAGGCAAAACTACCCCTCAGCAACCCGTAATAGACTCTAGACTCACCCTATCAGTCAGGACACGATTTTCCAAAATTTTTTCGAAAACTACCCCCCACCCCCACTCCACCCCCGGAGCATCCCCCGGGTATGGTCCTGAACGTGGCCGAGGTCACCCCCAACACTTAGGTTAGGTTTGATCCATTTTGGCTAGCTTAGGTTAGTTGGTTGGAATTTATTTTTTTTCGAAAAACTACCCCCCACCCCTCTAAACGTGGACAAAACCACCCCTAAGGCTACGGTCAAGGCCAGGATGACCTTCAGCATCATGCAAAACTACCGCTACAGATTTTTCCAAAATTTTTTCGAAATCTACCCCCCACCCCCAATCGACCCCCGGAGCTACCCCCGGTGATGGTCCTGAACGTAGCCGAGGTCACCCCCAACACTTAGGTTAGGTTAGGTTGGATCCATTTTGGCTGGCTTAGGTCAGTGTGTTGAAAATAAATTTTTTCGAAAAACTACCCCCTACCCCTCTGGACGCGGTCGAAACCACCCCCAAAGCTAGGGTCGGGGTCACGACGTCCGCCCGCATCATCCGAAACTACCCCTACAGTCCTGGGTTACGTAGCGGCCGATTTTTTTTTTTTTTTTTCGAAAAACTACCCCCTACCCCCCTGAACGTGGTCGAAACCACCCCCGGGTCTGGGGTCAAGGTCGGGATGACCTTGAGCATCATCCAAAACTACCCCTATAGTCCTAGGTTACGTAGCGGCCGAGTTTAGGGGTGGCTGTCCTAGTCTAGGGCGCGATCTACTCCTACGGCCCCATGCAGTAACTTAGAGCGACCCCTCCACACTCTACCTGCACTACTGCTTGACTGGGTGCACCTACGGCCCCATGCAGTACCTTAGTGCGACCCCTCCACACTCTACCTGCACTACTGCTTGACTGGCTGCACCTACGGCCCCATGCAGTAACTTAGTGCGACCCCTCCACACTCTACCTGCACTACTGCTTGACTGGCTGCACCTACGGCCCCATGCAGTAACTTAGTGCGACCCCTCCACACTCTACCTGCACTACTGCTTGACTGGCTGCACCTACGGCCCCATTCAGTACCTTAGTGCGACCCCTCCACACTCTACCTGCACTACTGCTTGACTGGGTGCACCTACGGCCCCATGCAGTACCTTAGTGCGACCCCTCCACACTCTACCTGCACTACTGCTTGACTGGCTGCACCTACGGCACCATGCAGTAACTTTGTGCGACCCCTCCACACTCTACCTGCACTACTGCTTGACTGGCTGCACCTACGGCTCCATGCAGTAACTTAGTGCGACCCCTCCACACTCTACCTGAACTACTGCTTGACTGGCTGCACCTACGGCCCCATGCAGTACCTAAGTGCGACCCCTCCACACTCTACCTGCACTACTGCTTGACTGGCTGCACCTACGGCCTCATGCAGTAACTTAGTGCGACCCCTCCACACTCTACCTGCACTACTGCTTGACTGGGTGCACCTACGGCCCCATGCAGTAACTTTGTGCGACCCCTCCACACTCTACCTGCACTACTGCTTGACTGGCTGCACCTACGGCCCCATGCAGTAACTTAGTGCGACCCCTCCACACTCTGCCTGCACTACTGCTTGACTGGGTGCACCTACGGCCCAATGCAGTAACTTAGTGCGACCCCTCCACACTCTACCTGAACTACTGCTTGACTGGCTGCACCTACGGCCCCATGCAGTACCTTAGTGCGACCCCTCCACACTCTACCTGCACTACTGCTTGACTGGCTGCACCTACGGCCCCATGCAGTACCTTAGTGCGACCCCTCCCTACTCTACCTGCACTACTGCTTGACTGGCTGCACCTACGGCCCCATGCAGTACCTTAGTGCGACCCCTCCACACTCTACCTGCACTACTGCTTGACTGGCTGCACCTACGGCCCCATGCAGTAACTTAGTGCGACCCCTCCACACTCTACCTCCACTACTGCTTGACTGGGTGCACCTGCGGCCCCATGCAGTACCTTAGTGCGACCCGTCCACACTCTACCTGCACTACTGCTTGACTGGGTGCACCTACGGCTCCATGCAGTAACTTAGTGCGACCCCTCCACACTCTACCTGCACTACTGCTTGACTGGCTGCACCCACGGCCCCATGCAGTAACTTAGTGTGACCCCTCCACACTCTACCTGCACTACTGCTTGACTGGCTGCACCTACGGCCCAATGCAGTACCTTAGTGCGACCCCTCCACACTCTACCTGCACTACTGCTTGACTGGCTGCACCTACGGCCCCATGCAGTACCTTAGTGCAACCCCTCCACACTCTACCTGCACTACTGCTTGACTGGCTGCACCTACGGCCCTATGCAGTAACTTAGTGCCACCCCTCCACACTCTACCTGCACTACTGCTTGACTGGCTGCACCTACGGCCCCATGCAGTACCTTAGTGCGACCCCTCCACACTCTACCTGCACTACTGCTTGACTGGCTGCACCTACGGCCCCATGCAGTACCTTAGTGCGACCCCTCCACACTCTACCTGCACTACTGCTTGACTGGCTGCACCTACGGCCCCATGCAGTAACTTAGTGCGACCCCTCCACACTCTACCTGCACTACTGCTTGACTGGCTGCACCTACGGCCCCATGCAGTAACTTAGTGCGACCCCTCCACACTCTACCTGCACTACTGCTTGACTGGCTGCACCTACGGCCCCATGCAGTACCTACGTGCGACCCCTCCACACTCTACCTGCACTACTGCTTGACTGGCTGCACCTACGGCCCCATGCAGTAACTTAGTGCGACCCCTCCACACTCTACCTGCACTACTGCTTGACTGGCTGCACCTACGGCCCCATGCAGTAACTTAGTGCGACCCCTCCACACTCTACCTGCACTACTGCTTGACTGGCTGCACCTACGGCCCCATGCAGTACCTTAGTGCGACCCCTCCACACTCTACCTGCACTACTGCTTGACTGGCTGCACCTACGGCCCCATGCAGTACCTAAGTGCGACCCCTCCACACTCTACCTGCACTACTGCTTGACTGGCTGCACCTACGGCCCCATGCAGTAACTTAGTGCGACCCCTCCACACTCTACCTGCACTACTGCTTGACTGGGTGCACCTACGGCGTCATGCAGTATTTTAGTGCGACCCCTCCACACTCTACCTGCACTACTGCTTGACTGGCTGCACCTACGGCCCCATGCAGTACCTTAGTGCGACCCCTCCACACTCTACCTGCACTACTGCTTGACTGGCTGCACCTACGGCCCCATGCAGTACCTTAGTGCGACCCCTCCACACTCTACCTGCACTACTGCTTGACTGGCTGCACCTACGGCCCCATGCAGTACCTTAGTGCGACCCCTCCACACTCTACCTGCACTACTGCTTGACTGGCTGCACCTACGGCCCCATGCAGTAACTTAGTGCGACCCCTCCACACTCTACCTCCACTACTGCTTGACTGGGTGCACCTGCGGCCCCATGCAGTACCTTAGTGCGACCCGTCCACACTCTACCTGCACTACTGCTTGACTGGGTGCACCTACGGCCCCATGCAGTAACTTAGTGTGACCCCTCCACACTCTACCTGCACTACTGCTTGACTGGCTGCACCTACGGCCCAATGCAGTACCTTAGTGCGACCCCTCCACACTCTACCTGCACCACTGCTTGACTGGCTGCACCTACGGCCCCATGCAGTACCTTAGTGCGACCCCTCCACACTCTACCTGCACTACTGCTTGACTGGCTGCACCTACGGCCCTATGCAGTAACTTAGTGCCACCCCTCCACACTCTACCTGCACTACTGCTTGACTGGCTGCACCTACGGCCCCATGCAGTACCTTAGTGCGACCCCTCAGCACTCTACCTGCACTACTGCTTGACTGGGTGCACCTGCGGCCCCATGCAGTACCTTAGTGCGACCCCTCCACACTCTACCTGCACTACTGCTTGACTAGGTGCACCTACGGCCCCATGCAGTACCTTAGTGCGACCCCTCCCCACTCTACCTGCACTACCGCTTGACTGGCTGCACCTACGGCCCCATGCAGTAACTTAGTGCGACCACTCCACACACTACCTGCACTACTGCTTGACTGGGTGCACCTACGGCCCCATACAGTAACTTAGTGCGACCCCTCCACACTCTACCTGCACTACTGCTTGACTGGGTGCACCTACGGCCCCATGCAGTAACGTAGTGCGACCCCTCCACACTGTACCTGCACTACTGCTTGACTGGCTGAACCTACGGCCCCATGCAGTACCTTAGTGCGACCACTCCCCACTCTACCTGCACTACTGCTTGACTGGGTGCACCTACGGCCCCATGCAGTAACTTAGAGCGACCCCTCCACACTCTACCTGCACTACTGCTTGACTGGGTGCACCTACGGCCCCATGCAGTACCTTAGTGCAACCCCTCCACACTCTACCTGCACTACTGCTTGACTGGCTGCACCTACGGCCCCATGCAGTAACTTAGTGCGACCCCTCCACACTCTACCTGCACTACTGCTTGACTGGCTGCACCTACGGCCCCATGCAGTAACTTAGTGCGACCCCTCCACACTCTACCTGCACTACTGCTTGACTGGCTGCACCTACGGCCCCATTCAGTACCTTAGTGCGACCCCTCCACACTCTACCTGCACTACTGCTTGACTGGCTGCACCTACGTCCCCATGCAGTACCTTAGTGCGACCCCTCACCACTCTACCTGCACTACTGCTTGACTGGCTGCACCTACGGCCCCATGCAGTACCTTAGTGCGACCCCTCCCCACTCTACCTGCACTACTGCTTGACTGGCTGCACCTACGGCCCCATGCAGTACCTTAGTGCGACCCCTATACACTCTACCTGCACTACTGCTTGACTGGCTGCACCTACGGCCCCATGCAGTAACTTAGTGCGACCCCTCCACACTCTACCTGCACTACTGCTTCACTGGCTGCACCTACGGCCCCATGCAGTAACTTAATGCGACCCCTCCACACTCTACCTGCACTACTGCTTGACTGGCTGCACCTACGGCCCCATGCAGTAACTTAGTGCGACCCCTCCACACTCTAAATGCAATACTGCTTGATTGGGTGCACCTACGGCTCCATGCAGTAACTTAGTGCGACCCCTCCACACTCTACCTGCACTACTGCTTGACTGGCTGCACCTACGGCCCCATGCAGTAACTTAGTGCGACCCCTCCACACTCTACCTGCACTACTGCTTGAATGGCTGCACCTACGGCCCCATGCAGTACCTTAGTGCGACCCCTCCACACTCTACCTGCAGTACTGCTTGACTGGCTGCACCTACGGCCCCATGCAGTACCTTAGTGCGACCCCTCCCCATTCTACCTGCACTACTGCTTGACTGGGTGCACCTACGGCCCCATGCAGTAACTTAGTGCGACCCCTCCACACTCTACCTGCACTACTGCTTGACTGGGTGCACCTACGGCCCCATGCAGTAACTTAGTGCGACCTCTCCACACTCTACCTGCACTACTGCTTGACTGGCTGCACCTACGGCCCCATGCAGTACCTTAGTGCGACCCCTCCACACTCTACCTGCACTACTGCTTGACTGGCTGCACCTACGGCCCCATGCAGTACCTTCGTGCGACCCCTCCACACTCTACCTACACTACTGCTTGACTGGCTGCACCTACGGCCCCATGCAGTAACTTAGTACGACCCCTCCACACTCTACCTGCGCTACTGCTTGACTGGGTGCACCTACGGCCCCATGCAGTATTTTAGTGCGACCCCTCCACACTCTACCTGCACTACTGCTTGACTGGCTGCACCTACGGCCCCATGCAGTACCTTAGTGCGACCCCTCCACACTCTACCTGCACTACTGCTTGACTGGCTGCACCTACGGCCCCATGCAGTACCTTAGTGCGACCCCTCCACACTCTACCTGCACTACTGCTTGACTGGCTGCACCTACGGCCCCATGCAGTACCTTAGTGCGACCCCTCCACACTCTACCTGCACTACTGCTTGACTGGCTGCACCTACGGCCCCATGCAGTAACTTAGTGCGACCCCTCCACACTCTACCTCCACTACTGCTTGACTGGGTGCACCTGCGGCCCCATGCAGTACCTTAGTGCGACCCGTCCACACTCTACCTGCACTACTGCTTGACTGGGTGCACCTACGGCCCCATGCAGTAACTTAGTGTGACCCCTCCACACTCTACCTGCACTACTGCTTGACTGGCTGCACCTACGGCCCAATGCAGTACCTTAGTGCGACCCCTCCACACTCTGCCTGCACCACTGCTTGACTGGCTGCACCTACGGCCCCATGCAGTACCTTAGTGCGACCCCTCCACACTCTACCTGCACTACTGCTTGACTGGCTGCACCTACGGCCCTATGCAGTAACTTAGTGCCACCCCTCCACACTCTACCTGCACTACTGCTTGACTGGCTGCACCTACGGCCCCATGCAGTACCTTAGTGCGACCCCTCAGCACTCTACCTGCACTACTGCTTGACTGGCTGCACCTACGGCCCCATGCAGTACGTTAGTGCGACCCCTCCACACTCTACCTGCACTACTGCTTGACTGGCTGCACCTACGGCCCCATGCAGTAACTTAGTGCTACCCCTCCACACTCTACCTGCACTACTGCTTGACTGGGTGCACCTGCGGCCCCATGCAGTACCTTAGTGCGACCCCTCCACACTCTACCTGCACTACTGCTTGACTAGGTGCACCTACGGCCCCATGCAGTACCTTAGTGCGACCCCTCCCCACTCTACCTGCACTACCGCTTGACTGGCTGCACCTACGGCCCCATGCAGTAACTTAGTGCGACCACTCCACACACTACCTGCACTACTGCTTGACTGGGTGCACCTACGGCCCCATACAGTAACTTAGTGCGACCCCTCCACACTCTACCTGCACTACTGCTTGACTGGGTGCACCTACGGCCCCATGCAGTAACGTAGTGCGACCCCTCCACACTGTACCTGCACTACTGCTTGACTGGCTGAACCTACGGTCCCATGCAGTACCTTAGTGCGACCACTCCCCACTCTACCTGCACTACTGCTTGACTGGGTGCACCTACGGCCCCATGCAGTAACTTAGAGCGACCCCTCCACACTCTACCTGCACTACTGCTTGACTGGGTGCACCTACGGCCCCATGCAGTACCTTAGTGCGACCCCTCCACACTCTACCTGCACTACTGCTTGACTGGCTGCACCTACGGCCCCATGCAGTAACTTAGTGCGACCCCTCCACACTCTACCTGCACTACTGCTTGACTGGCTGCACCTACGGCCCCATGCAGTAACTTAGTGCGACCCCTCAACACTCTACCTGCACTACTGCTTGACTGGCTGCACCTACGGCCCCATTCAGTACCTTAGTGCGACCCCTCCACACTCTACCTGCACTACTGCTTGACTGGCTGCACCTACGTCCCCATGCAGTACCTTAGTGCGACCCCTCACCACTCTACCTGCACTACTGCTTGACTGGCTGCACCTACGGCCCCATGCAGTACCTTAGTGCGACCCCTCCCCACTCTACCTGCACTACTGCTTGACTGGCTGCACCTACGGCCCCATGCAGTACCTTAGTGCGACCCCTATACACTCTACCTGCACTACTGCTTGACTGGCTGCACCTACGGCCCCATGCAGTAACTTAGTGCGACCCCTCCACACTCTACCTGCACTACTGCTTCACTGGCTGCACCTACGGCCCCATGCAGTAACTTAATGCGACCCCTCCACACTCTACCTGCACTACTGCTTGACTGGCTGCACCTACGGCCCCATGCAGTAACTTAGTGCGACCCCTCCACACTCTAAATGCAATACTGCTTGATTGGGTGCACCTACGGCTCCATGCAGTAACTTAGTGCGACCCCTCCACACTCTACCTGCACTACTGCTTGACTGGCTGCACCTACGGCCCCATGCAGTAACTTAGTGCGACCCCTCCACACTCTACCTGCACTACTGCTTGAATGGCTGCACCTACGGCCCCATGCAGTACCTTAGTGCGACCCCTCCACACTCTACCTGCAGTACTGCTTGACTGGCTGCACCTACGGCCCCATGCAGTACCTTAGTGCGACCCCTCCCCATTCTACCTGCACTACTGCTTGACTGGGTGCACCTACGGCCCCATGCAGTAACTTAGTGCGACCCCTCCACACTCTACCTGCACTACTGCTTGACTGGGTGCACCTACGGCCCCATGCAGTAACTTAGTGCGACCTCTCCACACTCTACCTGCACTACTGCTTGACTGGCTGCACCTACGGCCCCATGCAGTACCTTAGTGCGACCCCTCCACACTCTACCTGCACTACTGCTTGACTGGCTGCACCTACGGCCCCATGCAGTACCTTCGTGCGACCCCTCCACACTCTACCTACACTACTGCTTGACTGGCTGCACCTACGGCCCCATGCAGTAACTTAGTACGACCCCTCCACACTCTACCTGCGCTACTGCTTGACTGGCTGCACCTACGGCCCCATGCAGTACTTTGTGCGACCCCTCCACACTCTACCTGCACTACTGCTTGACTGGCTGCACCTACGGCCCCATGCAGTACCTTAGTGCGACCCCTCCACACTCTACCTGCACTACTGCTTGACTGGCTGCACCTACGGCCCCATGCAGTAACTTAGTGCGACCCCTCCCATTTCTACCTGCACTACTGCTTGACTGTCTGCACCTACGGCACCATGCAGTAACTTGGTGCGACCCCTCCACACTCTACCTGCACTACTGCTTGACTGGCTGCACCTACGGCCCCATGCAGTAACTTAGTGCTACCCCTCCACACTCTACCTGCACTACTGCTTGACTGGGTGCACCTACGGCCCCATGCAGTAACTTAGTGCGACCCCTCCACACTCTACCTGCACTACTGCTTGACTGGCTGCACCTACGGCCCCATGCAGTAACTTAGTGCGACCCCTCCACACTCTACCTGCACTACTGCTTGACTGGCTGCACCTACGGCCCCATGCAGTAACTTGGTGCGACTCCTCCACACTCTACCTGCACTACTGCTTGACTGGCTGCACCTACGGCCCCATGCAGTAACTTAGTGCGACCCCTCCACACTCTACCTGCACTACTGCTTGACTGGCTGCACCTACGGCCCCATGCAGTAACTTAGTGCGACCCCTCCACACTCTACCTGCACTACTGCTTCACTGGCTGCACCTACGGCCCCATGCAGTAACTTAATGCGACCCCTCCACACTCTACCTGCACTACTGCTTGACTGGCTGCACCTACGGCCCCATGCAGTAACTTAGTGCGACCCCTCCACACTCTAAATGCAATACTGCTTGATTGGGTGCACCTACGGCTCCATGCAGTAACTTAGTGCGACCCCTCCACACTCTACCTGCACTACTGCTTGACTGGGTGCACCTACGGCCCCATGCAGTAACTTAGAGCGACCCCTCCACACTCTACCTGCACTACTGCTTGACTGGGTGCACCTACGGCCCCATGCAGTACCTTAGTGCGACCCCTCCACACTCTACCTGCACTACTGCTTGACTGGCTGCACCTACGGCCCCATGCAGTAACTTAGTGCGACCCCTCCACACTCTACCTGCACTACTGCTTGACTGGCTGCACCTACGGCCCCATGCAGTAACTTAGTGCGACCCCTCAACACTCTACCTGCACTACTGCTTGACTGGCTGCACCTACGGCCCCATTCAGTACCTTAGTGCGACCCCTCCACACTCTACCTGCACTACTGCTTGACTGGCTGCACCTACGTCCCCATGCAGTACCTTAGTGCGACCCCTCACCACTCTACCTGCACTACTGCTTGACTGGCTGCACCTACGGCCCCATGCAGTACCTTAGTGCGACCCCTCCCCACTCTACCTGCACTACTGCTTGACTGGCTGCACCTACGGCCCCATGCAGTACCTTAGTGCGACCCCTATACACTCTACCTGCACTACTGCTTGACTGGCTGCACCTACGGCCCCATGCAGTAACTTAGTGCGACCCCTCCACACTCTACCTGCACTACTGCTTCACTGGCTGCACCTACGGCCCCATGCAGTAACTTAATGCGACCCCTCCACACTCTACCTGCACTACTGCTTGACTGGCTGCACCTACGGCCCCATGCAGTAACTTAGTGCGACCCCTCCACACTCTAAATGCAATACTGCTTGATTGGGTGCACCTACGGCTCCATGCAGTAACTTAGTGCGACCCCTCCACACTCTACCTGCACTACTGCTTGACTGGCTGCACCTACGGCCCCATGCAGTAACTTAGTGCGACCCCTCCACACTCTACCTGCACTACTGCTTGAATGGCTGCACCTACGGCCCCATGCAGTACCTTAGTGCGACCCCTCCACACTCTACCTGCAGTACTGCTTGACTGGCTGCACCTACGGCCCCATGCAGTACCTTAGTGCGACCCCTCCCCATTCTACCTGCACTACTGCTTGACTGGGTGCACCTACGGCCCCATGCAGTAACTTAGTGCGACCCCTCCACACTCTACCTGCACTACTGCTTGACTGGGTGCACCTACGGCCCCATGCAGTAACTTAGTGCGACCTCTCCACACTCTACCTGCACTACTGCTTGACTGGCTGCACCTACGGCCCCATGCAGTACCTTAGTGCGACCCCTCCACACTCTACCTGCACTACTGCTTGACTGGCTGCACCTACGGCCCCATGCAGTACCTTCGTGCGACCCCTCCACACTCTACCTACACTACTGCTTGACTGGCTGCACCTACGGCCCCATGCAGTAACTTAGTACGACCCCTCCACACTCTACCTGCGCTACTGCTTGACTGGCTGCACCTACGGCCCCATGCAGTACTTTGTGCGACCCCTCCACACTCTACCTGCACTACTGCTTGACTGGCTGCACCTACGGCCCCATGCAGTACCTTAGTGCGACCCCTCCACACTCTACCTGCACTACTGCTTGACTGGCTGCACCTACGGCCCCATGCAGTAACTTAGTGCGACCCCTCCCATTTCTACCTGCACTACTGCTTGACTGTCTGCACCTACGGCACCATGCAGTAACTTGGTGCGACCCCTCCACACTCTACCTGCACTACTGCTTGACTGGCTGCACCTACGGCCCCATGCAGTAACTTAGTGCTACCCCTCCACACTCTACCTGCACTACTGCTTGACTGGGTGCACCTACGGCCCCATGCAGTAACTTAGTGCGACCCCTCCACACTCTACCTGCACTACTGCTTGACTGGCTGCACCTACGGCCCCATGCAGTAACTTAGTGCGACCCCTCCACACTCTACCTGCACTACTGCTTGACTGGCTGCACCTACGGCCCCATGCAGTAACTTGGTGCGACTCCTCCACACTCTACCTGCACTACTGCTTGACTGGCTGCACCTACGGCCCCATGCAGTAACTTAGTGCGACCCCTCCACACTCTACCTGCACTACTGCTTGACTGGCTGCACCTACGGCCCCATGCAGTACCTTAGTGCGACCCCTCCACACTCTACCTGCACTACTGCTTGACTGGCTGCACCTACGGCCCCATGCAGTACCTTAGTGCGACCCCTCCACACTCTACCTGCACTACTGCTTGACTGGCTGCACCTACGGCCCCATGCAGTACCTTAGTGCGACCCCTCCACACTCTACCTGCACTACTGCTTGACTGGCTGCACCTACGGCCCCATGCAGTAACTTAGTGCGACCCCTCCACAATCTACCTGCACTACTGCTTGACTGGCTGCACCTACGGCCCCATGCAGTAACTTAGTGCGACCCCTCCACACTCTACCTGCACTACTGCTTGACTGGCTGCACCTACGGCCCCATGCAGTAACTTAGTGCGACCCCTCCACACTCTACCTGCACTACTGCTTGACTGGCTGCACCTACGGCCCCATGCAGTAACTTAGTGCGACCCCTCCACACTCTACCTGCACTACTGCTTGACTGGCTGCACCTACGGCCCCATGCAGTAACTTAGTGCGACCCATCCACACTCTACCTGCACTACTGCTTGACTGGCTTCACCTACGGCCCCATGCAGTAACTTAGTGCGACCCCTCCACACTCTACCTGCACTACTGCTTGACTGGGTGCACCTACGGCCCCATGCAGTAACTTAGTGCGACCCCTCCACACTCTACCTGCACTACTGCTTGACTGGCTGCACCTACGGCCCCATGCAGTAACTTAGTGCGACCCCTCCACACTCTACCTGCACTACTGCTTGACTGGCTGCACCTACGGCCCCATGCAGTACCTTAGTGCGACCCCTCCACACTCTACCTGCACTACTGCTTGACTGGCTGCACCTACGGCCCCATGCAGTACCTTAGTGCGACCCCTCCACACTCTACCTGCACTACTGCTTGACTGGCTGCACCTACGGCCCCATGCAGTACCTTAGTGCGACCCCTTCACACTCTACCTGCACTACTGCTTGACTGGCTGCACCTACGGCCCCATGCAGTACCTTAGTGCGACCCCTTCACACTCTACCTGCACTACTGCTTGACTGGCTGCACCTACGGCCCCATGCAGTAACTTAGTGCGACCCCTCCACACTCTACCTGCACTACTGCTTGACTGGCTGCACCTACGGCCCCATGCAGTACCTTAGTGCGACCCCTCCACACTCTACCTGCACTACTGCTTGACTGGCTGCACCTACGGCCCCATGCAGTACCGAATTACATTAAGTAAGCCACCTATACCCGACCTCTTCTATGGTAACATGATCTCTTGTATGGTAACATGTACACCTGACTTTAATCCCAGTTTGTCAGTTGGTGATATATTATCCAAACATATCCATTTATTGGCAATCTTGGCTCAATGCCAGAGTGCTGGATTGTAATCTAGTCATGTAACCCAAAATAGAGACTTTTAAAATTAAGAATAAGTAATAGATTACAAATTTTTAACTCATTCCTACTTAAGTCAGCAAACGAATTTCATTTGAGTTTCTTTCGCCTATTTTATAATTACATTTAGTATAAATGTGTTGTACATATGTCGGAATAACAATATTAATGGAAAGTGATTTCCTTGCTATGTATGGTGTTGGACTATTATTTTTGTTTGTTACTATTTATACGCTTTCTTTTTTCATCGCTTGCATTGTGTTGTGGTTTCTATTAACATTCCTTTCGCATTGTCCGTTGTGGAGGAAAGGTTCCGTACTGCTAATCCAGTTTGTTTGTTTATTTTATTCTTTTCGTTCATTTTTCAACCTAGAGCATTATTTTTGTTATTGTGTGGTAGCCATGGCAACAATTTGAGGTTGTACAATTTGGTTTATACTACAACCAGATGGTGGCAAAATACAATTCCATAAAAGTTACATCTTTGAAAAAATATTTCTAGCTATGGGAAAGTTGGAAGTCAGTGCCACCAAAGTGCTAGACTTCAAACATGAAGATACTCGGTTCGAATCCAAACAAGACCCCCCCAAATTTTTGTAATTTAATTATTAAATAAATATTTGAAAAATTGTATTAACATCAATTGTTAACCACTATATGTTATAAAGAATGTACTCTAAATTGATTGGATGAATAAAAACGTATTTTATTCTCGTTTGAATATTTGTACAAGATGTGTGTGTGTGTGTGTGTGTGTGTGCGCGCGCGCGCGCGTGCATGCGTTCGTGCGTGCTTGCGTGCGTGCGTGTGTGGTGTGTGTGTGTGTGTGTGTGTGTGTGTGTGAGTGTGTCTGTGTGATGGATAATTTGAAGAAGAAGATATTGCCAATGCAATAATACGGTTGGTTCTTGCAAATTACTGGAAAGCGTGCTAATTGTTTGTGTTTGATTTTCTAGAGCACGCGGTCGCCGAAGGTGTGTTTAAACGAGGTGTGATCTACAAAGGCATCTACTGGCCTTCCTTGACCAACAGCTTCAGGGAGTGCCACCTGGAGTTGTCCTACCAGCGGTATTCCCACAGACAGAGGCAGAAGTCGCTTATCATAGTGAACGCTGTGGATATGTTGCTGAAAGCTGTGCTAGCGGGTAAGTAATGGTGGAGGTTTATAATCAACGCACGTAGCAAAGTGTCCCCTCCGCGAGAAGCAAATCTATGCCGATACGTAATCATGGCTAATACCCAGGCAAAGCCTAAGTGACAGCCGGCATTGCCTCAAGTTCCTTGAACGCACGTAGCAATGAAAGAAATTAGAGGCAAATCATAAACACTCTTCTGACCGGCCGGTAGATATCATCAGGGTTAACGTGATTCGCGTGGATTGCAATATAGTCGCCGGATCGTTTCAAAACGAATTTTATCCGCAGGTACCGCCTGGTTATAAAATCGTAGAAGTCCCGCAGAGCGTAATATATTTACCTGTCAACGTAAGCGTCATTCATAATATCACTGTAAGTCTACGAGATCAGAACGGCGATATAATAGATTTCGTGGAGAAAACATTTCCTTACGATTACATTTACGTAGACGTCGAGATGGGGCTAATATTTAACGAGCGCTTCTATAAGAAGGGCGGCAGTTTACGTCAGACGACGGCACAGTTAACACTGCGAAACGTTAGGTTCCTCAGATCTTTGGGTTTTAAAGTGAACAATGGAAAACCTTTTGGCAATCGACTCTAGCGCCCAGTACGACAACACCCTCAACGGGCTGGAGTACCATACTCATCGACCGTACTCCTCCGCTACGTTTGGTAATAACGATGAAATTCGTATTCCCATTCATCAACAAGATGTTATTACGATACCTTTTTCAGAGCACGCTGCATATAAAAGGCACTTTGACAGCGACAAAAGACGGAGGAGCGGCCGCTGACGTGTCTTTGATAAATAATGCTATAACTTTTCTTTTCGACGATATCAGATACGAAATCGGAGGCAACGAAATAGACAGGACCAGGAATGTCGGTATAACGACAACCATCAAGAACTTGCTTTCGTTGCGCGAAAACGAAAAAATAAACTCGGAAATTGCGGTTGGCTAGGAGTGGGTAAAACAAATAACGATTGTAAAGAGTTCAACATAGTTATACCGTTGCGTATGTTGATGGGATTTTTCGAGGATTACAATAGAATTGTAGTCAACGTGAAACAGGAACTTGTCCTTTTGCGTTCATCTTCAAATTTAAACGCAATAGTTGGCACGGATGCGACAAATATTGATCTGAAAATAAATACTATCTATTGGCGAGTTCCACACGTCTCCGTAGCCGATCCGATAAAATTGAAACTTTTGAAAATGATTGAACGCGATGTTACAGTTCACGTACCACACCGGAAGTGGGAACTAATAGAATATCCCGGTTTACCGGCTACGAAACAACTCTCTTGGACTGTAAAGACATCTTCGCAACTGGAAAAAACTCGTTACGTAATTTTAGCGTTGCAAACCTAAACTATATATATATAGGCTAACTATAAATATTACCCAAGCTATGCACTGGATATTATGTGTTAACTTGTATTCAAGCCTCTCATTGGATACTATGTGATTACCCTTAGTCAATCTATGTATCGGATACTATGTGTTATTAGCCCTAGTCAGGCTATGCATCGGCTACTGTGTGTTACACATTAGCCTAGCTATGCATCAGATACTATGTGTTAACCATTAGCTAAGCTACGCATCGGATATTATGCGTTATCTTGTATTCAAGCTATGCATCGGATATTATTTGTTAACCCCTAGTCAAGTTATGCTTTGGATACCATGTGTTAACCATTAGTCAATCTATGCCACGGATACTATGTGTTAGCCCTAGTCAGGCTATGCATCGGCTACTATGTGTTAACCATTAGCCCAGCTATTTATCAGATACTATGTGATAACCATTAGCCAAACTATGCAATGAATATTATGTGTTAGTTTGTAATCAACCTACCCGTCGGATACTTTGTGATAACCCATAGTCAAGCTATGCTTTGGATACTGTTTGTTAAACCATACTCAAGCTATTTATTGGATATTTTGTGATAACTTGTAGTAAGGCTACACAACGGCTACTATGTGTTAACCATTAGCCTAGCTATGCAATGGTTACTATGTATTAGTTTGTATTCACCTTCTCATCGGATACTATGTGATAACCCATAGTCAAGCTATGCATTGGATACTATTTGCTAAAACATACTCAAGCTATGCATCGGATATTTTGTGTTAACCACTAGTCAAGCTACACATCGGATATTATGTGTTAACCCATAGTCAAGCTAACTATTAGTTAACCACTAGCCTAGCTATGCTTCGGATAATATATGTTGGTCACTAGCCAGCCTATGCAATGGATGTGTTAACCACTATTCAAGCTACACATAGGATAATATGTGATAACCCATAGTCAAGCTCTGCATCGGATACTATGTGTTAACCATTAGCGAGGCTATGCAATGGGTATTATGTGTTAACTTGTAGTCAAGCTACACATCGGATATTATGTGTTAACCATTAGTCGGGCTATGCATTGGATATTATGTGTTAGCCCATAGTCAAGCTAACTATTAGTTAACCATTAGCCTAGCTATGCATCGGATACTATATGTTAAACATTAGCAAGCCTATGCACTGGATGTGTTAACCATTAGTCAGGCTACACATCGGATAATATGTGATAACCCATAGTCAGGCTCTGCATCGGATACTATGTGCTAACCATTAGCGAGGCTATGCACTGGATATTATGTGTTAGGCCATAGTCAAGCTACTTATCGGATACTATATGTTAACCCATCGTCAAGCTGTGCATCGGATACTATGTGTTAATGATTACTCTAGCTATGTATCAGGTATTATGTGGTAATTTGTAGTCAGGCTACTCGTCGGATAGTGTGTGATAACCATTAGCTAAACTATGCATTGGATATAATGTGTTATAATTTGTAGGCCCATGTCGGCTTAGCATAATATGTATGCAGGCTTACACATATATTTGTTTAACACATTATATAAGGCTATCATGTATGTAGGCTTAACATAGTATATACGCCTATGTATGATAGCATGCATGTTGGCTTACCATAATATTTATTTGGTTTACACGAGTATTTGTTTAACACACTATATAGAGCTATCACGTATGTTGGCTTAACATAGTATTTATTTAGTTTACACGCGTATTTGTTTAACACACTATATAGGGCTATCACGTATGTTGGCTTAACATAGTATATAAGCCTATGTAGAATATCGTGCATGTTGGCTTAGCATAGTATTTATGTAGGTTTACACATATATTTGTATAACACACTATATAGGCTATCATTAATCCTGGCTTAACATATTATATAGGCCTATGTAGGTAACGGAGATATTGGCTTAATACAGGATGTATAGTCTATAGGTTAACCTGCATGTTGGTTTAACACAGTATATATTGCTATTTAGAGTATATTGCAGGTTGGCTTAACATTGTATATAAGCATATATAGGTTAACATTAATGTTGGCTTAGCATAGGTTGCGTGACTTTTTAAAATTATATTGTAATATTTGTTGTCCGTCACCTATGTGGGTGTGATAGGTTATGCATTGGTAGCTGCCTTTACATAGCTATGGTGGTATGCATTGGTAGCTATACCATATAGTACTTCCCATATGAACTATACGGTTGCCTGCCTGAGGCTCTACTTGATAGAAGAGGTGTAAATGTGTGTGTGTGAGGCTCAGATCATAAAGGTTTTAGCCAGTGATTCATACATATTTGCTTAACATAGTATATACGTCTATGCAGGTTTACATGCATATTTGTTTAACACACTATATAGGGCTATAATGCATGTTGGCTTAACATAGTAATAAGCCTACACACCTTACTCCGACCGTTTGTGTTGTGTTGCGTAAGCCTACCGAGCCCCTGCAATGTGATAGGTCGATTCCCCGCACAGACTGTTGACTATTTGAACTCAATGTATAATTGTTGGTCAGTTAAACTTAGCTTCTAGTGGGAACGTTGGTCGTTTGATCTAACCGATCATTTTTTTGGCAATTTCATATATTATTAAAAACAACCCTACTTAAAGGTCCACTCTAGTGTGAATTTACCTAAGGTCTTTCTCCAGGGTAGCTTTACTTAAGGGCTTCCTTCGGGATGGCTTTACCTGAGGCCTTGCTCCAAGGTAGCTTTGACTAGGGTCTGACTCCGTGGTAGCTTTACCTAAGGCCTGGCTCTTGGGTGGCTTTACCTCAAGCGTGGCTCCAGGGTGACTTTACCCAAGACCCTACTCCAAGGTAGCTTTACCTAAGACTTGATGGAGGTATTTGTCTTAGTCGAGAGGATGTAATTGATATAGCAACCATGGCCCGATTGATAAAGGCCCGACTCTTGGTTAGCTTTTTTTAAGGGCTGACTCCAAGGTAGCTTTACCTAAGGCCAGAATCTAGGGTTACTTTAAATAAGGCCTGGCTTTAGGTTGGGTTTACCTGAGGACGTCTCCAGGCTGACTTTTACCTAAGACCCCGATCATTTTTTGGCAGTCTGATATATTATAGAAAACTACCCCCAGGTGAACCCACCCCCACATCTAACCAACACATGCTCTAAACATACCGCATACAGTTGTTTAGTCATTTGATCCAACCGAACGATTTTTGGCAGTTTCATATAATATTTAAAACTACCCCCAGGTGAATTCACCCCCCCCCCCTCTAACGAAAATACGATGTAAACTCACCCTATCAGTCAACACACATTTTTCCAAAGTTTTTCCAAAAACTACCCCCAACCCCGATTCCAACCCCGGAGCAACCCCCGGGAAAGCTCCTGAACGTTGCTGAGAACACCCCCACACTTAGGGGTAGGTTAGGTTAGATGCCATTTGGCTAGCTTAGGTTAGTGTGTTAAGGCCTACTTCCCCCACCACGTTTTTGCTATAGTGACGGCTTATACTACTCATTACTAATACCCAGGCAACGCACTAAGTGAGAGCCGGCATTGCTTCAAGTCCCTTGAACGCACGTTGCAATGCGGCCCTCCGCGAGAAGCAAATCTCTGCCGAGACGTAATCATGGCTAATACCCAGGCAAAGCCTAAGTGACAGTCGGCATTGCTTCAAGTCCCTTGAACGCACGTAGCAATGCGCCGCTTCCGCAAGAAGCAAATCTCTGCAGAGACGTAATCATGGCTAATACCCAGGCAACGCCTAAGTGACAGCCGGCATTGCCACAAGTTCCTTGAACGCACGTAGCAATGCGCCGCTTCCGCGAGAAGCAAATCTCTGCAGAGACGTAATCATGGCTAATACCCAGGCAACGCCTAAGTGACAGCCGGCATTGCCACAAGTTCCTTGAACGCACGTAGCAATGCGCCGCTTCCGCAAGAAGCAAATCTCTGCAGAGACGTAATCATGGCTAATACCCAGGCAACGCCTAAGTGACAGCCGGCATTGCCACAAGTCCCATGAACGCACGTAGCAATGCGCCGCTTCCGCGAGAAGCAAATCTCTGCCCAGACGTAATCATGGCTAATACCCAGGCAACGCACAAGTGACAGCCGGCATTGCTTCAAGTTCCTTGAACGCACGTAGCAATGCGGCCCCTCCGCGAGAAGCAAATCTCTGCCGAGACGTAATCATGGCTAATACCCAGGCAACGCCTAAGTGACAGCCGGCATTGCCACAAGTCCCATGAACGCACGTAGCAATGCGCCGCTTCCGCGAGAAGCAAATCTCTGCCCAGACGTAATCATGGCTAATACCCAGGCAACGCCTAAGTGACAGCCGGCATTGCTTCAAGTTCCTTGAACGCACGTAGCAATGCGGCCCCTCCGCGAGAAGCAAATCTCTGCCGAGACGTAATCATGGCTAATACCCAGGCAACGCCTAAGTGACAGCCGGCATTGCTTCAAGTCCCTTGAACGCACGTAGCAATGCGGCCCTCCGCGAGAAGCAAATCTCTGCCGAGACGTAATCATGGCTAATACCCAGGCAACGCACAAGTGACAGCCGGCATTGCTTCAAGTCCCTTGAACGCACGTAGCAATGCGCTCCCTACGCGAGAAGCAAATCTCCGCCGAGACGTAATCATGGCTAATACCCAGGCAAAGCCTAAGTGACAGCCGGCATTGCCACAAGTCCCTTGAACGCACGTAGCAATGCGGCCCTCCGCGAGAAGCAAATCTCCGCCGAGACGTAATCATGGCTAATACCCAGGCAACGCCTAAGTGACAGCCGGCATTGCTTCAAGTTCCTTGAACGCACGTAGCAATGCGGCCCCTCCGCGAGAAGCAAATCTCTGCCGAGACGTAATCATGGCTAATACCCAGGCAACGCACAAGTGACAGCCGGCATTGCTTCAAGTCCCTTGAACGCACGTAGCAATGCGGCCCTCCGCGAGAAGCAAATCTCTGCCCAGACGTAATCATAGCTAATACCCAGGCAACGCCTAAGTGACAGCCGGCATTGCTTCAAGTTCCTTGAACGCACGTAGCAATGCGGACCCTCCGCGAGAAGCAAATCTCTGCCGAGACGTAATCATGGCTAATACCCAGGCAACGCACAAGTGACAGCCGGCATTGCTTCAAGTCCCTTGAACGCATGTAGCAATGCGCTCCCTACGCGAGAAGCAAATCTCTGCCGAGACGTAATCATGGCTAATACCCAGGCAACGCCTAAGTGACAGCCGGCATTGCTTCAAGTTCCTTGAACGCACGTAGCAATGCGGCCCCTCCGCGAGAAGCAAATCTCTGCCGAGACGTAATCATGGCTAATACCCAGGCAACGCCTAAGTGACAGCCGGCATTGCTTCAAGTCCCTTGAACGCACGTAGCAATGCGGCCCCTCCGCGAGAAGCAAATCTCTGCCGAGACGTAATCATGGCTAATACCCAGGCAACGCACAAGTGACAGCCGGCATTGCTTCAAGTCCCTTGAACGCACGTAGCAATGCGCTCCCTACGCGAGAAGCAAATCTCTGCCGAGACGTAATCATGGCTAATACCCAGGCAACGCCTAAGTGACAGCCGGCATTGCTTCAAGTTCCTTGAACGCACGTAGCAATGCGGCCCTCCGCGAGAAGCAAATCTCCGCCGAGACGTAATCATGGCTAATACCCAGGCAACGCCTAAGTGACAGCCGGCATTGCTTCAAGTCCCTTGAACGCACGTAGCAATGCGGCCCCTCCGCGAGAAGCAAATCTCTGCCGAGATGTAATCATGGCTAATACCCAGGCAACGCACAAGTGACAGCCGGCATTGCTTCAAGTCCCTTGAACGCACGTAGCAATGCGGCCCTCCGCGAGAAGCAAATCTCTGCCGAGACGTAATCATGGCTAATACCCAGGCAACGCACAAGTGACAGCCGGCATTGCTTCAAGTCCCTTGAACGCACGTAGCAATGCGCTCCCTACGCGAGAAGCAAATCTCCGCCGAGACGTAATCATGGCTAATACCCAGGCAAAGCCTAAGTGACAGCCGGCATTGCCACAAGTCCCTTGAACGCACGTAGCAATGCGGCCCTCCGCGAGAAGCAAATCTCCGCCGAGACGTAATCATGGCTAATACCCAGGCAACGCCTAAGTGACAGCCGGCATTGCTTCAAGTTCCTTGAACGCACGTAGCAATGCGGCCCCTCCGCGAGAAGCAAATCTCTGCCGAGACGTAATCATGGCTAATACCCAGGCAACGCACAAGTGACAGCCGGCATTGCTTCAAGTCCCTTGAACGCACGTAGCAATGCGGCCCTCCGCGAGAAGCAAATCTCTGCCCAGACGTAATCATAGCTAATACCCAGGCAACGCCTAAGTGACAGCCGGCATTGCTTCAAGTTCCTTGAACGCACGTAGCAATGCGGCCCCTCCGCGAGAAGCAAATCTCTGCCGAGACGTAATCATGGCTAATACCCAGGCAACGCACAAGTGACAGCCGGCATTGCTTCAAGTCCCTTGAACGCATGTAGCAATGCGCTCCCTACGCGAGAAGCAAATCTCTGCCGAGACGTAATCATGGCTAATACCCAGGCAACGCCTAAGTGACAGCCGGCATTGCTTCAAGTTCCTTGAACGCACGTAGCAATGCGGCCCCTCCGCGAGAAGCAAATCTCTGCCGAGACGTAATCATGGCTAATACCCAGGCAACGCCTAAGTGACAGCCGGCATTGCTTCAAGTCCCTTGAACGCACGTAGCAATGCGGCCCCTCCGCGAGAAGCAAATCTCTGCCGAGACGTAATCATGGCTAATACCCAGGCAACGCACAAGTGACAGCCGGCATTGCTTCAAGTCCCTTGAACGCACGTAGTAATGCGCTCCCTACGCGAGAAGCAAATCTCTGCCGAGACGTAATCATGGCTAATACCCAGGCAACGCCTAAGTGACAGCCGGCATTGCTTCAAGTTCCTTGAACGCACGTAGCAATGCGGCCCTCCGCGAGAAGCAAATCTCTGCCGAGACGTAATCATGGCTAATACCCAGGCAACGCACAAGTGACAGCCGGCATTGCTTCAAGTCCCTTGAACGCACGTAGCAATGCGCTCCCTACGCGAGAAGCAAATCTCTGCCGAGACGTAATCATGGCTAATACCCAGGCAACGCCTAAGTGACAGCCGGCATTGCTTCAAGTTCCTTGAACGCACGTAGCAATGCGGCCCTCCGCGATAAGCAAATCTCTGCCGAGACGTAATCATGGCTAATACCCAGGCAACGCACAAGTGACAGCCGGCATTGCTTCAAGTCCCTTGAACGCACGTAGCAATGCGGCCCTCCGCGAGAAGCAAATCTCTGCCGAGACGTAATCATGGCTAATACCCAGGCAACGCACAAGTGACAGCCGGCATTGCTTCAAGTCCCTTGAACGCACGTAGCAATGCGCTCACTACGCGAGAAGCAAATCTCTGCCGAGACGTAATCATGGCTAATACCCAGGCAACGCACAAGTGACAGCCGGCATTGCCACAAGTCCCTTGAACGCACGTAGCAATGCGGCCCTCCGCGAGAAGCAAATCTCTGCCGAGACGTAATCATGGCTAATACCCAGGCAACGCACAAGTGACAGCCGGCATTGCTTCAAGTCCCTTGAACGCACGTAGCAATGCGCTCACTACGCGAGAAGCAAATCTCTGCCGAGACGTAATCATGGCTAATACCCAGGCAACGCACAAGTGACAGCCGGCATTGCCACAAGTCCCTTGAACGCACGTAGCAATGCGGCCCCTCCGCGATAAGCAAATCTCTGCCGAGACGTAATCATGGCTAATACCCAGGCAACGCACAAGTGACAGCCGGCATTGCTTCAAGTCCCTTGAACGCACGTAGCAATGCGCCGCTTCCGCGAGAAGCAAATCTCTGCCGAGACGTAATCATGGCTAATACCCAGGCAACGCACAAGTGACAGCCGGCATTGCTTCAAGTCCCTTGAACGCACGTAGCAATGCGGCCCTCCGCGAGAAACAAATCTCTGCCGAGACGTAATCATGGCTAATACCCAGGCAACGCACAAGTGACAGCCGGCATTGCTTCAAGTCCCTTGAACGCACGTAGCAATGCGCTCACTACGCGAGAAGCAAATCTCTGCCGAGACGTAATCATGGCTAATACCCAGGCAACGCACAAGTGACAGCCGGCATTGCCACAAGTCCCTTGAACGCACGTAGCAATGCGGCCCCTCCGCGATAAGCAAATCTCTGCCGAGACGTAATCATGGCTAATACCCAGGCAACGCACAAGTGACAGCCGGCATTGCTTCAAGTCCCTTGAACGCACGTAGCAATGCGCCGCTTCCGCGAGAAGCAAATCTCTGCCGAGACGTAATCATGGCTAATACCCAGGCAACGCACAAGTGACAGCCGGCATTGCTTCAAGTCCCTTGAACGCACGTAGCAATGCGGCCCCTACGCGAGAAGCAAATCTCTGCCGAGACCTAATCATGGCTAATACCCAGGCAACGCACAAGTGACAGCCGGCATTGCTTCAAGTCCCTTGAACGCACGTAGCAATGCGGCCCCTCCGCGAGAAGCAAATCTCTGCCGAGACGTAATCATGGCTAATACCCAGGCAACGCACAAGTGACAGCCGGCATTGCTTCAAGTCCCTTGAACGCACGTAGCAATGCGGCCCCTCCGCGAGAAGCAAATCTCTGCCGAGACGTAATCATGGCTAATACCCAGGCAACGCACAAGTGACAGCCGGCATTGCTTCAAGTTCCTTGAACGCACGTAGCAATGCGGCCCCTACGCGAGAAGCAAATCTCTGCCGAGACGTAATCATGGCTAATACCCAGGCAACGCACAAGTGACAGCCGGCATTGCTTCAAGTTCCTTGAACGCACGTAGCAATGCGCTCCCTCCGCGAGAAGCAAATCTCCGCCGAGACGTAATCATGGCTAATACCCAGGCAACGCACAAGTGACAGCCGGCATTGCTTCAAGTCCCTTGAACGCACGTAGTAATGCGGCCCCTCCGCGAGAAGCAAATCTCTGCCGAGACGTAATCATGGCTAATACCCAGGCAACGCACAAGTGACAGCCGGCATTGCTTCAAGTCCCTTGAACGCACGTAGCAATGCGCTCACTACGCGAGAAGCAAATCTCTGCCGAGACGTAATCATGGCTAATACCCAGGCAACGCCTAAGTGACAGCCGGCATTGCCACAAGTCCCTTGAACGCACGTAGCAATGCGGCCCTCCGCGAGAAGCAAATCTCCGCCGAGACGTAATCATGGCTAATACCCAGGCAACGCACAAGTGACAGCCGGCATTGCTTCAAGTCCCTTGAACGCACGTAGCAATGCGTTCCCTCCGCGAGAAGCAAATCTCTGCCGAGACGTAATCATGGCTAATACCCAGGCAACGCCTAAGTTACAGCCGGCATTGCTTCAAGTTCCTTGAACGCACGTAGCAATGCGGCCCCTCCGCGAGAATCAAATCTCCGCCGAGACGTAATCATGGCTAATACCCAGGCAACGCCTAAGTTACAGCCGGCATTGCTTCAAGTCCCTTGAACGCACGTAGCAATGCGGCCCTCCGCGAAAAGCAAATCTCTGCCGAGACGTAATCATGGCTAATACCCAGGCAACGCACTAAGTGACAGGCGGCATTGCTTCAAGTCCCTTGAACGCACGTAGCAATGCGGCCCTCCGCGAAAAGCAAATCTCTGCCGAGACGTAATCATGGCTAATACCCAGGCAACGCCTAAGTGACAGCCGGCATTGCTTCAAGTCCCTTGAACGCACGTAGCAATGCGGCCCTCCGCGAAAAGCAAATCTCTGCCGAGACGTAATCATGGCTAATACCCAGGCAACGCCTAAGTGACAGCCGGCATTGCTTCAAGTCCCTTGAACGCACGTAGCAATGCGGCCCTCCGCGAAAAGCAAATCTCTGCCGAGACGTAATCATGGCTAATACCCAGGCAACGCACTAAGTTACAGCCGGCATTGCTTCAAGTCCCTTGAACGCACGTAGCAATGCGGCCCTCCGCGAAAAGCAAATCTCTGCCGAGACGTAATCATGGCTAATACCCAGGCAACGCCTAAGTGACAGCCGGCATTGCTTCAAGTCCCTTGAACGCACGTAGCAATGCGCTCCCTACGCGAGAAGCAAATCTCTGCCGAGACGTAATCATGGCTAATACCCAGGCAACGCCTAAGTTACAGCCGGCATTGCTTCAAGTCCCTTGAACGCACGTAGCAATGCGGCCCCTCCGCGAGAAGCAAATCTCTGCCGAGACGTAATCATGGCTAATACCCAGGCAACGCCTAAGTGACAGCCGGCATTGCTTCAAGTCCCTTGAACGCACGTAGCAATGCGCTCCCTACGCGAGAAGCAAATCTCTGCCGAGACGTAATCATGGCTAATACCCAGGCAACGCACAAGTGACAGCCGGCATTGCTTCAAGTTCCTTGAACGCACGTAGCAATGCGGCCCTCCGCGAGAAGCAAATCTCTGCCGAGACGTAATCATGGCTAATACCCAGGCAACGCACAAGTGACAGCCGGCATTGCTTCAAGTCCCTTGAACGCACGTAGCAATGCGCTCACTACGCGAGAAGCAAATCTCTGCCGAGACGTAATCATGGCTAATACCCAGGCAACGCCTAAGTGACAGCCGGCATTGCTTCAAGTTCCTTGAACGCACGTAGCAATGCGGCCCCTCCGCGAGAAGCAAATCTCTGCCGAGACGTAATCATGGCTAATACCCAGGCAACGCACAAGTGACAGCCGGCATTGCTTCAAGTCCCTTGAACGCACGTAGCAATGCGCTCCCTACGCGAGAAGCAAATCTCTGCCGAGACGTAATCATGGCTAATACCCAGGCAACGCACAAGTGACAGCCGGCATTACTTCAAGTCCCTTGAACGCATTTAGCAATGCGCTCCCTACGCGAGAAGCAAATCTCTGCCGAGACGTAATCATGGCTAATACCCAGGCAACGCCTAAGTGACAGCCGGCATTGCTTCAAGTTCCTTGAACGCACGTAGCAATGCGGCCCTCCGCAAGAAGCAAATCTATGCCGAGACGTAATCATGGCTAATACCCAGGCAACGCACAAGTGACAGCCGGCATTGCTTCAAGTTCCTTGAACGCACGTAGCAATGCGGCCCTCCGCGATAAGCAAATCTCTGCCGAGACGTAATCATGGCTAATACCCAGGCAACGCACAAGTGACAGCCGGCATTGCTTCAAGTCCCTTGAACGCACGTAGCAATGCGGCCCTCCGCGAGAAGCAAATCTCTGCCGAGACGTATTCATGGCTAATACCCAGGCAACGCACAAGTGACAGCCGGCATTGCTTCAAGTCCCTTGAACGCACGTAGCAATGCGCTCACTACGCGAGAAGCAAATCTCTGCCGAGACGTAATCATGGCTAATACCCAGGCAACGCACAAGTGACAGCCGGCATTGCCACAAGTCCCTTGAACGCACGTAGCAATGCGGCCCTCCGCGAGAAGCAAATCTCTGCCGAGACGTAATCATGGCTAATACCCAGGCAACGCACAAGTGACAGCCGGCATTGCTTCAAGTCCCTTGAACGCACGTAGCAATGCGCTCACTACGCGAGAAGCAAATCTCTGCCGAGACGTAATCATGGCTAATACCCAGGCAACGCACAAGTGACAGCCGGCATTGCCACAAGTCCCTTGAACGCACGTAGCAATGCGGCCCCTCCGCGATAAGCAAATCTCTGCCGAGACGTAATCATGGCTAATACCCAGGCAACGCACAAGTGACAGCCGGCATTGCTTCAAGTCCCTTGAACGCACGTAGCAATGCGCCGCTTCCGCGAGAAGCAAATCTCTGCCGAGACGTAATCATGGCTAATACCCAGGCAACGCACAAGTGACAGCCGGCATTGCTTCAAGTCCCTTGAACGCACGTAGCAATGCGGCCCTCCGCGAGAAGCAAATCTCTGCCGAGCCGTAATCATGGCTAATACCCAGGCAACGCACAAGTGACAGCCGGCATTGCTTCAAGTCCCTTGAACGCACGTAGCAATGCGCTCACTACGCGAGAAGCAAATCTCTGCCGAGACGTAATCATGGCTAATACCCAGGCAACGCACAAGTGACAGCCGGCATTGCCACAAGTCCCTTGAACGCACGTAGCAATGCGGCCCCTCCGCGATAAGCAAATCTCTGCCGAGACGTAATCATGGCTAATACCCAGGCAACGCACAAGTGACAGCCGGCATTGCTTCAAGTCCCTTGAACGCACGTAGCAATGCGCCGCTTCCGCGAGAAGCAAATCTCTGCCGAGACGTAATCATGGCTAATACCCAGGCAACGCACAAGTGACAGCCGGCATTGCTTCAAGTCCCTTTAACGCACGTAGCAATGCGGCCCCTACGCGAGAAGCAAATCTCTGCCGAGACTTAATCATGGCTAATACCCAGGCAACGCACAAGTGACAGCCGGCATTGCTTCAAGTCCCTTGAACGCACGTAGCAATGCGGCCCCTCCGCGAGAAGCAAATCTCTGCCGAGACGTAATCATGGCTAATACCCAGGCAACGCACAAGTGACAGCCGGCATTGCTTCAAGTCCCTTGAACGCACGTAGCAATGCGGCCCCTCCGCGAGAAGCAAATCTCTGCCGAGACGTAATCATGGCTAATACCCAGGCAACGCACAAGTGACAGCCGGCATTGCTTCAAGTTCCTTGAACGCACGTAGCAATGCGGCCCCTACGCGAGAAGCAAATCTCTGCCGAGACGTAATCATGGCTAATACCCAGGCAACGCACAAGTGACAGCCGGCATTGCTTCAAGTCCCTTGAACGCACGTAGCAATGCGGCACCTCCGCGAGAAGCAAATCTCTGCCGAGACGTAATCATGGCTAATACCCAGGCAACGCACAAGTGACAGCCGGCATTGCTTCAAGTTCCTTGAACTCACGTAGCAATGCGCTCCCTACGCGAGAAGCAAATCTCTGCCGAGACGTAATCATGGCTAATACCCAGGCAACGCCTAAGTGACAGCCGGCATTGCTTCAAGTTCCTTGAACGCACGTAGCAATGCGGCCCCTCCGCGAGAAGCAAATCTCTGCCGAGACGTAATCATGGCTAATACCCAGGCAACGCCTAAGTGACAGCCGGCATTGCTTCAAGTTCCTTGAACGCACGTTGCAATGCGGCCCCTCCGCGAGAAGCAAATCTCTGCCGAGACGTAATCATGGCTAATACCCAGGCAACGCACAAGTGACAGCCGGCATTGCTTCAAGTCCCTTGAACGCACGTAGCAATGCGGCCCCTCCGCGAGAAGCAAATCTCTGCCGAGACGTAATCATGGCTAATACCCAGGCAACGCACAAGTGACAGCCGGCATTGCTTCAAGTCCCTTGAACGCACGTAGCAATGCGGCCCCTCCGCGAGAAGCAAATCTCTGCCGAGACGTAATCATGGCTAATACCCAGGCAACGCACAAGTGACAGCCGGAATTGCTTCAAGTCCCTTGAACGCACGTAGCAATGCGGCCCCTCCGCGAGAAGCAAATCTCTGCCGAGACGTAATCATGGCTAATACCCAGGCAACGCACAAGTGACAGCCGGCATTGCTTCAAGTCCCTTGAACGCACGTAGCAATGCGGCCCTCCGCGAGAAGCAAATCTCCGCCGAGACGTAATCATGGCTAATACCCAGGCAACGCACAAGTGACAGCCGGCATTGCTTCAAGTCCCTTGAACTCACGTAGCAATGCGGCCCTCCGCGAGAAGCAAATCTCTGCCGAGACGTAATCATGGCTAATACCCAGGCAACGCACAAGTGACAGCCCGCATTGCTTCAAGTCCCTTGAACGCACGTAGCAATGCGCTCCCTACGCGAGAAGCAAATCTCTGCCGAGACGTAATCATGGCTAATACCCAGGCAACGCACAAGTGACAGCCGGCATTGCTTCAAGTTCCTTGAACTCACGTAGCAATGCGCTCCCTACGCGAGAAGCAAATCTCTGCCGAGACGTAATCATGGCTAATACCCAGGCAACGCCTAAGTGACAGCCGGCATTGCTTCAAGTCCCTTGAACGCACGTAGCAATGCGGCCCCTCCGCGAGAAGCAAATCTCCGCCGAGACGTAATCATGGCTAATACCCAGGCAACGCACAAGTGACAGCCGGCATTGCTTCAAGTCCCTTGAACGCACGTAGCAATGCGGCCCTCCGCGAGAAGCAAATCTCCGCCGAGACGTAATCATGGCTAATACCCAGGCAACGCACAAGTGACAGCCGGCATTGCTTCAAGTCCCTTGAACGCACGTAGCAATGCGCCGCTTCCGCGAGAAGCAAATCTCCGCCGAGACGTAATCATGGCTAATACCCAGGCAACGCACAAGTGACAGCCGGCATTGCTTCAAGTTCCTTGAACGCACGTAGCAATGCGCCGCTTCCGCGAGAAGCAAATCTCCGCCGAGACGTAATCATGGCTAATACCCAGGCAACGCACAAGTGACAGCCGGCATTGCTTCAAGTTCCTTGAACGCACGTTGCAATGCGGCCCTCCGCGAGAAGCAAATCTCTGCCGAGACGTAATCATGGCTAATACCCAGGCAACGCACAAGTGACAGCCGGCATTGCTTCAAGTTCCTTGAACGCACGTTGCAATGCGGCCCTCGGCGAGAAGCAAATCTCTGCCGAGACGTAATCATGGCTAATACCCAGGCAACGCACAAGTGACAGCCGGCATTGCTTCAAGTTCCTTGAACGCACGTAGCAATGCGCTCCCTACGCGAGAAGCAAATCTCTGCCGAGACGTAATCATGGCTAATACCCAGGCAACGCACAAGTGACAGCCGGCATTGCTTCAAGTTCCTTGAACGCACGTAGCAATGCGCTCCCTACGCGAGAAGCAAATCTCTGCCGAGACGTAATCATGGCTAATACCCAGGCAACGCACAAGTGACAGCCGGCATTGCTTCAAGTTCCTTGAACGCACGTTGCAATGCGGCCCTCCGCGAGAAGCAAATCTCTGCCGAGACGTAATCATGGCTAATACCCAGGCAACGCACAAGTGACAGCCGGCATTGCTTCAAGTCCCTTGAACGCACGTAGCAATGCGGCCCTCCGCGAAAAGCAAATCTCTGCCGAGACGTAATCATGGCTAATACCCAGGCAACGCACAAGTGACAGCCGGCATTGCTTCAAGTCCCTTGAACGCACGTAGCAATGCGGCCCTCCGCGAGAAGCAAATCTCTGCCGAGACGTAATCATGGCTAATACCCAGGCAACGCACAAGTGACAGCCGGCATTGCTTCAAGTCCCTTGAACGCACGTAGCAATGCGGCCCTCCGCGAGAAGCAAATCTCTGCCGAGACGTAATCATGGCTAATACCCAGGCAACGCACAAGTGACAGCCGGCATTGCTTCAAGTCCCTTGAACGCACGTAGCAATGCGGCCCTCCGCGAGAAGCAAATCTCCGCCGAGACGTAATCATGGCTAATACCCAGGCAACGCACAAGTGACAGCCGGCATTGCCACAAGTCCACTGAACGCACGTAGCAATGCGGCCCTCCGCGAGAAGCAAATCTCCGCCGAGACGTAATCATGGCTAATACGCAGGCAACGCACAAGTGACAGCCGGCATTGCCACAAGTCCCTTGAACGCACGTAGCAATGCGGCCCCTCCGCGATAAGCAAATCTCTGCCGAGACGTAATCATGGCTAATACCCAGGCAACGCACAAGTGACAGCGGCATTGCTTCAAGTTCCTTGAACTCACGTAGCAATGCGCTCCCTACGCGAGAAGCAAATCTCTGCCGAGACGTAATCATGGCTAATACCCAGGCAACGCACAAGTGACAGCCGGCATTGCTTCAAGTTCCTTGAACGCACGTAGCAATGCGCTCACTACGCGATAAGCAAATCTCTGCCGAGACGTAATCATGGCTAATACCCAGGCAACGCACAAGTGACAGCCGGCATTGCTTCAAGTTCCTTGAACGCACGTAGCAATGCGGCCCCTCCGCGAGAAGCAAATCTCTGCCGAGACGTAATCATGGCTAATACCCAGGCAACGCCTAAGTGACAGCCGGCATTGCCTCAAGTCCCTTGAACGCACGTAGCAATGCGCTCACTACGCGTGAAGCAAATCTCTGCCGAGACGTAATCATGGCTAATACCCAGGCAACGCACAAGTGACAGCCGGCATTGCCACAAGTCCCTTGAACGCACGTAGCAATGCGGCCCCTCCGCGAGAAGCAAATCTCCGCCGAGACGTAATCATGGCTAATACCCAGGCAACGCCTAAGTGACAGCCGGCATTGCCACAAGTCCCTTGAACGCACGTAGCAATGCGGCCCTCCGCGAGAAGCAAATCACTGCCGAGACGTAATCATGGCTAATACCCAGGCAACGCCTAAGTGACAGCCGGCATTGCCTCAAGTCCCTTGAACGCACGTAGCAATGCGGCCCCTACGCGAGAAGCAAATCTCTGCCGAGACGTAATCATGGCTAATACCCAGGCAACGCCTAAGTGACAGCCGGCATTGCTTCAAGTCCCTTGAACGCACGTAGCAATGCGGCCCTCCGCGAGAAGCAAATCTCCGCCGAGACGTAATCATGGCTAATACCCAGGCAACGCCTAAGTGACAGCCGGCATTGCCACAAGTCCACTGAACGCACGTAGCAATGCGGCCCTCCGCGAGAAGCAAATCTCCGCCGAGACGTAATCATGGCTAATACCCAGGCAACGCACAAGTGACAGCCGGCATTGCTTCAAGTCCCTTGAACGCACGTAGCAATGCGGCCCTCCGCGAGAAGCAAATCTCTGCCGAGACGTAATCATGGCTAATACCCAGGCAACGCCTAAGTGACAGCCGGCATTGCCACAAGTCCCATGAACGCACGTAGCAATGCGGCCCCTCCGCGAGAAGCAAATCTCCGCCGAGACGTAATCATGGCTAATACCCAGGCAACGCCTAAGTGACAGCCGGCATTGCTTCAAGTCCCTTGAACGCACGTAGCAATGCGGCCCTCCGCGAGAAGCAAATCTCTGCCGAGACGTAATCATGGCTAATACCCAGGCAACGCACAAGTGACAGCCGGCATTGCCACAAGTCCCTTGAACGCACGTTGCAATGCGGCCCTCCGCGAGAAGCAAATCTCTGCCGAGACGTAATAATGGCTAATACCCAGGCAACGCACAAGTGACAGCCGGCATTGTCTCAAGTCTCTTGAACGCACGTAGCAATGCGCTCACTACGCGAGAAGCAAATCTCTGCCGAGACGTAATCATGGCTAATACCCAGGCAACGCCTAAGTGACAGCCGGCATTGCTTCAAGTCCCTTGAACGCACGTAGCAATGCGGCCCTCCGCGAGAAGCAAATCTCTGCCGAGACGTAATCATGGCTAATACCCAGGCAACGCCTAAGTGACAGCCGGCATTGCTTCAAGTCCCTTGAACGCACGTAGCAATGCGGCCCTCCGCGAGAAGCAAATCTCTGCCGAGACGTAATCATGGCTAATACCCAGGCAACGCCTAAGTGACAGCCGGCATTGCTTCAAGTCCCTTGAACGCACGTAGCAATGCGCTCACTACGCGAGAAGCAAATCTCTGCCGAGACGTAATCATGGCTAATACCCAGGCAACGCCTAAGTGACAGCCGGCATTGCTTCAAGTCCCTTGAACGCACGTAGCAATGCGCTCACTACGCGAGAAGCAAATCTCTGCCGAGACGTAATCATGGCTAATACCCAGGCAACGCACAAGTGACAGCCGGCATTGCCACAAGTCCCTTGAACGCACGTAGCAATGCGCTCACTACGCGAGAAGCAAATCTCTGCCGAGACGTAATCATGGCTAATACCCAGGCAACGCCTAAGTGACAGCCGGCATTGCTTCAAGTCCCTTGAACGCATGTAGCAATGCGCTCCCTACGCGAGAAGCAAATCTCTGCCGAGACGTAATCATGGCTAATACCCAGGCAACGCCTAAGTGACAGCCGGCATTGCTTCAAGTCCCTTGAACGCACGTAGCAATGCGGCCCTCCGCGAGAAGCAAATCTCTGCCGAGACGTAATCATGGCTAATACCCAGGCAACGCCTAAGTGACAGCCGGCATTGCTTCAAGTCCCTTGAACGCACGTAGCAATGCGCTCACTACGCGAGAAGCAAATCTCTGCCGAGACGTAATCATGGCTAATACCCAGGCAACGCCTAAGTGACAGCCGGCATTGCTTCAAGTCCCTTGAACGCACGTAGCAATGCGGCCCTCCGCGAGAAGCAAATCTCTGCCGAGACGTAATCATGGCTAATACCCAGGCAACGCCTAAGTGACAGCCGGCATTGCTTCAAGTCCCTTGAACGCACGTAGCAATGCGCTCACTACGCGAGAAGCAAATCTCTGCCGAGACGTAATCATGGCTAATACCCAGGCAACGCACTAAGTGACAGCCGGCATTGCCTCAAGACCCTTGAACGCACGTAGCAATGCGCTCCCTCCGCGAGAAGCAAATCTCCGCCGAGACGTAATCATGGCTAATACCCAGGCAACGCACAAGTGACAGCCGGCATTGCCACAAGTCCCTTGAACGCACGTAGCAATGCGCTCACTACGCGAGAAGCAAATCTCCGCCGAGACGTTAACGTCTATACAGTTGAGTAACACACTAAACTATCTTTAATATTTATATTGTTATCTTTTAGTCTACATACTGTGAAAAATGATTCTTTTAAAAATCCAGTTTGTTAACGCGTACAGAGATATGAACTAGCCGAGCGAATAAAACGTTTTGAGAGATTGCTGTTCTCTCTTTGTGGAATTGATATGTCTGTGAATTAGTTTGAAGTTTGGGCACGGCGCAGTGTGCCTCGGTTTATCGCAAATAATCTTATTGGCGGCTGTAAATTCAAAATATTTCACATGGCTTTGTACTTTAGTCTATATGTGACATTGGCTTCTATAGGCTACATTTTAGTACGCAGATTTTCAAAATGTTTCATAATGTTACGTAAATGACATCTGATTGTTGCTTCAGAGTGATTTAGTAAAACTTTAAAGCAGCCGTTGTTATTACACTCCTCGTTGTTTCACTAATAATCAGTAATCTTTTAGAAATAATTATTTCTAGGTTCTTTTATAAAGTAAGATATTGGTCTGCTTGTGAGATATTTTATTCGACTTTTATAATATAGAGGGTAAATTTGTATAATTTTTATATTGTTTGAGTTAAAGTTTATATTGTTTTGATAATACCTGAGGAAAATGTTATAATAATTTTATAATGCTTGAAGAAAATTTTATAATATATTTATAATGCTTGAGGAAAGTTTTATAATATATTTATAATGCTTGAGGAAAATTTTATAATATTTTTATAATGCTTGAGGAAAATTTTATAATATTTTTATAATGCTTGAGGAAAATTTTATAATATTTTTATAATGCTTGAAGGATATTTTAAATTACAGTACTTTTATATTACTTGAGGGAATTTTATAATATTTTTAATTTGTTTGAGGGTAATTTTATACAAATTTTATAATACTCAAGAGAAAATTGTAATATTAATCACTCACCGAACGTAATGGACTACAACATTCAAGAATTCAATTTGTATATTAATTTTTTAATACACATGGTAAACTTTATATTACTTTTATAAAACTTGTGGAAATTTTATACAAGTTTTATAATACTTGAGGGATATTTTATACTAGTTTTATAATACTTGAGGGCAATTTTATACTGTATTACTTGTATAAAACTGGAGAAAAATTCTATATTACTCATACAATACTTCAGGGAAATGTTATATTATTATTGAAGGAATTATATATTTACAATACTTGAGGGCAATTTTTTATTACTTGAGTGAAATTTGATATTATTTTTAATAATTGAAACAAAATTTGCCACTTATTTTCCTAGCATGCAAGGCGCCATGTTATAAACTTTTATTCGGCTTACAGGCTTGTGGTTAAGCAACCAGGTGAACTTCAACCATCTGAACATGTGGGACCTGACATTTAGCGTGGTGATGGTGGCGTGCAACCTGGCGGTGTGTCTACTTGGCTGGTGGCGTTGCTTCGCCAATAACTACCTGCACTGGGCCGCCGTCTTCACTTGGACTTTGCTCAACATTCAAGGTAGCTCCATATTCACTGGTTTATCCGCTTTAACACGCCTTTTTACTACAGTGCATTTGCAAAGAATAAAACTGGTTTAAACATTGCAGAAAGCCTTTATTTGTGGTCAAAAGTATTATTTTTGTAGAATATAAAATTTCAAAAAATGTTGTATAGTAAGAGTTTCTCAAATAATTCTTTTAAGCTGATCTGTTCTTTCTACTCCCCTTCGAATACTCCGTTAGGCAATAACATTACAGCCCTTGGTATATGCGTGCATCACTTTTGTCGGCCTCATGGTTAGAATGGCACTAATAGTATAATAATTGCATGCTGTTAACACGTTCGCTGCTTGTTCCGAGATTTTGCAACCTCAGATAGTAAGTTTCCAACTCTATAAACTATACTCCCACGGCCGTATTTGTTTACTAACCGCGACCTTTTTAAATTTACAAATTTCCTGATATAACAAGTAAGATAAACGAACAAAATTGAGGTCGGTTCCTACATGAGTCAACAGGGAAAAAATTTATTCTAGTAACTTTTTATAAATAATTACAATTAATATAAATAAAGTACCATACCCTATGCGTTAAAACAGCTGTTCTATCATATAACCTATAACAGGTTATGAAATCATATGTTAGCACTTGTTTTAAATCAAATATCTATATTGCATACCTTGCCCCTTTTGTGAAAAGTTTTTCTTTCTTTAAAACTAAAGTTAATTCATTAAATTTAATTTATATATATGCTGAAATATAATTATAATATTAAATATATAATATAAATATTTGTAAACACACACACACACGCGCGCGCGCGCGCACACAAACACACACGCACACACACACACACACACACACACACACACATATATATATATATATATATATATATATATATATATATATATATACACACACACAAATATATATTTTGAATAATTGCCAAACATTTTAAATGCCACGATGCGTTTAGATATAAAATATTTAGCGTTTATTGCTTTAGCATATTGGTTCCCAAACTGGGGGGCGCGCCTCCCTTTGGGGGGGTGAAGGGGCGCGAGACCAGTTGGAAAGTAATAATAAAATAAATTCAATATATTTAATATCATAGGAACAAACCTGGGGTTGCTAATGTTTGGTTTATACATTTACTAAAATACAACCTAAAGTAAGTATGGCAGTGCAATAAATATGCATGTCTCCGTCATCTCACTAACACATTTTTCTCTTATTAGTTAAAATTTACCCTTTCAAATTAAAACTAGAAATGTTATATCATGTTTCTTGTGAAATTATGTATAAAAAATTGTTTTTAATATATATAATATTTGATTCTTTTTCATATGTCCATACCATTTATTTATAGTGTAAAGTTTAGGGATGCGAGGGGGATTTCATCTCAAGAGAAAGGTGCGTGAACGCAAAAGGCTTAGGAACCCCTGCTTTAGCATAACGTGTTTGCAAATAATTGCAAGTTTGCCTGATAGATTACTCTGCTGGGCAGCACCGGATAATGATTCTGTGTACTTCACGAACAGCTGATCTAACTGGACGAGGGTTTATCCACACAAAGGGTGCAATGACTTTTGGCCTATTGCCAAAGCATCTGTTGCCTAGATTTAACAAAGTCAATGTCCCCCCAAGTTGTTCTGCATCAACCTTCTGCCAATACCTCTCCTCAAAGCATTTCTTTGAAAAATAACGAAATCTTTCTGTGAAATATTTTTAAACTCTAGCACGATATTGCTTCCATCTTCTATTCAACCTTCACCTCTTGTAATTACAATTGCTATAAAGGTTCCCCGCTCTCAATCCTTTCTCCCATATCCCGGTGGGATTTGTAGAGACGCGCTGAGGACTGTGCTTTATCACCAATTAACTCGGATCTGTGCTCAGTGACGACCCACAAGGAGCTGTGAGGTCGTACAGAGTGGATTGTTGCTACAGTAAAATCGAAATCAGATGGACAATAATGTCGGATTTACTCTGAATTGTCATTCGTAAGCTAACATCGTGGAAAATAATGTTCACAAAAATATACTTCACATACAAAGCCTTATCATTAAAATTAATTTAAATAAAGTAACATTAAACAAGTGCTAAAACAGCTACTTTACCATATAACATAAAATCACCTGTTTTATGGAATCATATGTTATCACTTACTTTAAGTCAAATGAGATGAAATAACTATATTGCATACCTTGTCCCTTTAGTGAAAAGTTTGTCTCCCATATAAAACTATAATTAATTCATTCAATTTAATTGATTATTCAATATTTGAAAAACTGTATTAACATCGATTGTCATCCACGATGGGTTAAAAAAAATGTATTTGAACTTGAGTGGATGAATAAAAAGTATTTTATTAACGATTGGAAATTTGAACTAGATATAGGGAGAGTGTGAACTAATAGAAGGAATTAAAAAAAATCAAAACTAGCTTTTTGAAAATTTAATAGTTTTTTTATGGTTTTAATATGTTGGATTATTAATTATACGTTTTAATTTTTCTTTTTTACTGAGCTCTTAATTTGCTGAATTGTTGAAATTGTGACAGGGCGATATGTTACCTTTAGGCCTAAGGCAAGAAATCCCCGGTTAAATAGATTTATATTGAACTTGAATGGATCGCCCTCAATGTAGACTAATTGCTGATAAGGCCCTGGCTGTAGCATTGCATTGTCAGCAGTTGTGTAGCAATGTATATCTTATAAACGGAAACGTCTCCGAGTAATTGAGTTTTGTTTCTCTGCTTCTATATTACCCGTTGCCTGACACTTGTTCTGGGAACATAAATATTTCGGTTTGTTCGCGTCACCAATCGGCCATGAGCCTATCCCTTGCGTCCAAGTACAGTGCGTTGTAAGAATAAAACCAAAACTACAGTACAGCGGGAACCCACGAAGTACCCATTTATCCAACGTCACAGCCCAACTTCTCTATTTAGTTTTATAATTATAAAATATTATGCATTTTCAAAATTAAAATATGTGGTCAAGTTAAAGCGGAAAAACTCAAAATGTCGATAAACTAGAAATATGTTGACAAAACTTGTAAACAATTACTAGTTTTACGTTACGCACACAGAGTGGCTCGAGAAGGTCATGCCTCAGGCATTTAGAAGAACTCACCCACATTGCTAAGAATACGTCATATCCCGACAGGATTTACACAGATACAAAGTTATAACGAGTCGGATCTGTGCTCAGCTGTTACGTTGTGACTCAGAGAGGCCGGGTAGGTTATGCCTCAGGCATTTAGAAGAACTCACTCACATTGCTAAGAATACGTCATATCCCGACAGGATTTACACAGATACAAAGTTATAACGAGTCGGATCTGTGCTCAGCTGTTACGTTGTGACTCAGAGAGGCCGGGTAGGTTATGCCTCAGGCATTTAGAAGAACTCACTCACATTGCTAAGAATACGTCATATCCCGACAGGATTTACACAGATACAAAGTTATAACGAGTCGGATCTGTGCTCAGCTGTTACGTTGTGCACACAGAGTGGCTCGAGAAGGTTATGCCTCAGGCATTTAGAAGAACTCACCCACATTGCTAAGAATACGTCATATCCCGACAGGATTTACACAGATACAAAGTTATAACGAGTCGGATCTGTGCTCAGCTGTTACGTTGTGACTCAGAGAGGCCGGGTAGGTTATGCCTCAGGCATTTAGAAGAACTCACTCACATTGCTAAGAATACGTCATATCCCGACAGGATTTACACAGATACAAAGTTATAACGAGTCGGATCTGTGCTCAGCTGTTACGTTGTGACTCAGAGAGGCCGGGTAGGTTATGCCTCAGGCATTTAGAAGAACTCACCCACATTGCTAAGAATACGTCATATCCCGACAGGATTTACACAGATACAAAGTTATAACGAGTCGGATCTGTGCTCAGCTGTTACGTTGTGACTCAGATAGGCCGGGTAGGTTATGCCTCAGGCATTTAGAAGAACTCCCCCACATTGCTAAGAATACGTCACATCCCGACAGGATTTACACAGATACAAAGTTATAACGAGTCGGATCTGTGCTCAGCTGTTACGTTGTGACTCAGAGAGGCCGGGTAGGTTATGCCTCAGGCATTTAGAAGAACTCCCCCACATTGCTAAGAATACGTCACATCCCGACAGGATTTACACAGATACAAAGTTATAACGAGTCGGATCTGTGCTCAGCTGTTACGTTGTGACTCAGAGTGGCTCGAGAAGGTCATGCCTCAGGCATTTAGAAGAACTCCCCCACATTGCTAAGAATACGTCACATCCCGACAGGATTTACACAGATACAAAGTTATAACGAGTCGGATCTGTGCTCAGCTGTTACGTTGTGACTCAGATAGGCCGGGTAGGTTATGCCTCAGGCATTTAGAAGAACTCCCCCACATTGCTAAGAATACGTCACATCCCGACAGGATTTACACAGATACAAAGTTATAACGAGTCGGATCTGTGCTCAGCTGTTACGTTGTGACTCAGAGAGGCCGGGTAGGTTATGCCTCAGGCATTTAGAAGAACTCCCCCACATTGCTAAGAATACGTCACATCCCGACAGGATTTCCACAGATACAAAGTTATAACGAGTCGGATCTGTGCTCAGCTGTTACGTTGTGACTCAGAGAGGCCGGGTAGGTTATGCCTCAGGCATTTAGAAGAACTCCCCCACATTGCTAAGAATACGTCACATCCCGACAGGATTTACACAGATACAAAGTTATAACGAGTCGGATCTGTGCTCAGCTGTTACGTTGTGCACACAGAGTGGCTCGAGAAGGTCATGCCTCAGGCATTTAGAAGAACTCCCCCACATTGCTAAGAATACGTCATATCCCGACAGGATTTACACAGATACAAAGTTATAACGAGTCGGATCTGTGCTCAGCTGTTACGTTGTGACTCAGAGAGGCCGGGTAGGTTATGCCTCAGGCATTTAGAAGAACTCACCCACATTGCTAAGAATACGTACGTCATATCCCGACAGGATTTACACAGATACAAAGTTATAACGAGTCGGATCTGTGCTCAGCTGTTACGTTGTGACTCAGAGAGGCCGGGTAGGTTATGCCTCAGGCATTTAGAAGAACTCACCCACATTGCTAAGAATACGTCATATCCCGACAGGATTTACACAGATACAAAGTTATAACGAGTCGGATCTGTGCTCAGCTGTTACGTTGTGCACACAGAGTGGCTCGAGAAGGTCATGATTGAGGCATTTAGAAGAACTCACTCACATTGCTAAGAATACGTCATATCCCGACAGGATTTACACAGATACAAAGTTATAACGAGTCGGATCTGTGCTCAGCTGTTACGTTGTGACTCAGAGAGGCCGGGTAGGTTATGCCTCAGGCATTTAGAAGAACTCACCCACATTGCTAAGAATACGTTATGACGACAGGATTTACACAGATACAAAGTTATAACGAGTCGGATCTGTGCTCAGCTGTTACGTTGTGACTCAGATAGGCTGGGTAGGTTATGCCTCAGGCATTTAGAAGAACTCACCCACATTGCTAAGAATACATCATATCCCGACAGGATTTACACAGATACAAAGTTATAACAAGTCGGATCTGTGCTCAGCTGTTACGTTGTGACTCAGATAGGCCGGGTAGGTTATGCCTCAGGCCGTTACAAGAAGATTCCTCCACTAAACACAACATCATTGACGTCTCTGATGAATCATGACACAAGTCCCATGACCCATTTCTCTCCAATTTCATTCTTTCACTAAACACAATATATCAATATGAAACTGTAAATTAATTTCCGTCGCCGCAGCAACAATGCTACCCTACCACAAAATGACTGATGGCAAAAGCTTTCACTGCCACAATGAAGTCATTTCGAAGAGTTGCGCTGTTTGCGGCGCATCGGTTTAATCAGTTTTATGAAGATGAAATACCCTCCGGCAACGCCTCGATTGGCGCAGGGTTTATCCCTGCTCTCTGGAGAAACCTTTCGATGCTCTTTTAATGACGTCATCAGATATGAAGGCTGTGAAGGCTTTGTTCCCTCTCAACATATACAAAGCACGCCTAAGCCTCTTGCTCTCACTTTTCCTGAAAGTTTAACTCGTTGTGTTACTTTCAAGTAATTCTTCACTCGTTTCTTACAATGGCTATATAGTACTAGCTGCACCCTTTTAAGCCTTGTTGCATGCATGGGTAATGAGGAATAATTAATGCCCCTCTATACCCAGTAACATGGCGTAAGGAAACAGGGAACAGCTGCCAGGGTAGCGTCCAATAAGCTGGCATATACCGAGTATGAAACAACCCCTCTCCAAGAGAGGTACGGTGCGAGTGTTGCATCAAATTGTACGGAGGCCTTATAGAGTATGTTTATATCCGAGTCTAATGAATGTAGCTTCTTTTTACTTGTATGTATTGTAAAACTACGTACATAAAATAAACTCTTACAACTGTTCATTTTGACGCAAAACTTTAATATTCCGCTTCTGCCTTAAAACCACTGCCTTTTAGCTAAATTCGCTGCTTTTGTAAATATTTGGGTGTGATGGAGGCTCTATTTTACCCAAATATTTCTAAAAAGATCCTACCGTCACTGTGGAAGACAAAATGCAGCCTGGAGGTAGGCGTAATAATGCATCACACCTCGAGGGAGGGTACACTAAATTACGGGGGGGGAGGAGGGAAGGCGTTAACTAATCGAAATGTTTAAGGATATTACAAAATGTCGGCATCTCAATAAATTTTTACTTCCACTTTTAAAATTCAGTAAAATATCCTAATTTGAAATCAGCCGTTCGACCAATTCCACATAGTGTTCAAGTGCCAATTCCATCTCCTCCTCAGAATATGGATAGTACAGACTCCTCCGAATCTGAATCTGAGCCATTGTCAAATCCTGATCCCCCTTTTGAAACAGTTGAGTCTTCTCATTTGCCCGAACAGTCTACACAGAGTGAGCTCAACGATTTAGTCAGAGACTTAGACCTCCTTAAAATTACTGCAGAACTTTTAGGATCACGATTAAAAGAAAAGAATTTACTCCCCCCCGGCACAACATTTTCATGGATCAGGCATAGAGAGAGGGAGTTCATACCTTTCTTTGCTAAAACAGATAAACTTGTATACTGTAAACATATAGTAGGTCTATTTATGGCAATTGGTGTTCAATATAAGTTAATTCTGCTAAATAAAATTGAGTATTGTAAGCATTCCTGGACAGTTTGTGGGGATTTTAAAGTACTGACGATACTTCTTGGCCAACAATCCGGTTTCACTAAGTATCCCTGTTTTCTCTGTTAGTGCGATCTGAGAACTGGGAAAGAAAAAACTGGTCCCTAAGAAGGAATCTTGCACCAGGAGAAAAAAATGTTCTGTCTGTACCGCTAATTTCTAAAAAGAAAGTTCTGTTACTCCCTCTTCATATAAAACTTGGACTTATGAAGCAGTTCGTGACAAGCTTAAGTAGAGAAAGCAATATCCATTTGTACCTTCAAACAAAATTTCCAAATAAAAGTGACGTAAAACTGAAAGCTGGTGTTTTTGATGGACCACAAATTCGAGAACTCATGAGAGACCGTGCTTTCACTTTCTCGATGAAGCTTCTGCATGGTTGGCGTTTACCGAAAACTTTCTTGGAAATAATAAAGCCGAAAATTACAGGGAAATTGTTGATGAATGTTTAGGACATTCCAAAGCCTTGGGCTGTAGAATGAGTGTGAATTAGCCATATCGACTATTTCCCCGAAAATCTGGGTGCGGTGAGTGAGGAACAGGGTAAAAGATTTCACCAGGACATTAAAACCATGCAAACAAGATAACAGGGGAATTGGAATGAAACAATGATGGCAGATTACTGCTGGTGCCTAAAGAGAAATTTCAACAACCGCCCTAGAAGAATGTCAAAACGGTAAAAGGTCTCAAGTGTGATGTAAACAATAGGTAAGTTTTTTTAAATTGTCAATTATAATTTCATTGATTAATTTATTTATTTTATATCATCCTTGTTTATTTATAAAATATATTCCGGTAAACAAATAAACATATATAGAGGTCTAAATTCATTAAAGGTACCCATATGTGCAGTAATTATGTAAATTATTAGTCTATTATTATTATTATATACTTTTTTAAATTACGTAAAAACCTGACGTAATAAAAAAAAACTAAAAACAGATCTGAATTCAGGGCATCGCAATTGACTAAAATCAGTTGTTTTCATTCTTAAAGCAACTTTGATGTATACTAGTGTTATTGTATGCTATAACAGCACCCCTGATGATGGCATAAGCATCGAAATGTACATAAGTGTTTAATGTTAGGTAACCTGAGGTATTTCTTATTTCTGATTATTTTTGTGGTTTTTAAAAATAGTATTATTGCGAAAAAAATAGTTTTATCTGTTTTAAGAAGGAAGCCGTTTGAACTATTTATATATATTTAGTGATGTATTTATATGGAAGATGGCAAAGTATATGTTTGTAGTAGGTTACTTATAACGTAACCATGTCTCATAATGAAGCCATATTGGTAACATTTGTGAAGAGTAACAATGGCAGAGACACTGGCTTTTAATTTTAATGCAGGTTTGTCGCTTAACCTTCTCCTCTGGAAGTCTTTCCTGACCTTATTAAGGTCAGCAAGGCTTAATAGTGAGGTGGACACATGTCCGCTCGCGCTATGCTTATTTGCAATGTGTTAGATCCCAGCTACGCAGACAGACACGTCATTACGTGGAGTCCAAGTGTTTGCATTGTTATTTTCCTTTCTATACAATTACTGTAATTGTTCGTCCGCTTAGATGGCAGCACTTGTCTCGCATAAATCCAACGAATTGATTCCCTACTTCTTCTAGTTTAGTAGGGCAAATATAGGCAATTCACCCCTTGGGAGGGTTCCGGGACAAAAGTAGGGCTAACCCTTACAGTCAGGAAGGATAACAGACTACGTTTAGCTGCCTCATTCTCTACCCTAAAATCGATTTACCTCAAGTTTCGTATGTTGGTGCCAAATCTAATGTGCAATTAGCATGCCTAACATTCTCACTTTAAACGCGTTATTTTGCCACCAACGGATTGCTCTACATGATCATCCTTTTACACCCAAACCTTCCTCTAAATTATCGCACCTCTGCCCTTCCTTTACATTATTGTCTTTCTTCTCCAAACACTTCTGCTATATACTCCCCCTTTTGCCTCAACGTTGTCGTGTACGTTATCGTCCTTGTACCACCAACCAATACTTCTATATACTCCCCTTCTGCCCCAAGGTTGTCATGTACGTTATCGTCCTTGTACCACCAACCAATACTTCTATATACTCGCCCTTCTGCCCCAAGGTTGTCATGTACGTTATCGTCCTTGTACCACCAACCAATACTTCTATATACTCCCCTTCTGCCTCAACGTTGTCGTGTACGTTATCGTCCTTGTACCACCAACCAATACTTCTATATACTCCCCTTCTGCCCCAAGGTTGTCATGTACGTTATCGTTCTTGTACCACCAACCAATACTTCTATATACTCCCCTTCTGCTCCAAGGTTGTCATGTACGTTATCGACCTTCTGCCACCAACCTCTTCTTCTATATACTCCCCCTTCTGCCTCAACGTTGTCGTGTACGTTATCGACCTTCTGCCACTAACATCTTCTTCTATATACTCGCCCTTCTGCCCCAAGGTTGTCATGTACGTTATCGTCCTTGTACCAAAAACACATACTTCTATATACTCCCCTTCTGCATCAACGTTGTCGCGTACGTTATCGTCCTTGTACCACCAACCAATACTTCTATATACTCCTTCTGCCCCAAGGTTGTCATGTACGTTATCGACCTTCTGCCACCAACCTCTTCTTCTATATACTCCCCCTTCTGCCTCAACGTTGTCGTGTACGTTATCGACCTTCTGCCACTAACATCTTCTTCTATATACTCGGCCTTCTGCCCCAAGGTTGTCATGTACGTTATCGTCCTTGTACCAAAAACCAATACTTCTATATACTCCCCTTCTGCATCAACGTTGTCATGTACGTTATCGTCCTTGTACCACCAACCAATACTTCTATATACTCCCCCTTCCGCCTCAACGTTGTCGTGTACGTTATCGACCTTCTGCCACTAACATCTTCTTCTATATACTCGCCCTTCTGCCCCAAGGTTGTCATGTACGTTATCGTCCTTGTACCACCAACCAATACTTCTATATACTCCCCTTCTGCCTCAACGTTGTCGTGTACGTTATCGTCCTTGTACCACCAACCAATACTTCTATATACTCCCCTTCTGCCTCAACGTTGTCATATACGTTATCGTCCTTGTACCACCAACCAATACTTCTATATACTCCCCTTCTGCCCCAAGGTTGTCATGTACGTTATCGTCCTTGTACCACCAACCAATACTTCTATATACTCCCCTTCTGCCTCAACGTTGTCGTGTACGTTATCGTCCTTGTACCACCAACCAATACTTCTATATACTCCCCTTCTGCCTCAACGTTGTCGTGTACGTTATCGTCCTTGTACCACCAACCAATACTTCTATATACTCCCCTTCTGCCCCAAGGTTGTCATGTACGTTATCGTCCTTGTACCACCAACCAATACTTCTATATACTCCCCTTCTGCCTCAACGTTGTCGTGTACGTTATCGTCCTTGTACCACCAACCAATACTTCTATATACTCCCCTTCTGCCCCAAGGTTGTCATGTACGTTATCGTCCTTGTACCACCAACCAATACTTCTATATACTCCCCTTCTGCCCCAAGGTTTTCATGTACGTTATCGTTCTTGTACCACCAACCAATACTTCTATATACTCCCCTTCTGCCCCAAGGTTGTCATGTACGTTATCGTTCTTGTACCACCAACCAATACTTCTATATACTCCCCTTCTGCCCCAAGGTTTTCATGTACGCTATCGTCCTTGTACCACCAACCAATACTTCTATATACTCCCCTTCTGCCCCAAGGTTGTCATGTACGTTATCGTTCTTCTTCCACCAACCTCTTCTTCTATATACTCCCCTTCTGTCCCAAGGTTGTCGTGTACGTTATCGTCCTTGTACCACCAACCAATACTTCTATATACTCCCATTCTGCCTCAACGTTGTCGTGTACGTTATCGTCCTTGAACCACCAACCAATACTTCTATATACTCCCCTTCTGCCTCAACGTTGTCGTGTACGTTATTGTCCTTGTACCACCAACCAATACTTCTATATACTCCCCTTCTGCCCCAAGGTTGTCATGTACGTTATCGTCCTTGTACCACCAACCAATACTTCTATATACTCCCCTTCTGCCCCAAGGTTGTCATGTACGTTATCGTTCTTCTGCCACCAACCTCTTCTTCTATATACTCCCCTTCTGCCCCAAGGTTGTCGTGTACGTTATCGTCCTTGTACCACCAACCAATACTTCTATATACTCCCCTTCTGCCCCAAGGTTGTCATGTACGTTATCGTCCTTGTACCACCAACCAATACTTCTATATACTCCCCTTCTGCCCCAAGGTTGTCATGTACGTTATCGTTCTTCTGCCACCAACCTCTTCTTCTATATACTCCCCTTCTGCCCCAAGGTTGTCATGTACGTTATCGTTCTTGTACCACCAACCAATACTTCTATATACTCCCCTTCTGCCCCAAGGTTGTCATGTACGTTATCGTTCTTGTACCACCAACGAATACTTCTATATACTCCCCTTCTGCCCCAAGGTTGTCATGTACGTTATCGTCCTTGTACCACCAACCAATACTTCTATATACTCCCCTTCTGCCCCAAGGTTGTCATGTACGTTATCGTTCTTCTGCCACCAACCTCTTCTTCTATATACTCCCCTTCTGCCCCAAGGTTGTCGTGTACGTTATCGTCCTTGTACCACCAACCAATACTTCTATATACTCCCCTTCTGCCCCAAGGTTGTCATGGACGTTATCGTTCTTGTACCACCAACCAATACTTCTATATACTCCCCTTCTGCCCCAAGGTTGTCATGTACGTTATCGTCCTTGTATCACCAACCAATACTTCTATATACTCCCCTTCTGCCTCAACGTTGTCGTGTACGTTATCGTCCTTGTACCACCAACCAATACTTCTATATACTCCCCTTCTGCCCCAAGGTTGTCATGTACGTTATCGTCCTTGTACCACCAACCAATACTTCTATATACTCCCTTTCTGCCCCAAGGTTGTCATGTACGTTATCGTTCTTCTGCCACCAACCTCTTCTTCTATATACTCCCCTTCCGCCCCAAGGTTGTCGTGTACGTTATCGTCCTTGTACCACCAACCAATACTTCTATATACTCCCTTTCTGCCCCAAGGTTGTCATGTACGTTATCGTTCTTGTACCACCAACCAATACTTCTATATACTCCCCTTCTGCCCCAAGGTTGTCATGTACGTTATCGTTCTTGTACCACCAACCAATACTTCTATATACTCCCCTTCTGCCTCAACGTTGTCGTGTACGTTATCGTCCTTGTACCACCAACCAATACTTCTATATACTCCCCTTCTGCCCCAAGGTTGTCATGTACGTTATCGTCCTTGTACCACCAACCAATACTTCTATATACTCCCCTTCTGCCTCAACGTTGTCGTGTACGTTATCGTTCTTGTACCACCAACCAATACTTCTATATACTCCCCTTCTGCCCCAAGGTTGTCATGTACGTTATCGTTCTTGTACCACCAACCAATACTTCTATATACTCCCCTTCTGCCCCAAGGTTGTCATGTACGTTATCGTCCTTGTACCACCAACCAATACTTCTATATACTCCCCTTCTGCCCCAAGGTTGTCATGTACGTTATCGCTCTTGTACCACCAACCTCTTCTTCTATATACTCCCCTTCTGCCCCAAGGTTGTCGTGTACGTTATCGTCCTTGTACCACCAACCAATACTTCTATATACTCCCCTTCTGCCTCAACGTTGTCGCGTACGTTATCGTCCTTGTACCACCAACCAATACTTCTATATACTCCCCTTCTGCCCCAAGGTTGCCATGTACGTTATCGTCCTTGTACCACCAACCAATACTTCTATATACTCCCCTTCTGCCCCAAGGTTGTCATGTACGTTATCGTCCTTGTACCACCAACCAATACTTCTATATACTCCCCTTCTGCCTCAACGTTGTCGTGTACGTTATCGTCCTTGTACCACCAACCAATACTTCTATATACTCCCCTTCTGCCTCAACGTTGTCGCGTACGTTATCGTCCTTGTACCACCAACCAATACTTCTATATACTCCCCTTCTGCCCCAAGGTTGTCATGTACGTTATCGTCCTTGCACCACCAACCAATACTTCTATATACTCCCCTTCTGCCCCAAGGTTGTCATGTACGTTATCGTTCTTCTGCCACCAACCTCTTCTTCTATATACTCCCCTTCCGCCCCAAGGTTGTCGTGTACGTTATCGTCCTTGTACCACCAACCAATACTTCTATATACTCCCCTTCTGCATCAACGTTGTCATGTACGTTATCGTCCTTGTACCACCAACCAATACTTCTATATACTCCCCTTCTGCCTCAACGTTGTCGTGTACGTTATCGTCCTTGTAACACCAACCAATACTTCTATATACTCCCCTTCTGCCCCAAGGTTGTCATGTACGTTATCGTTCTTGTACCACCAACCAATACTTCTATATACTCCCCTTCTGCCCCAAGGTTGTCATGTACGTTATCGTCCTTGTACCACCAACCAATACTTCTATATACTCCCCTTCTGCCCCAAGGTTGTCATGTACGTTATCGTTCTTCTGCCACCAACCTCTTCTTCTTTATACTCCCCTTCTGCCCCAAGGTTGTCGTGTACGTTATCGTCCTTGTACCACCAAAAAATACTTCTATATACTCCCCTTCTGCCTCAACGTTGTCGTGTACGTTATCGTCCTTGTACCACCAACCAATACTTCTATATACTCCCCTTCTGCCTCAACGTTGTCGTGTACGTTATCGTCCTTGTACCACCAACCAATACTTCTATATACTCCCCTTCTGCCCCAAGGTTGTCATGTACGTTATCGTCCTTGTACCACCAACCAATACTTCTATATACTCCCCTTCTGCCCCAAGGTTTTCATGTACGTTATCGTTCTTGTACCACCAACCAATACTTCTATATACTCCCCTTCTGCCCCAAGGTTGTCATGTACGTTATCGTTCTTGTACCACCAACCAATACTTCTATATACTCCCCTTCTGCCCCAAGGTTTTCATGTACGTTATCGTCCTTGTACCACCAACCAATACTTCTATATACTCCCCTTCTGCCCCAAGGTTATCATGTACGTTATCGTTCTTCTTCCACCAACCTCTTCTTCTATATACTCCCCTTCTGTCCCAAGGTTGTCGTGTACGTTATCGTCCTTGTACCACCAACCAATACTTCTAAATACTCCCCTTCTGCCTCAACGTTGTCGTGTACGTTATCGTCCTTGAACCACCAACCAATACTTCTATATACTCCCCTTCTGCCTCAACGTTGTCGTGTACGTTATTGTCCTTGTACCACCAACCAATACTTCTATATACTCCCCTTCTGCCCCAAGGTTGTCATGTACGTTATCGTCCTTGTACCACCAACCAATACTTCTATATACTCCCCTTCTGCCCCAAGGTTGTCATGTACGTTATCGTTCTTCTGCCACCAACCTCTTCTTCTATATACTCCCCTTCTGCCCCAAGGTTGTCGTGTACGTTATCGTCCTTGTACCACCAACCAATACTTCTATATACTCCCCTTCTGCCCCAAGGTTGTCATGTACGTTATCGTTCTTCTGCCACCAACCTCTTCTTCTATATACTCCCCTTCTGCCCCAAGGTTGTCATGTACGTTATCGTCCTTGTACCACCAACCAATACTTCTATATACTCCCCTTCTGCCCCAAGGTTGTCATGTACGTTATCGTTCTTCTGCCACCAACCTCTTCTTCTATATACTCCCCTTCTGCCCCAAGGTTGTCGTGTACGTTATCGTCCTTGTACCACCAACCAATACTTCTATATACTCCCCTTCTGCCCCAAGGTTGTCGTGTACGTTATTGTCCTTCTGCCCCCAAACCCTTCCTCTATATAACCGCCCTTCTGCCCCTAAAGTCTTTTGACGTTATAGTCCTTCGTTTACAAAGCCCTTCCTCTACATTATTGTCCTTCTGCCCCCAAACCCTTCCTCTATATACTCGCCCTTCTGCTCCAAGGTTGTCGTGTACGTTATTGTCCTTCTGCCCCCAAACCCTTCCTCTATATAACCGCCCTTCTGCCCCTAAAGTTTTTTGACCTTATAGTCCTTCGTTTACAAAGCCCTTCCTCTACATTATTGTCCTTCTGCCCCCAAACCCTTCTTCTATATACTCCCCTTCTGCCCCAAGGTTGTCGTGTACGTTATCGTTCTTCTGCCACCAACCTCTTCTTCTATATACTCCCCTTCTGCCCCAAGGTTGTCGTGTACGTTATTGTCCTTCTGCCCCCAAACCCTTCCTCTATATAACCGCCCTTCTGCCCCTAAAGTTTTTTGACGTTATAGTCCTTCGTTTACAAAGCCCTTCCTCTACATTATTGTCCTTCTGCCCCCAAACCCTTCTTCTATATACTCCCCTTCTGCCCCAAGGTTGTCGTGTACGTTATCGTCCTTGTACCACCAACCAATACTTCTATATACTCCCCTTCTGAACCAAGGTTGTCATGTACGTTATCGTTCTTCTGCCACCATCCTCTTCTTCTATATACTCCCCTTCTGCCCCAAGGTTGTCATGTACGTTATCGTTCTTGTACCACCAACCAATACTTCTATATACTCCCCTTCTGCCTAAAGGTTGTCATGTACGTTATCGTTCTTGTACCACCAACGAATACTTCTATATACTCCCCTTCTGCCCCAAGGTTGTCATGTACGTTATCGTCCTTGTACCACCAACCAATACTTCTATATACTCCCCTTCTGCCCCAAGGTTGTCATGTACGTTATGGTTCTTCTGCCACCAACCTCTTCTTCTATATACTCCCCTTCTGCCTCAACGTTGTCGTGTACGTTATTGTCCTTGTACCACCAACCAATACTTCTATATACTCCCCTTCTGCCCCAAGGTTGTCATGTACGTTATCGTCCTTGTACCACCAACCAATACTTCTATATACTCCCCCTTCCGCCTCAACGTTGTCGTGTACCTTATCGACCTTCTGCCACTAACATCTTCTTCTATATACTCGCCCTTCTGCCCCAAGGTTGTCATGTACGTTATCGTCCTTGTACCAAAAACCAATACTTCTATATACTCCCCTTCTGCATCAACGTTGTCATGTACGTAATCGTCCTTGTACCACCAACCAATACTTCTATATACTCCCCTTCTGCCCCAAGGTTGTCATGTACGTTATCGTCCTTGTACCACCAACCAATACTTCTATATACTCCCCTTCTGCCTCAACGTTGTCGTGTACGTTATCGTCCTTGTACCACCAACCAATACTTCTATATACTCCCCTTCTGCCCCAAGGTTGTCATGTACGTTATCGTCCTTGTACCACCAACCAATACTTCTATATACTCCCCTTCTGCCCCAAGGATGTCGTGTACGTTATCGCCCTTGTACCACCAACCAATACTTCTATATACTCCCATTCTGCCCCAAGAATGTCATGTACGTTACCGTCCTTGTACCACCAACCAATACTTCTATATACTCCCCTTCTGCCCCAACGTTGTCGTGTACGTTATCGTCCTTGTACCACCAACCAATACTTCTATATACTCCCCTTCTGCCCCAAGGTTGTCATGTACGTTATCGTCCTTGTACCACCAACCAATACTTCTATATACTCCCCTTCTGCCCCAAGGTTGTCATGTACGTTATCGTCCTTGTACCACCAACCAATACTTCTATATACTCCCCTTCTGCCCCAAGGTTGTCATGTACGTTATCGTCCTTGTACCACCAACCAATACTTCTATATACTCCCCTTCTGCCCCAAGGTTGTCATGTACGTTATCGTCCTTGTACCAACAACCAATACTTCTATATACTCCCCTTCTGCCCCAAGGTTGTCATGTACGTTATCGTTCTTCTGCCACCAACCTCTTCTTCTATATACTCCCCTTCTGCCCCAAGGTTGTCGTGTACGTTATCGTCCTTGTACCACCAACCAATACTTCTATATACACCCCTTCTGCCCCAAGGTTGTCATGTACGTTATCGTTCTTCTGCCACCAACCTCTTCTTCTATATACTCCCCTTCTGCCCCAAGGTTGTCATGTACGTTATCGTCCTTGTACCACCAACCAATACTTCTATATACTCCCCTTCTGCCCCAAGGTTGTCATGTACGTTATCGTTCTTCTGCCACCAACCTCTTCTTCTATATACTCCCCTTCTGCCCCAAGGTTGTCGTGTACGTTATCGTCCTTGTACCACCAACCAATACTTCTATATACTCCCCTTCTGCCCCAAGGTTGTCTTGTACGTTATTGTCCTTCTGCCCCCAAACCCTTCCTCTATATAACCGCCCTTCTGCCCCTAAAGTTTTTTGACGTTATAGTCCTTCGTTTACAAAGCCCTTCCTCTACATTATTGTCCTTCTGCCCCCAAACCCTTCCTCTCTATACTCGCCCTTCTGCTCCAAGGTTGTCGTGTACGTTATTGTCCTTCTGCCCCCAAACCCTTCCTCTATATAACCGCCCTTCTGCCCCTAAAGTTTTTTGACCTTATAGTCCTTCGTTTACAAAGCCCTTCCTCTATATTATTGTCCTTCTGCCCCCAAACCCTTCTTCTATATACTCCCCTTCTGCCCCAAGGTTGTCGTGTACGTTATCGTTCTTCTGCCACCAACCTCTTCTTCTATATACTCCCCTTCTGCCCCAAGGTTGTCGTGTACGTTATTGTCCTTCTGCCCCCAAACCCTTCCTCTATATAACCGCCCTTCTGCCCCTAAAGTTTTTTGACGTTATAGTCCTTCGTTTACAAAGCCCTTCCTCTACATTATTGTCCTTCTGCCCCCAAACCCTTCTTCTATATACTCCCCTTCTGCCCCAAGGTTGTCGTGTACGTTATCGTCCTTGTACCACCAACCAATACTTCTATATACTCCCCTTCTGACCCAAGGTTGTCATGTACGTTATCGTTCTTCTGCCACCAACCTCTTCTTCTATATACTCCCCTTCTGCCCCAAGGTTGTCATGTACGTTATCGTTCTTGTACCACCAACCAATACTTCTATATACTCCCCTTCTGCCCCAAGGTTGTCATGTACGTTATCGTTCTTGTACCACCAACGAATACTTCTATATACTCCACTTCTGCCCCAAGGTTGTCATGTACGTTATCGTCCTTGTACCACCAACCAATACTTCTATATACTCCCCTTCTGCCCCAAGGTTGTCATGTACGTTATCGTTCTTCTGCCACCAACCTCTTCTTCTATATACTCCCCTTCTGCCCCAAGGTTGTCGTGTACGTTATCGTCCTTGTACCACCAACCAATACTTCTATATACTCCCCTTCTGCCCCAAGGTTGTCATGGACGTTATCGTTCTTGTACCACCAACCAATACTTCTATATACTCCCCTTCTGCCCCAAGGTTGTCATGTACGTTATCGTCCTTGTACCACCAACCAATACTTCTATATACTCCCCTTCTGCATCAACGTTGTAGTGTACGTTATCGTCCTTGTACCACCAACCAATACTTCTATATACTCCCCTTCTGCCCCAAGGTTGTCGTGTACGTTATCGTCCTTGTACCACCAACCAATACTTCTATATACTCCTTCTGCCCCAAGGTTGTCATGTACGTTATCGACCATCTGCCACCAACCTCTTCTTCTATATACTCCCCCTTCTGCCTCAACGTTGTCGTGTACGTTATCGACCTTCTGCCACTAACATCTTCTTCTATATACTCGCCCTTCTGCCCCAAGGTTGTCATGTACGTTATCGTCCGTGTACCAAAAACCAATACTTCTATATACTCCCCTTCTGCATCAACGTTGTCATGTACGTTATCGTCCTTGTACCACCAACCAATACTTCTATATACTCCCCTTCTGCCCCAAGGTTGTCATGTACGTTATCGTCCTTGTACCACGAACCAATACTTCTATATACTCCCCTTCTGCCTCAACGTTGTCGTGTACGTTATCGTCCTTGTACCACCAACCAATACTTCTATATACTCCCCTTCTGCCCCAAGGTTGTCATGTACGTTATCGTCCTTGTACCACCAACCAATACTTCTATATACTCCCCTTCTGCCCCAAGGATGTCGTGTACGTTATCGCCCTTGTACCACCAACCAATACTTCTATATACTCCCATTCTGCCCCAAGACTGTCATGTACGTTACCGTCCTTGTACCACCAACCAATACTTCTATATACTCCCCTTCTGCCCCAACGTTGTCGTGTACGTTATCGTCCTTGTACCACCAACCAATACTTCTATATACTCCCCTTCTGCCCCAAGGTTGTCATGTACGTTATCGTCCTTGTACCACCAACCAATACTTCTATATACTCCCCTTCTGCCCCAAGGTTGTCATGTACGTTATCGTCCTTGTACCACCAACCAATACTTCTATATACTCCCCTTCTGCCCCAAGGTTGTCATGTACGTTATCGTTCTTGTACCGCCAACCGTTACTTCTATATACTCCCCTTCTGCCCCAAGGTTGTCATGTACGTTATCGCTGTTCTGCCACCAACATCTTCTTCTATATACTCCCCTTCTGCCCCAAGGTTGTCGTGTACGTTATCGTCCTTGTACCACGAACCAATACTTCTATATACTCCCATTCTGCCTCAACGTTGTCGTGTACGTTATCGTCCTTGTACCACCAACCAATACTTCTATATACTCCCCTTCTGCCCCAAGGTTGTCAATGTACGTTATCGTCCTTGTACCACCAACCAATACTTTTATATACTCCCCTTCTGCCCCAAGGTCGTCATGTACGTTATCGTTCTTGTACCACCAACCAATACTTCTATATACTCCCCTTCTGCCCCAAGGTTGTCATGTACGTTATCGTTCTTGTACCACCAACCAATACTTCTATATACTCCCCTTCTGCCCCAAGGTTGTCATGTACGTTATCGTCCTTGTACCACCAACCAATACTTCTATATACTCCCCTTCTGCCCCAAGGTTGTCATGTACGTTATCGTCCTTGTACCACCAACCAATACTTCTATATACTCCCCTTCTGCCCCAAGGTTGTCATGTACGTTATCGTTCTTCTGCCACCAACCTCTTCTTCTATATACTCCCCTTCTGCCCCAAGGTTGTCATGTACGTTATCGTCCTTGTACCACCAACCAATACTTCTATATACTCCCATTCTGCCTCAACGTTGTCGTGTACGTTATCGTCCTTGTACCACCAACCAATACTTCTATATACTCCCCTTCTGCCCCAAGGTTGTCAATGTACGTTATCGTCCTTGTACCACCAACCAATACTTTTATATACTCCCCTTCTGCCCCAAGGTCGTCATGTACGTTATCGTTCTTGTACCACCAAAAAATACTTCTATATACTCCCCTTCTGCCCCAAGGTTGTCATGTACGTTATCGTTCTTGTACCACCAACCAATACTTCTATATACTCCCCTTCTGCCCCAAGGTTGTCATGTACGTTATCGTCCTTGTACCACCAACCAATACTTCTATATACTCCCCTTCTGCCCCAAGGTTGTCATGTACGTTATCGTCCTTGTACCACCAACCAATACTTCTATATACTCCCCTTCTGCCCCAAGGTTGTCATGTACGTTATCGTTCTTCTGCCACCAACCTCTTCTTCTATATACTCCCCTTCTGCCCCAAGGTTGTCGTGTACGTTATCGTCCTTGTACCACCAACCAATACTTCTATATACTCCCCTTCTGCCCCAAGGTTGTCATGTACGTTATCGTTCTTCTGCCACCAACCTCTTCTTCTATATACTCCCCTTCTGCCCCAAGGTTGTCATGTACGTTATCGTCCTTGTACCACCAACCAATACTTCTATATACTCCCCTTCTGCCCCAAGGTTGTCATGTACGTTATCGTTCTTCTGCCACCAACCTCTTCTTCTATATACTCCCCTTCTGCCCCAAGGTTGTCGTGTACGTTATCGTCCTTGTACCACCAACCAATACTTCTATATACTCCCCTTCTGCCCCAAGGTTGTCGTGTACGTTATTGTCCTTCTGCCCCCAAACCCTTCCTCTATATAACCGCCCTTCTGCCCCTAAAGTTTTTTGACGTTATAGTCCTTCGTTTACAAAGCCCTTCCTCTACATTATTGTCCTTCTGCCCCCAAACCCTTCCTCTATATACTCGCCCTTCTGCTCCAAGGTTGTCGTGTACGTTATTGTCCTTCTGCCCCCAAACCCTTCCTCTATATAACCGCCCTTCTGCCCCTAAAGTTTTTTAACCTTATAGTCCTTCGTTTACAAAGCCCTTCCTCTACATTATTGTCCTTCTGCCCCCAAACCCTTCTTCTATATACTCCCCTTCTGCCCCAAGGTTGTCGTGTACGTTATCGTTCTTCTGCCACCAACCTCTTCTTCTATATACTCCCCTTCTGCCCCAAGGTTGTCGTGTACGTTATTGTCCTTCTGCCCCCAAACCCTTCCTCTATATAACCGCCCTTCTGCCCCTAAAGTTTTTTGACGTTATAGTCCTTCGTTTACAAAGCCCTTCCTCTACATTATTGTCCTTCTGCCCCCAAACCCTTCTTCTATATACTCCCCTTCTGCCCCAAGGTTGTCGTGTACGTTATCGTCCTTGTACCACCAACCAATACTTCTATATACTCCCCTTCTGACCCAAGGTTGTCATGTACGTTATCGTTCTTCTGCCACCAACCTCTTCTTCTATATACTCCCCTTCTGCCCCAAGGTTGTCATGTACGTTATCGTTCTTGTACCACCAACCAATACTTCTATATACTCCCCTTCTGCCCCAAGGTTGTCATGTACGTTATCGTTCTTGTACCACCAACGAATACTTCTATATACTCCCCTTCTGCCCCAAGGTTGTCATGTACGTTATCGTCCTTGTACCACCAACCAATACTTCTATATACTCCCCTTCTGCCCCAAGGTTGTCATGTACGTTATCGTTCTTCTGCCACCAACCTCTTCTTCTATATACTCCCCTTCTGCCCCAAGGTTGTCGTGTACGTTATCGTCCTTGTACCACCAACCAATACTTCTATATACTCCCCTTCTGCCCCAAGGTTGTCATGGACGTTATCGTTCTTGTACCACCAACCAATACTTCTATATACTCCCCTTCTGCCCCAAGGTTGTCATGTACGTTATCGTCCTTGTACCACCAACCAATACTTCTATATACTCCCCTTCTGCATCAACGTTGTAGTGTACGTTATCGTCCTTGTACCACCAACCAATACTTCTATATACTCCCCTTCTGCCCCAAGGTTGTCGTGTACGTTATCGTCCTTGTACCACCAACCAATACTTCTATATACTCCTTCTGCCCCAAGGTTGTCATGTACGTTATCGACCTTCTGCCACCAACCTCTTCTTCTATATACTCCCCCTTCTGCCTCAACGTTGTCGTGTACGTTATCGACCTTCTGCCACTAACATCTTCTTCTATATACTCGCCCTTCTGCCCCAAGGTTGTCATGTACGTTATCGTCCTTGTACCAAAAACCAATACTTCTATATACTCCCCTTCTGCATCAACGTTGTCATGTACGTTATCGTCCTTGTACCACCAACCAATACTTCTATATACTCCTCTTCTGCCCCAAGGTTGTCATGTACGTTATCGTCCTTGTACCACCAACCAATACTTCTATATACTCCCCTTCTGCCTCAACGTTGTCGTGTACGTTATCGTCCTTGTACCACCAACCAATACTTCTATATACTCCCCTTCTGCCCCAAGGTTGTCATGTACGTTATCGTCCTTGTACCACCAACCAATACTTCTATATACTCCCCTTCTGCCCCAAGGATGTCGTGTACGTTATCGCCCTTGTACCACCAACCAATACTTCTATATACTCCCATTCTGCCCCAAGACTGTCATGTACGTTACCGTCCTTGTACCACCAACCAATACTTCTATATACTCCCCTTCTGCCCCAACGTTGTCGTGTACGTTATCGTCCTTGTACCACCAACCAATACTTCTATATACTCCCCTTCTGCCCCAAGGTTGTCATGTACGTTATCGTCCTTGTACCACCAACCAATACTTCTATATACTCCCCTTCTGCCCCAAGGTTGTCATGTACGTTATCGTCCTTGTACCACCAACCAATACTTCTATATACTCCCCTTCTGCCCCAAGGTTTTCATGTACGTTATCGTTCTTGTACCGCCAACCGTTACTTCTATATACTCCCCTTCTGCCCCAAGGTTGTCATGTACGTTATCGCTGTTCTGCCACCAACATCTTCTTCTATATACTCCCCTTCTGCCCCAAGGTTGTCGTGTACGTTATCGTCCTTGTACCACCAACCAATACTTCTATATACTCCCATTCTGCCTCAACGTTGTCGTGTACGTTATCGTCCTTGTACCACCAACCAATACTTCTATATACTCCCCTTCTGCCCCAAGGTTGTCAATGTACGTTATCGTCCTTGTACCACCAACCAATACTTTTATATACTCCCCTTCTGCCCCAAGGTCGTCATGTACCTTATCGTTCTTGTACCACCAACCAATACTTCTATATACTCCCCTTCTGCCCCAAGGTTGTCATGTACGTTATCGTTCTTGTACCACCAACCAATACTTCTATATACTCCCCTTCTGCCCCAAGGTTGTCATGTACGTTATCGTCCTTGTACCACCAACCAATACTTCTATATACTCCCCTTCTGCCCCAAGGTTGTCATGTACGTTATCGTCCTTGTACCACCAACCAATACTTCTATATACTCCCCTTCTGCCCCAAGGTTGTCATGTACGTTATCGTTCTTCTGCCACCAACCTCTTCTTCTATATACTCCCCTTCTGCCCCAAGGTTGTCATGTACGTTATCGTTCTTGTACCACCAACCAATACTTCTATATACTCCCCTTCTGCCCCAAGGTTGTCATGTACGTTATCGTTCTTGTACCACCAACGAATACTTCTATATACTCCCCTTCTGCCCCAAGGTTGTCATGTACGTTATCGTCCTTGTACCACCAACCAATACTTCTATATACTCCCCTTCTGCCCCAAGGTTGTCATGTACGTTATCGTTCTTCTGCCACCAACCTCTTTTTCTATATACTCCCCTTCTGCCCCAAGGTTGTCGTGTACGTTATCGTCCTTGTACCACCAACCAATACTTCTATATACTCCCCTTCTGCCTCAACGTTGTCGTGTACGTTATCGTCCTTGTACCACCAACCAATACTTCTATATACTCCCCTTCTGCCCCAAGGTTGTCATGTACGTTATCGTCCTTGTACCACCAACCAATACTTCTATATACTCCCCTTCTGCCCCAAGGTTGTCATGTACGTTATCGTTCTTCTGCCACCAACCTCTTCTTCTATATACTCCCCTTCTGCCCCAAGGTTGTCGTGTACGTCATCGTCCTTGTACCACCAACCAATACTTCTATATACTCCCCTTCTGCATCTACGTTGTAGTGTACGTTATCGTCCTTGTACCACCAACCAATACTTCTATAAACTCCCCTTCTGCCCCAAGGTTGTCGTGTACGTTATCGTCCTTGTACCACCAACCAATACTTCTATATACTCCCTTTCTGCCCCAAGGTTGTCATGTACGTTATCGTTCTTGTACCACCAACCAATACTTCTATATACTCCCCTTCTGCCCCAAGGTTGTCATGTACGTTATCGTTCTTGTACCACCAACCAATACTTCTATATACTCCCCTTCTGCCTCAACGTTGTCGTGTACGTTATCGTCCTTGTACCACCAACCAATACTTCTATATACTCCCCTTCTGCCCCAAGGTTGTCATGTACGTTATCGTTCTTGTACCACCAACCAATACTTCTATATACTCCCCTTCTGCCCCAAGGTTGTCATGTACGTTATCGTCCTTGTACCACCAACTAATACTTCTATATACTCCCCTTCTGCCCCAAGGTTGTCATGTACGTTATCGTTCTTGTACCACCAACCTCTTCTTCTATATACTCCCCTTCTGCCCCAAGGTTGTCGTGTACGTTATCGTCCTTGTACCACCAACCAATACTTCTATATACTCCCCTTCTGCCTCAACGTTGTCGCGTACGTTATCGTCCTTGTACCACCAACCAATACTTCTATATACTCCCCTTCTGCCCCAAGGTTGTCATGTACGTTATCGTCCTTGTACCACCAACCAATACTTCTATATACTCCCCTTCTGCCCCAAGGTTGTCATGTACGTTATCGTCCTTGTACCACCAACCAATACTTCTATATACTCCCCTTCTGCCTCAACGTTGTCGTGTACGTTATCGTCCTTGTACCACCAACCAATACTTCTATATACTCCCCTTCTGCCTCAACGTTGTCGCGTACGTTATCGTCCTTGTACCACCAACCAATACTTCTATATACTCCCCTTCTGCCCCAAGGTTGTCATGTACGTTATCGTCCTTGCACCACCAACCAATACTTCTATATACTCCCCTTCTGCCCCAAGGTTGTCATGTACGTTATCGTTCTTCTGCCACCAACCTCTTCTTCTATATACTCCCCTTCTGCCCCAAGGTTGTCGTGTACGTTATCGTCCTTGTACCACCAACCAATACTTCTATATACTCCCCTTCTGCATCAACGTTGTCATGTACGTTATCGTAGTTGTACCACCAACCAATACTTCTATATACTCCCCTTCTGCCTCAACGTTGTCGTGTACGTTATCGTCCTTGTAACACCAACCAATACTTCTATATACTCCCCTTCTGCCCCAAGGTTGTCATGTACGTTATCGTTCTTGTACCACCAACCAATACTTCTATATACTCCCCTTCTGCCCCAAGGTTGTCATGTACGTTATCGTCCTTGTACCACCAACCAATACTTCTATATACTCCCCTTCTGCCCCAAGGTTGTCATGTACGTTATCGTTCTTCTGCCACCAACCTCTTCTTCTTTATACTCCCCTTCTGCCCCAAGGTTGTCGTGTACGTTATCGTCCTTGTACCACCAACCAATACTTCTATATACTCCCCTTCTGCCTCAACGTTGTCGTGTACGTTATCGTCCTTGTACCACCAACCAATACTTCTATATACTCCCCTTCTGCCCCAAGGTTGTCATGTACGTTATCGTCCTTGTACCACCAACCAATACTTCTATATACTCCCCTTCTGCCTCAACGTTGTCGTGTACGTTATCGTCCTTGTACCACCAACCAATACTTCTATATACTCCCCTTCTGCCCCAAGGTTGCCATGTACGTTATCGTCCTTGTACCACCAACCAATACTTCTATATACTCCCCTTCTGCCCCAAGGTTTTCATGTACGTTATCGTTCTTGTACCACCAACCAATACTTCTATATACTCCCCTTCTGCCCCAAGGTTGTCATGTACGTTATCGTTCTTGTACCACCAACCAATACTTCTATATACTCCCCTTCTGCCCCAAGGTTGTCATGTACGTTATCGTCCTTGTACCACCAACCAATACTTCTATATACTCCCCTTCTGCCCCAAGGTTGTCATGTACGTTATCGTTCTTCTGCCACCAACCTCTTCTTCTATATACTCCCCTTCTGCCCCAAGGTTGTCATGTACGTTATCGTCCTTGTACCACCAACCAATACTTCTATATACTCCCCTTCTGCCCCAAGGTTGTCATGTACGTTATCGTTCTTCTGCCACCAACCTCTTCTTCTATATACTCCCCTTCTGCCCCAAGGTTGTCGTGTACGTTATCGTCCTTGTACCACCAACCAATACTTCTATATACTCCCCTTCTGCCCCAAGGTTGTCGTGTACGTTATTGTCCTTCTGCCCCCAAACCCTTCCTCTATATAACCGCCCTTCTGCCCCTAAAGTTTTTTGACGTTATAGTCCTTCGTTTACAAAGCCCTTCCTCTACATTATTGTCCTTCTGCCCCCAAACCCTTCCTCTATATACTCGCCCTTCTGCTCCAAGGTTGTCGTGTACGTTATTGTCCTTCTGCCCCCAAACCCTTCCTCTATATAACCGCCCTTCTGCCCCTAAAGTTTTTTGACCTTATAGTCCTTCGTTTACAAAGCCCTTCCTCTACATTATTGTCCTTCTGCCCCCAAACCCTTCTTCTATATACTCCCCTTCTGCCCCAAGGTTGTCGTGTACGTTATCGTTCTTCTGCCACCAACCTCTTCTTCTATATACTCCCCTTCTGCCCCAAGGTTGTCGTGTACGTTATTGTCCTTCTGCCCCCAAACCCTTCCTCTATATAACCGCCCTTCTGCCCCTAAAGTTTTTTGACGTTATAGTCCTTCGTTTACAAAGCCCTTCCTCTACATTATTGTCCTTCTGCCCCCAAACCCTTCTTCTATATACTCCCCTTCTGCCCCAAGGTTGTCGTGTACGTTATCGTCCTTGTACCACCAACCAATACTTCTATATACTCCCCTTCTGCCCCAAGGTTGTCATGTACGTTATCGTTCTTCTGCCACCAACCTCTTCTTCTATATACTCCCCTTCTGCCCCAAGGTTGTCATGTACGTTATCGTTCTTGTACCACCAACCAATACTTCTATATACTCCCCTTCTGCCCCAAGGTTGTCATGTACGTTATCGTTCTTGTACCACCAACGAATACTTCTATATACTCCCCATCTGCCCCAAGGTTGTCATGTACGTTATCGTCCTTGTACCACCAACCAATACTTCTATATACTCCCCTTCTGCCCCAAGGTTGTCATGTACGTTATCGTTCTTCTGCCACCAACCTCTTCTTCTATATACTCCCCTTCTGCCCCAAGGTTGTCGTGTACGTTATCGTCCTTGTACCACCAACCAATACTTCTATATACTCCCCTTCTGCCCCAAGGTTGTCATGGACGTTATCGTTCTTGTACCACCAACCAATACTTCTATATACTCCCCTTCTGCCCCAAGGTTGTCATGTACGCTATCGTCCTTGTACCACCAACCAATACTTCTATATACTCCCCTTCTGCCTCAACGTTGTCGTGTACGTTATCGTCCTTGTACCACCAACCAATACTTCTATATACTCCCCTTCTGCCCCAAGGTTGTCATGTACGTTATCGTCCTTGTACCACCAACCAATACTTCTATATACTCCCCTTCTGCCCCAAGGTTGTCATGTACGTTATCGTCCTTGTACCACCAACCAATACTTCTATATACTCCCCTTCTGCCTCAACGTTGTCGTGTACGTTATCGTCCTTGTACCACCAACCAATACTTCTATATACTCCCCTTCTGCCCCAAGGTTGTCATGTACGTTATCGTCCTTGTACCACCAACCAATACTTCTATATACTCCCCTTCTGCCCCAAGGTTTTCATGTACGTTATCGTTCTTGTACCACCAACCAATACTTCTATATACTCCCCTTCTGCCCCAAGGTTGTCATGTACGTTATCGTTCTTGTACCACCAACCAATACTTCTATATACTCCCCTTCTGCCCCAAGGTTATCATGTACGTTATCGTCCTTGTACCACCAACCAATACTTCTATATACTCCCCTTATGCCCCAAGGTTGTCATGTACGTTATCGTTCTTCTGCCACCAACCTCTTCTTCTATATACTCCCCTTCTGCCCCAAGGTTGTCATGTACGTTATCGTCCTTGTACCACCAACCAATACTTCTATATACTCCCCTTCTGCCCCAAGGTTGTCATGTACGTTATCGTTCTTCTGCCACCAACCTCTTCTTCTATATACTCCCCTTCTGCCCCAAGGTTGTCGTGTACGTTATCGTCCTTGTACCACCAACCAATACTTCTATATACTCCCCTTCTGCCCCAAGGTTGTCGTGTACGTTATTGTCCTTCTGCCCCCAAACCCTTCCTCTATATAACCGCCCTTCTGCCCCTAAAGTTTTTTGACGTTATAGTCCTTCGTTTACAAAGCCCTTCCTCTACATTATTGTCCTTCTGCCCCCAAACCCTTCCTCTATATACTCGCCCTTCTGCTCCAAGGTTGTCGTGTACGTTATTGTCCTTCTGCCCCCAAACCCTTCCTCTATATAACCGCCCTTCTGCCCCTAAAGTTTTTTGACCTTATAGTCCTTCGTTTACAAAGCCCTTCCTCTACATTATTGTCCTTCTGCCCCCAAACCCTTCTTCTATATACTCCCCTTCTGCCCCAAGGTTGTCGTGTACGTTATCGTTCTTCTGCCACCAACCTCTTCTTCTATATACTCCCCTTCTGCCCCAAGGTTGTCGTGTACGTTATTGTCCTTCTGCCCCCAAACCCTTCCTCTATATAACCGCCCTTCTGCCCCTAAAGTTTTTTGACGTTATAGTCCTTCGTTTACAAAGCCCTTCCTCTACATTATTGTCCTTCTGCCCCCAAACCCTTCTTCTATATACTCCCCTTCTGCCCCAAGGTTGTCGTGTACGTTATCGTCCTTGTACCACCAACCAATACTTCTATATACTCCCCTTCTGACCCAAGGTTGTCATGTACGTTATCGTTCTTCTGCCACCAACCTCTTCTTCTATATACTCCCCTTCTGCCCCAAGGTTGTCATGTACGTTATCGTTCTTGTACCACCAACCAATACTTCTATATACTCCCCTTCTGCCCCAAGGTTGTCATGTACGTTATCGTTCTTGTACCACCAACGAATACTTCTATATACTCCCCTTCTGCCCCAAGGTTGTCATGTACGTTATCGTCCTTGTACCACCAACCAATACTTCTATATACTCCCCTTCTGCCCCAAGGTTGTCATGTACGTTATCGTTCTTCTGCCACCAACCTCTTCTTCTATATACTCCCCTTCTGCCCCAAGGTTGTCGTGTACGTTATCGTCCTTGTACCACCAACCAATACTTCTATATACTCCCCTTCTGCCCCAAGGTTGTCATGGACGTTATCGTTCTTGTACCACCAACCAATACTTCTATATACTCCCCTTCTGCCCCAAGGTTGTCATGTACGTTATCGTCCTTGTACCACCAACCAATACTTCTATATACTCCCCTTCTGCCTCAACGTTGTCGTGTACGTTATCGTCCTTGTACCACCAACCAATACTTCTATATACTCCCCTTCTGCCCCAAGGTTGTCATGTACGTTATCGTCCTTGTACCACCAACCAATACTTCTATATACTCCCCTTCTGCCCCAAGGTTGTCATGTACGTTATCGTCCTTGTACCACCAACCAATACTTCTATATACTCCCCTTCTGCCTCAACGTTGTCGTGTACGTTATCGTCCTTGTACCACCAACCAATACTTCTATATACTCCCCTTCTGCCCCAAGGTTGTCATGTACGTTATCGTCCTTGTACCACCAACCAATACTTCTATATACTCCCCTTCTGCCCCAAGGTTTTCATGTACGTTATCGTTCTTGTACCACCAACCAATACTTCTATATACTCCCCTTCTGCCCCAAGGTTGTCATGTACGTTATCGTTCTTGTACCACCAACCAATACTTCTATATACTCCCCTTCTGCCCCAAGGTTGTCATGTACGTTATCGTCCTTGTACCACCAACCAATACTTCTATATACTACCCTTCTGCCCCAAGGTTGTCATGTACGTTATCGTTCTTCTGCCACCAACCTCTTCTTCTATATACTCCCCTTTTGCCCCAAGGTTGTCATGTACGTTATCGTCCTTGTACCACCAACCAATACTTCTATATACTCCCCTTCTGCCCCAAGGTTGTCATGTACGTTATCGTTCTTCTGCCACCAACCTCTTCTTCTATATACTCCCCTTCTGCCCCAAGGTTGTCGTGTACGTTATCGTCCTTGTACCACCAACCAATACTTCTATATACTCCCCTTCTGCCCCAAGGTTGTCGTGTACGTTATTGTCCTTCTGCCCCCAAACCCTTCCTCTATATAACCGCCCTTCTGCCCCTAAAGTTTTTTGACGTTATAGTCCTTCGTTTACAAAGCCCTTCCTCTACATTATTGTCCTTCTGCCCCCAAACCCTTCCTCTATATACTCGCCCTTCTGCTCCAAGGTTGTCGTGTACGTTATTGTCCTTCTGCCCCCAAACCCTTCCTCTATATAACCGCCCTTCTGCCCCTAAAGTTTTTTGACCTTATAGTCCTTCGTTTACAAAGCCCTTCCTCTACATTATTGTCCTTCTGCCCCCAAACCCTTCTTCTATATACTCCCCTTCTGCCCCAAGGTTGTCGTGTACGTTATCGTTCTTCTGCCACCAACCTCTTCTTCTATATACTCCCCTTCTGCCCCAAGGTTGTCGTGTACGTTATTGTCCTTCTGCCCCCAAACCCTTCCTCTATATCACCGCCCTTCTGCCCCTAAAGTTTTTTGACGTTATAGTCCTTCGTTAACAAAGCCCTTCCTCTACATTATTGTCCTTCTGCCCCCAAACCCTTCTTCTATATACTCCCCTTCTGCCCCAAGGTTGTCGTGTACGTTATCGTCCTTGTACCACCAACCAATACTTCTATATACTCCCCTTCTGCCCCAAGGTTGTCATGTACGTTATCGTTCTTCTGCCACCAACCTCTTCTTCTATATACTCCCCTTCTGCCCCAAGGTTGTCATGTACGTTATCGTTCTTGTACCACCAACCAATACTTCTATATACTCCCCTTCTGCCCCAAGGTTGTCATGTACGTTATCGTTCTTGTACCACCAACGAATACTTCTATATACTCCCCTTCTGCCCCAAGGTTGTCATGTACGTTATCGTCCTTGTACCACCAACCAATACTTCTATATACTCCCCTTCTGCCCCAAGGTTGTCATGTACGTTATCGTTCTTCTGCCACCAACCTCTTCTTCTATACACTCCCCTTCTGCCCCAAGGTTGTCGTGTACGTTATCGTCCTTGTACCACCAACCAATACTTCTATATACTCCCCTTCTGCCCCAAGGTTGTCATGGACGTTATCGTTCTTGTACCACCAACCAATACTTCTATATACTCCCCTTCTGCCCCAAGGTTGTCATGTACGTTATCGTCCTTGTACCACCAACCAATACTTCTATATACTCCCCTTCTGCCTCAACGTTGTCGTGTACGTTATCGTCCTTGTACCACCAACCAATACTTCTATATACTCCCCTTCTGCCCCAAGGTTGTCATGTACGTTATCGTCCTTGTACCACCAACCAATACTTCTATATACTCCCCTTCTGCCCCAAGGTTGTCATGTACGTTATCGTCCTTGTACCACCAACCAATACTTCTATATACTCCCCTTCTGCCTCAACGTTGTCGTGTACGTTATCGTCCTTGTACCACCAACCAATACTTCTATATACTCCCCTTCTGTCCCAAGGTTGTCATGTACGTTATCGTCCTTGTACCACCAACCAATACTTCTATATACTCCCCTTCTGCCCCAAGGTTTTCATGTACGTTATCGTTCTTGTACCACCAACCAATACTTCTATATACTCCCCTTCTGCCCCAAGGTTGTCATGTACGTTATCGTTCTTGTACCACCAACCAATACTTCTATATACTCCCCTTCTGCCCCAAGGTTGTCATGTACGTTATCGTCCTTGTACCACCAACCAATACTTCTATATACTCCCCTTCTGCCCCAAGGTTGTCATGTACGTTATCGTTCTTCTGCCACCAACGTCTTCTTCTATATACTCCTCTTCTGCCCCAAGGTTGTCATGTACGTTATCGTCCTTGTACCACCAACCAATACTTCTATATACTCCCCTTCTGCCCCAAGGTTGTCATGTACGTTATCGTTCTTCTGCCACCAACCTCTTCTTCTATATACTCCCCTTCTGCCCCAAGGTTGTCGTGTACGTTATCGTCCTTGTACCACCAACCAATACTTCTATATACTCCCCTTCTGCCCCAAGGTTGTCGTGTACGTTATTGTCCTTCTGCCCCCAAACCCTTCCTCTATATAACCGCCCTTCTGCCCCTAAAGTTTTTTGACGTTATAGTCCTTCGTTTACAAAGCCCTTCCTCTACATTATTGTCCTTCTGCCCCCAAACCCTTCCTCTATATACTCGCCCTTCTGCTCCAAGGTTGTCGTGTACGTTATTGTCCTTCTGCCCCCAAACCCTTCCTCTATATAACCGCCCTTCTGCCCCTAAAGTTTTTTGACCTTATAGTCCTTCGTTTACAAAGCCCTTCCTCTACATTATTGTCCTTCTGCCCCAAACCCTTCTTCTATATACTCCCCTTCTGCCCCAAGGTTGTCGTGTACGTTATCGTTCTTCTGCCACCAACCTCTTCTTCTATATACTCCCCTTCTGCCCCAAGGTTGTCGTGTACGTTATTGTCCTTCTGCCCCCAAACCCTTCCTCTATATAACCGCCCTTCTGCCCCTAAAGTTTTTTGACGTTATAGTCCTTCGTTTACAAAGCCCTTCCTCTACATTATTGTCCTTCTGCCCCCAAACCCTTCTTCTATATACTCCCCTTCTGCCCCAAGGTTGTCGTGTACGTTATCGTCCTTGTACCACCAACCAATACTTCTATATACTCCCCTTCTGCCCCAAGGTTGTCATGTACGTTATCGTTCTTCTGCCACCAACCTCTTCTTCTATATACTCCCCTTCTGCCCCAAGGTTGTCATGTACGTTATCGTTCTTGTACCACCAACCAATACTTCTATATACTCCCCTTCTGCCCCAAGGTTGTCATGTACGTTATCGTTTCTTGTACCACCAACCAATACTTCTATATACTCCCCTTCTGCCCCAAGGTTGTCATGTACGTTATCGTCCTTGTACCACCAACCAATACTTCTATATACTCCCCTTCTGCCCCAAGGTTGTCATGTACGTTATCGTTCTTCTGCCACCAACCTCTTCTTCTATATACTCCCCTTCTGCCCCAAGGTTGTCGTGTACGTTATCGTCCTTGTACCACCAACCAATACTTCTATATACTCCCCTTCTGCCCCAAGGTTGTCATGGACGTTATCGTTCTTGTACCACCAACCAATACTTCTATATACTCCCCTTCTGCCCCAAGGTTGTCATGTACGTTATCGTCCTTGTACCACCAACCAATACTTCTATATACTCCCCTTCTGCCTCAACGTTGTCGTGTACGTTATCGTCCTTGTACCACCAACCAATACTTCTATATACTCCCCTTCTGCCCCAAGGTTGTCATGTACGTTATCGTCCTTGTACCACCAACCAATACTTTTATATACTCCCCTTCTGCCCCAAGGTTGTCATGTACGTTATCGTCCTTGTACCACCAACCAATACTTCTATATACTCCCCTTCTGCCCCAAGGTTTTCATGTACGTTATCGTTCTTGTACCACCAACCAATACTTCTATATACTCCCCTTCTGCCCCAAGGTTGTCATGTACGTTATCGTTCTTGTACCACCAACCAATACTTCTATATACTCCCCTTCTGCCCCAAGGTTGTCATGTACGTTATCGTCCTTGTACCACCAACCAATACTTCTATATACTCCCCTTCTGCCCCAAGGTTGTCATGTACGTTATCGTTCTTCTGCCACCAATCTCTTCTTCTATATACTCCCCTTCTGCCCCAAGGTTGTCATGTACGTTATCGTCCTTGTACCACCAACCAATACTTCTATATACTCCCCTTCTGCCCCAAGGTTGTCATGTACGTTATCGTTCTTCTGCCACCAACCTCTTCTTCTATATACTCCCCTTCTGCCCCAAGGTTGTCGTGTACGTTATCGTCCTTGTACCACCAACCAATACTTCTATATACTCCCCTTCTGCCCCAAGGTTGTCGTGTACGTTATTGTCCTTCTGCCCCCAAACCCTTCCTCTATATAACCGCCCTTCTGCCCCTAAAGTTTTTTGACGTTATAGTCCTTCGTTTACAAAGCCCTTCCTCTACATTATTGTCCTTCTGCCCCCAAACCCTTCCTCTATATACTCGCCCTTCTGCTCCAAGGTTGTCGTGTACGTTATTGTCCTTCTGCCCCCAAACCCTTCCTCTATATAACCGCCCTTCTGCCCCTAAAGTTTTTTGACCTTATAGTCCTTCGTTTACAAAGCCCTTCCTCTACATTATTGTCCTTCTGCCCCCAAACCCTTCTTCTATATACTCCCCTTCTGCCCCAAGGTTGTCGTGTACGTTATCGTTCTTCTGCCACCAACCTCTTCTTCTATATACTCCCCTTCTGCCCCAAGGTTGTCGTGTACGTTATTGTCCTTCTGCCCCCAAACCCTTCCTCTATATAACCGCCCTTCTGCCCCTAAAGTTTTTTGACGTTATAGTCCTTCGTTTACAAAGCCCTTCCTCTACATTATTGTCCTTCTGCCCCCAAACCCTTCTTCTATATACTCCCCTTCTGCCCCAAGGTTGTCGTGTACGTTATCGTCCTTGTACCACCAACCAATACTTCTATATACTCCCCTTCTGCCCCAAGGTTGTCATGTACGTTATCGTTCTTCTGCCACCAACCTCTTCTTCTATATACTCCCCTTCTGCCCCAAGGTTGTCATGTACGTTATCGTTCTTGTACCACCAACCAATACTTCTATATACTCCCCTTCTGCCCCAAGGTTGTCATGTACGTTATCGTTCTTGTACCACCAACCAATACTTCTATATACTCCCCTTCTGCCCCAAGGTTGTCATGTACGTTATCGTCTTTGTACCACCAACCAATACTTCTATATACTCCCCTTCTGCCCCAAGGTTGTCATGTACGTTATCGTTCTTCTGCCACCAACCTCTTCTTCTATATACTCCCCTTCTGCCCCAAGGTTGTCGTGTACGTTATCGTCCTTGTACCACCAACCAATACTTCTATATACTCCCCTTCTGCCCCAAGGTTGTCATGGACGTTATCGTTCTTGTACCACCAACCAATACTTCTATATACTCCCCTTCTGCCCCAAGGTTGTCATGTACGTTATCGTCCTTGTACCACCAACCAATACTTCTATATACTCCCCTTCTGCCTCAACGTTGTCGTGTACGTTATCGTCCTTGTACCACCAACCAATACTTCTATATACTCCCCTTCTGCCCCAAGGTTGTCATGTACGTTATCGTCCTTGTACCACCAACCAATACTTCTATATACTCCCCTTCTGCCCCAAGGTTGTCATGTACGTTATCGTCCTTGTACCACCAACCAATACTTCTATATACTCCCCTTCTGCCCCAAGGTTTTCATGTACGTTATCGTTCTTGTACCACCAACCAATACTTCTATATACTCCCCTTCTGCCCCAAGGTTGTCATGTACGTTATCGTTCTTGTACCACCAACCAATACTTCTATATACTCCCCTTCTGCTCCAAGGTTGTCATGTACGTTATCGTCCTTGTACCACCAACCAATACTTCTATATACTCCCCTTCTGCCCCAAGGTTGTCATGTACGTTATCGTTCTTCTGCCACCAACCTCTTCTTCTATATACTCCCCTTTTGCCCCAAGGTTGTCATGTACGTTATCGTCCTTGTACCACCAACCAATACTTCTATATACTCCCCTTCTGCCCCAAGGTTGTCATGTACGTTATCGTTCTTCTGCCACCAACCTGTTCTTCTATATACTCCCCTTCTGCCTCAAGGTTGTCGTGTACGTTATCGTCCTTGTACCACCAACCAATACTTCTATATACTCCCCTTCTGCCCCAAGGTTGTCGTGTACGTTATTGTCCTTCTGTCCCCAAACCCTTCCTCTATATAACCGCCCTTCTGCCCCTAAAGTTTTTTGACGTTATAGTCCTTCGTTTACAAAGCCCTTCCTCTACATTATTGTCCTTCTGCCCCCAAACCCTTCCTCTATATACTCGCCCTTCTGCTCCAAGGTTGTCGTGTACGTTATTGTCCTTCTGCCCCCAAACCCTTCCTCTATATAACCGCCCTTCTGCCCCTAAAGTTTTTTTGACCTTATAGTCCTTCGTTTACAAAGCCCTTCCTCTACATTATTGTCCTTCTGCCCCCAAACCCTTCTTCTATATACTCCCCTTCTGCCCCAAGGTTGTCGTGTACGTTATCGTTCTTCTGCCACCAACCTCTTCTTCTATATACTCCCCTTCTGCCCCAAGGTTGTCGTGTACGTTATTGTCCTTCTGCCCCCAAACCCTTCCTCTATATAACCGCCCTTCTGCCCCTAAAGTTTTTTGACGTTATAGTCCTTCGTTTACAAAGCCCTTCTTCTACATTATTGTCCTTCTGCCCCCAAACCCTTCTTCTATATACTCCCCTTTTGCCCCAAGGTTGTCGTGTACGTTATCGTCCTTGTACCACCAACCAATACTTCTATATACTCCCCTTCTGCCCCAAGGTTGTCATGTACGTTATCGTTCTTCTGCCACCAACCTCTTCTTCTATATACTCCCCTTCTGCCCCAAGGTTGTCATGTACGTTATCGTTCTTGTACCACCAACCAATACTTCTATATACTCCCCTTCTGCCCCAAGGTTGTCATGTACGTTATCGTTCTTGTACCACCAACAAATACTTCTATATACTCCCCTTCTGCCCCAAGGTTGTCATGTACGTTATCGTCCTTGTACCACCAACCAATACTTCTATATACTCCCCTTCTGCCCCAAGGTTGTCATGTACGTTATCGTTCTTCTGCCACCAACCTCTTCTTCTATATACTCCCCTTCTGCCCCAAGGTTGTCGTGTACGTTATCGTCCTTGTACCACCAACCAATACTTCTATATACTCCCCTTCTGCCCCAAGGTTGTCATGGACGTTATCGTTCTTGTACCACCAACCAATACTTCTATATACTCCCCTTCTGCCCCAAGGTTGTCATGTACGTTATCGTCCTTGTACCACCAACCAATACTTCTATATACTCCCCTTCTGCCTCAACGTTGTCGTGTACGTTATCGTCCTTGTACCACCAACCAATACTTCTATATACTCCCCTTCTGCCCCAAGGTTGTCATGTACGTTATCGTCCTTGTACCACCAACCAATACTTCTATATACTCCCCTTCTGCCCCAAGGTTGTCATGTACGTTATCGTTCTTCTGCCACCAACCTCTTCTTCTATATACTCCCCTTCTGCCCCAAGGTTGTCGTGTACGTCATCGTCCTTGTACCACCAACCAATACTTCTATATACTCCCCTTCTGCATCAACGTTGTAGTGTACGTTATCGTCCTTGTACCACCAACCAATACTTCTATATACTCCCCTTCTGCCCCAAGGTTGTCGTGTACGTTATCGTCCTTGTACCACCAACCAATACTTCTATATACTCCCTTTCTGCCCCGAGGTTGTCATGTACGTTATCGTTCTTGTACCACCAACCAATACTTCTATATACTCCCCTTCTGCCCCAAGGTTGTCATGTACGTTATCGTTCTTGTACCACCAACCAATACTTCTATATACTCCCCTTCTGCCTCAACGTTGTCGTGTACGTTATCGTCCTTGTACCACCAACCAATACTTCTATATACTCCCCTTCTGCCCCAAGGTTGTCATGTACGTTATCGTCCTTGTACCACCAACCAATACTTCTATATACTCCCCTTCTGCCTCAACGTTGTCGTGTACGTTATCGTCCTTGTACCACCAACCAATACTTCTATATACTCCCCTTCTGCCCCAAGGTTGTCGTGTACGTTATCGTTCTTGTACCACCAACCAATACTTCTATATACTCCCCTTCTGCCCCAAGGTTGTCATGTACGTTATCGTCCTTGTACCACCAACCAATACTTCTATATACTCCCCTTCTGCCCCAAGGTTGTCATGTACGTTATCGTTCTTGTACCACCAACCTCTTCTTCTATATACTCCCCTTCTGCCCCAAGGTTGTCGTGTACGTTATCGTCCTTGTACCACCAACCAATACTTCTATATACTCCCCTTCTGCCCCAAGGTTGTCATGTACGTTATCGTCCTTGTACCACCAACCAATACTTCTATATACTCCCCTTCTGCCCCAAGGTTGTCATGTACGTTATCGTTCTTCTGCCACCAACCTCTTCTTCTATATACTCCCCTTCTGCCCCAAGGTTGTCGTGTACGTCATCGTCCTTGTACCACCAACCAATACTTCTATATACTCCCTTTCTGCCCCAAGGTTGTCATGTACGTTATCGTTCTTCTGCCACCAACCTCTTCTTCTATATACTCCCCTTCTGCCCCAAGGTTGTCGTGTACGTTATCGTCCTTGTACCACCAACCAATACTTCTATATACTCCCCTTCTGCATCAACGTTGTCATGTACGTTATCGTCCTTGTACCACCAACCAATACTTCTATATACTCCCTTCTGCCTCAACGTTGTCGTGTACGTTATCGTCCTTGTAACACCAACCAATACTTCTATATACTCCCCTTCTGCCCCAAGGTTGTCATGTACGTTATCGTTCTTGTACCACCAACCAATACTTCTATATACTCCCCTTCTGCCCCAAGGTTGTCATGTACGTTATCGTCCTTGTACCTCCAACCAATACTTCTATATACTCCCCTTCTGCCCCAAGGTTGTCATGTACGTTATCGTTCTTCTGCCACCAACCTCTTCTTCTATATACTCCCCTTCTGCCCCAAGGTTGTCGTGTACGTTATCGTCCTTGTACCACCAACCAATACTTCTATATACTCCCCTTCTGCCTCAACGTTGTCGTGTACGTTATCGTCCTTGTACCACCAACCAATACTTCTATATACTCCCCTTCTGCCCCAAGGTTGTCATGTACGTTATCGTCCTTGTACCACCAACCAATACTTCTATATACTCCCCTTCTGCCTCAACGTTGTCGTGTACGTTATCGTCCTTGTACCACCAACCAATACTTCTATATACTCCCCTTCTGCCCCAAGGTTGTAATGTACGTTATCGTCCTTGTACCACCAAACAATACTTCTATATACTCCCCTTCTGCCCCAAGGTTTTCATGTACGTTATCGTTCTTGTACCACCAACCAATACTTCTATATACTCCCCTTCTGCCCCAAGGTTGTCATGTACGTTATCGTTCTTGTACCACCAACCAATACTTCTATATACTCCCCTTCTGCCCCAAGGTTGTCATGTACGTTATCGTCCTTGTACCACCAACCAATACTTCTATATACTCCCCTTCTGCCCCAAGGTTGTCATGTACGTTATCGTTCTTCTGCCACCAACCTCTTCTTCTATATACTCCCCTTCTGTCCCAAGGTTGTCGTGTACGTTATCGTCCTTGTACCACCAACCAATACTTCTATATACTCCCCTTCTGCCCCAAGGTTGTCATGTACGTTATCGTCCTTGTACCACCAACCAATACTTCTATATACTCCCCTTCTGCCCCAAGGTTGTCATGTACGTTATCGTCCTTGTACCACCAACCAATACTTCTATATACTCCCCTTCTGCCTCAACGTTGTCGTGTACGTTATCGTCCTTGTACCACCAACCAATACTTCTATATACTCCCCTTCTGCCCCAAGGTTGTCATGTACGTTATCGTCCTTGTACCACCAACCAATACTTCTATATACTCCCCTTCTGCCCCAAGGTTTTCATGTACGTTATCGTTCTTGTACCACCAACCAATACTTCTATATACTCCCCTTCTGCCCCAAGGTTGTCATGTACGTTATCGTTCTTGTACCACCAACCAATACTTCTATATACTCCCCTTCTGCCCCAAGGTTGTCATGTACGTTATCGTCCTTGTACCACCAACCAATACTTCTATATACTACCCTTCTGCCCCAAGGTTGTCATGTACGTTATCGTTCTTCTGCCACCAACCTCTTCTTCTATATACTCCCCTTCTGCCCCAAGGTTGTCATGTACGTTATCGTCCTTGTACCACCAACCAATACTTCTATATACTCCCCTTCTGCCCCAAGGTTGTCATGTACGTTATCGTTCTTCTGCCACCAACCTCTTCTTCTATATACTCCCCTTCTGCCCCAAGGTTGTCGTGTACGTTATCGTCCTTGTACCACCAACCAATACTTCTATATACTCCCCTTCTGCCCCAAGGTTGTCGTGTACGTTATTGTCCTTCTGCCCCCAAACCCTTCCTCTATATAACCGCCCTTCTGCCCCTAAAGTTTTTTGACGTTATAGTCCTTCGTTTACAAAGCCCTTCCTCTACATTATTGTCCTTCTGCCCCCAAACCCTTCCTCTATATACTCGCCCTTCTGCTCCAAGGTTGTCGTGTACGTTATTGTCCTTCTGCCCCCAAACCCTTCCTCTATATAACCGCCCTTCTGCCCCTAAAGTTTTTTGACCTTATAGTCCTTCGTTTACAAAGCCCTTCCTCTACATTATTGTCCTTCTGCCCCCAAACCCTTCTTCTATATACTCCCCTTCTGCCCCAAGGTTGTCGTGTACGTTATCGTTCTTCTGCCACCAACCTCTTCTTCTATATACTCCCCTTCTGCCCCAAGGTTGTCGTGTACGTTATTGTCCTTCTGCCCCCAAACCCTTCCTCTATATCACCGCCCTTCTGCCCCTAAAGTTTTTTGACGTTATAGTCCTTCGTTAACAAAGCCCTTCCTCTACATTATTGTCCTTCTGCCCCCAAACCCTTCTTCTATATACTCCCCTTCTGCCCCAAGGTTGTCGTGTACGTTATCGTCCTTGTACCACCAACCAATACTTCTATATACTCCCCTTCTGCCCCAAGGTTGTCATGTACGTTATCGTTCTTCTGCCACCAACCTCTTCTTCTATATACTCCCCTTCTGCCCCAAGGTTGTCATGTACGTTATCGTTCTTGTACCACCAACCAATACTTCTATATACTCCCCTTCTGCCCCAAGGTTGTCATGTACGTTATCGTTCTTGTACCACCAACGAATACTTCTATATACTCCCCTTCTGCCCCAAGGTTGTCATGTACGTTATCGTCCTTGTACCACCAACCAATACTTCTATATACTCCCCTTCTGCCCCAAGGTTGTCATGTACGTTATCGTTCTTCTGCCACCAACCTCTTCTTCTATATACTCCCCTTCTGCCCCAAGGTTGTCGTGTACGTTATCGTCCTTGTACCACCAACCAATACTTCTATATACTCCCCTTCTGCCCCAAGGTTGTCATGGACGATATCGTTCTTGTACCACCAACCAATACTTCTATATACTCCCCTTCTGCCCCAAGGTTGTCATGTACGTTATCGTCCTTGTACCACCAACCAATACTTCTATATACTCCCCTTCTGCCTCAACGTTGTCGTGTACGTTATCGTCCTTGTACCACCAACCAATACTTCTATATACTCCCCTTCTGCCCCAAGGTTGTCATGTACGTTATCGTCCTTGTACCACCAACCAATACTTCTATATACTCCCCTTCTGCCCCAAGGTTGTCATGTACGTTATCGTCTTTGTACCACCAACCAATACTTCTATATACTCCCCTTCTGCCTCAACGTTGTCGTGTACGTTATCGTCCTTGTACCACCAACCAATACTTCTATATACTCCCCTTCTGCCCCAAGGTTGTCATGGACGTTATCGTTCTTGTACCACCAACCAATACTTCTATATACTCCCCTTCTGCCCCAAGGTTGTCATGTACGTTATCGTCCTTGTACCACCAACCAATACTTCTATATACTCCCCTTCTGCCTCAACGTTGTCGTGTACGTTATCGTCCTTGTACCACCAACCAATACTTCTATATACTCCCCTTCTGCCCCAAGGTTGTCATGTACGTTATCGTCCTTGTACCACCAACCAATACTTCTATATACTCCCCTTCTGCCCCAAGGTTGTCATGTACGTTATCGTCCTTGTACCACCAACCAATACTTCTATATACTCCCCTTCTGCCCCAAGGTTTTCATGTACGTTATCGTTCTTGTACCACCAACCAATACTTCTATATACTCCCCTTCTGCCCCAAGGTTGTCATGTACGTTATCGTTCTTGTACCACCAACCAATACTTCTATATACTCCCCTTCTGCCCCAAGGTTGTCATGTACGTTATCGTCCTTGTACCACCAACCAATACTTCTATATACTCCCCTTCTGCCCCAAGGTTGTCATGTACGTTATCGTTCTTCTGCCACCAACCTCTTCTTCTATATACTCCCCTTTTGCCCCAAGGTTGTCATGTACGTTATCGTCCTTGTACCACCAACCAATACTTCTATATACTCCCCTTCTGCCCCAAGGTTGTCATGTACGTTATCGTTCTTCTGCCACCAACCTGTTCTTCTATATACTCCCCTTCTGCCTCAAGGTTGTCGTGTACGTTATCGTCCTTGTACCACCAACCAATACTTCTATATACTCCCCTTCTGCCCCAAGGTTGTCGTGTACGTTATTGTCCTTCTGTCCCCAAACCCTTCCTCTATATAACCGCCCTTCTGCCCCTAAAGTTTTTTGACGTTATAGTCCTTCGTTTACAAAGCCCTTCCTCTACATTATTGTCCTTCTGCCCCCAAACCCTTCCTCTATATACTCGCCCTTCTGCTCCAAGGTTGTCGTGTACGTTATTGTCCTTCTGCCCCCAAACCCTTCCTCTATATAACCGCCCTTCTGCCCCTAAAGTTTTTTTGACCTTATAGTCCTTCGTTTACAAAGCCCTTCCTCTACATTATTGTCCTTCTGCCCCCAAACCCTTCTTCTATATACTCCCCTTCTGCCCCAAGGTTGTCGTGTACGTTATCGTTCTTCTGCCACCAACCTCTTCTTCTATATACTCCCCTTCTGCCCCAAGGTTGTCGTGTACGTTATTGTCCTTCTGCCCCCAAACCCTTCCTCTATATAACCGCCCTTCTGCCCCTAAAGTTTTTTGACGTTATAGTCCTTCGTTTACAAAGCCCTTCCTCTACATTATTGTCCTTCTGCCCCCAAACCCTTCTTCTATATACTCCCCTTTTGCCCCAAGGTTGTCGTGTACGTTATCGTCCTTGTACCACCAACCAATACTTCTATATACTCCCCTTCTGCCCCAAGGTTGTCATGTACGTTATCGTTCTTCTGCCACCAACCTCTTCTTCTATATACTCCCCTTCTGCCCCAAGGTTGTCATGTACGTTATCGTTCTTGTACCACCAACCAATACTTCTATATACTCCCCTTCTGCCCCAAGGTTGTCATGTACGTTATCGTTCTTGTACCACCAACAAATACTTCTATATACTCCCCTTCTGCCCCAAGGTTGTCATGTACGTTATCGTCCTTGTACCACCAACCAATACTTCTATATACTCCCCTTCTGCCCCAAGGTTGTCATGTACGTTATCGTTCTTCTGCCACCAACCTCTTCTTCTATATACTCCCCTTCTGCCCCAAGGTTGTCGTGTACGTTATCGTCCTTGTACCACCAACCAATACTTCTATATACTCCCCTTCTGCCCCAAGGTTGTCATGGACGTTATCGTTCTTGTACCACCAACCAATACTTCTATATACTCCCCTTCTGCCCCAAGGTTGTCATGTACGTTATCGTCCTTGTACCACCAACCAATACTTCTATATACTCCCCTTCTGCCTCAACGTTGTCGTGTACGTTATCGTCCTTGTACCACCAACCAATACTTCTATATACTCCCCTTCTGCCCCAAGGTTGTCATGTACGTTATCGTCCTTGTACCACCAACCAATACTTCTATATACTCCCCTTCTGCCCCAAGGTTGTCATGTACGTTATCGTTCTTCTGCCACCAACCTCTTCTTCTATATACTCCCCTTCTGCCCCAAGGTTGTCGTGTACGTCATCGTCCTTGTACCACCAACCAATACTTCTATATACTCCCCTTCTGCATCAACGTTGTAGTGTACGTTATCGTCCTTGTACCACCAACCAATACTTCTATATACTCCCCTTCTGCCCCAAGGTTGTCGTGTACGTTATCGTCCTTGTACCACCAACCAATACTTCTATATACTCCCTTTCTGCCCCGAGGTTGTCATGTACGTTATCGTTCTTGTACCACCAACCAATACTTCTATATACTCCCCTTCTGCCCCAAGGTTGTCATGTACGTTATCGTTCTTGTACCACCAACCAATACTTCTATATACTCCCCTTCTGCCTCAACGTTGTCGTGTACGTTATCGTCCTTGTACCACCAACCAATACTTCTATATACTCCCCTTCTGCCCCAAGGTTGTCATGTACGTTATCGTCCATGTACCACCAACCAATACTTCTATATACTCCCCTTCTGCCTCAACGTTGTCGTGTACGTTATCGTCCTTGTACCACCAACCAATACTTCTATATACTCCCCTTCTGCCCCAAGGTTGTCGTGTACGTTATCGTTCTTGTACCACCAACCAATACTTCTATATACTCCCCTTCTGCCCCAAGGTTGTCATGTACGTTATCGTCCTTGTACCACCAACCAATACTTCTATATACTCCCCTTCTGCCCCAAGGTTGTCATGTACGTTATCGTTCTTGTACCACCAACCTCTTCTTCTATATACTCCCCTTCTGCCCCAAGGTTGTCGTGTACGTTATCGTCCTTGTACCACCAACCAATACTTCTATATACTCCCCTTCTGCCCCAAGGTTGTCATGTACGTTATCGTCCTTGTACCACCAACCAATACTTCTATATACTCCCCTTCTGCCCCAAGGTTGTCATGTACGTTATCGTTCTTCTGCCACCAACCTCTTCTTCTATATACTCCCCTTCTGCCCCAAGGTTGTCGTGTACGTCATCGTCCTTGTACCACCAACCAATACTTCTATATACTCCCTTTTTGCCCCAAGGTTGTCATGTACGTTATCGTTCTTCTGCCACCAACCTCTTCTTCTATATACTCCCCTTCTGCCCCAAGGTTGTCGTGTACGTTATCGTCCTTGTACCACCAACCAATACTTCTATATACTCCCCTTCTGCATCAACGTTGTCATGTACGTTATCGTCCTTGTACCACCAACCAATACTTCTATATACTCCCTTCTGCCTCAACGTTGTCGTGTACGTTATCGTCCTTGTAACACCAACCAATACTTCTATATACTCCCCTTCTGCCCCAAGGTTGTCATGTACGTTATCGTTCTTGTACCACCAACCAATACTTCTATATACTCCCCTTCTGCCCCAAGGTTGTCATGTACGTTATCGTCCTTGTACCTCCAACCAATACTTCTATATACTCCCCTTCTGCCCCAAGGTTGTCATGTACGTTATCGTTCTTCTGCCACCAACCTCTTCTTCTATATACTCCCCTTCTGCCCCAAGGTTGTCGTGTACGTTATCGTCCTTGTACCACCAACCAATACTTCTATATACTCCCCTTCTGCCTCAACGTTGTCGTGTACGTTATCGTCCTTGTACCACCAACCAATACTTCTATATACTCCCCTTCTGCCCCAAGGTTGTCATGTACGTTATCGTCCTTGTACCACCAACCAATACTTCTATATACTCCCCTTCTGCCTCAACGTTGTCGTGTACGTTATCGTCCTTGTACCACCAACCAATACTTCTATATACTCCCCTTCTGCCCCAAGGTTGTAATGTACGTTATCGTCCTTGTACCACCAAACAATACTTCTATATACTCCCCTTCTGCCCCAAGGTTTTCATGTACGTTATCGTTCTTGTACCACCAACCAATACTTCTATATACTCCCCTTCTGCCCCAAGGTTGTCATGTACGTTATCGTTCTTGTACCACCAACCAATACTTCTATATACTCCCCTTCTGCCCCAAGGTTGTCATGTACGTTATCGTCCTTGTACCACCAACCAATACTTCTATATACTCCCCTTCTGCCCCAAGGTTGTCATGTACGTTATCGTTCTTCTGCCACCAACCTCTTCTTCTATATACTCCCCTTCTGTCCCAAGGTTGTCGTGTACGTTATCGTCCTTGTACCACCAACCAATACTTCTATATACTCCCCTTCTGCCCCAAGGTTGTCATGTACGTTATCGTCCTTGTACCACCAACCAATACTTCTATATACTCCCCTTCTGCCCCAAGGTTGTCATGTACGTTATCGTCCTTGTACCACCAACCAATACTTCTATATACTCCCCTTCTGCCTCAACGTTGTCGTGTACGTTATCGTCCTTGTACCACCAACCAATACTTCTATATACTCCCCTTCTGCCCCAAGGTTGTCATGTACGTTATCGTCCTTGTACCACCAACCAATACTTCTATATACTCCCCTTCTGCCCCAAGGTTTTCATGTACGTTATCGTTCTTGTACCACCAACCAATACTTCTATATACTCCCCTTCTGCCCCAAGGTTGTCATGTACGTTATCGTTCTTGTACCACCAACCAATACTTCTATATACTCCCCTTCTGCCCCAAGGTTGTCATGTACGTTATCGTCCTTGTACCACCAACCAATACTTCTATATACTACCCTTCTGCCCCAAGGTTGTCATGTACGTTATCGTTCTTCTGCCACCAACCTCTTCTTCTATATACTCCCCTTCTGCCCCAAGGTTGTCATGTACGTTATCGTCCTTGTACCACCAACCAATACTTCTATATACTCCCCTTCTGCCCCAAGGTTGTCATGTACGTTATCGTTCTTCTGCCACCAACCTCTTCTTCTATATACTCCCCTTCTGCCCCAAGGTTGTCGTGTACGTTATCGTCCTTGTACCACCAACCAATACTTCTATATACTCCCCTTCTGCCCCAAGGTTGTCGTGTACGTTATTGTCCTTCTGCCCCCAAACCCTTCCTCTATATAACCGCCCTTCTGCCCCTAAAGTTTTTTGACGTTATAGTCCTTCGTTTACAAAGCCCTTCCTCTACATTATTGTCCTTCTGCCCCCAAACCCTTCCTCTATATACTCGCCCTTCTGCTCCAAGGTTGTCGTGTACGTTATTGTCCTTCTGCCCCCAAACCCTTCCTCTATATAACCGCCCTTCTGCCCCTAAAGTTTTTTGACCTTATAGTCCTTCGTTTACAAAGCCCTTCCTCTACATTATTGTCCTTCTGCCCCCAAACCCTTCTTCTATATACTCCCCTTCTGCCCCAAGGTTGTCGTGTACGTTATCGTTCTTCTGCCACCAACCTCTTCTTCTATATACTCCCCTTCTGCCCCAAGGTTGTCGTGTACGTTATTGTCCTTCTGCCCCCAAACCCTTCCTCTATATCACCGCCCTTCTGCCCCTAAAGTTTTTTGACGTTATAGTCCTTCGTTAACAAAGCCCTTCCTCTACATTATTGTCCTTCTGCCCCCAAACCCTTCTTCTATATACTCCCCTTCTGCCCCAAGGTTGTCGTGTACGTTATCGTTCTTCTGCCACCAACCTCTTCTTCTATATACTCCCCTTCTGCCCCAAGGTTGTCGTGTACGTTATTGTCCTTCTGCCCCCAAACCCTTCCTCTATATAACCGCCCTTCTGCCCCTAAAGTTTTTTGACGTTATAGTCCTTCGTTTACAAAGCCCTTCCTCTACATTATTGTCCTTCTGCCCCCAAACCCTTCTTCTATATACTCCCCTTTTGCCCCAAGGTTGTCGTGTACGTTATCGTCCTTGTACCACCAACCAATACTTCTATATACTCCCCTTCTGCCCCAAGGTTGTCATGTACGTTATCGTTCTTCTGCCACCAACCTCTTCTTCTATATACTCCCCTTCTGCCCCAAGGTTGTCATGTACGTTATCGTTCTTGTACCACCAACCAATACTTCTATATACTCCCCTTCTGCCCCAAGGTTGTCATGTACGTTATCGTTCTTGTACCACCAACAAATACTTCTATATACTCCCCTTCTGCCCCAAGGTTGTCATGTACGTTATCGTCCTTGTACCACCAACCAATACTTCTATATACTCCCCTTCTGCCCCAAGGTTGTCATGTACGTTATCGTTCTTCTGCCACCAACCTCTTCTTCTATATACTCCCCTTCTGCCCCAAGGTTGTCGTGTACGTTATCGTCCTTGTACCACCAACCAATACTTCTATATACTCCCCTTCTGCCCCAAGGTTGTCATGGACGTTATCGTTCTTGTACCACCAACCAATACTTCTATATACTCCCCTTCTGCCCCAAGGTTGTCATGTACGTTATCGTCCTTGTACCACCAACCAATACTTCTATATACTCCCCTTCTGCCTCAACGTTGTCGTGTACGTTATCGTCCTTGTACCACCAACCAATACTTCTATATACTCCCCTTCTGCCCCAAGGTTGTCATGTACGTTATCGTCCTTGTACCACCAACCAATACTTCTATATACTCCCCTTCTGCCCCAAGGTTGTCATGTACGTTATCGTTCTTCTGCCACCAACCTCTTCTTCTATATACTCCCCTTCTGCCCCAAGGTTGTCGTGTACGTCATCGTCCTTGTACCACCAACCAATACTTCTATATACTCCCCTTCTGCATCAACGTTGTAGTGTACGTTATCGTCCTTGTACCACCAACCAATACTTCTATATACTCCCCTTCTGCCCCAAGGTTGTCGTGTACGTTATCGTCCTTGTACCACCAACCAATACTTCTATATACTCCCTTTCTGCCCCGAGGTTGTCATGTACGTTATCGTTCTTGTACCACCAACCAATACTTCTATATACTCCCCTTCTGCCCCAAGGTTGTCATGTACGTTATCGTTCTTGTACCACCAACCAATACTTCTATATACTCCCCTTCTGCCTCAACGTTGTCGTGTACGTTATCGTCCTTGTACCACCAACCAATACTTCTATATACTCCCCTTCTGCCCCAAGGTTGTCATGTACGTTATCGTCCTTGTACCACCAACCAATACTTCTATATACTCCCCTTCTGCCTCAACGTTGTCGTGTACGTTATCGTCCTTGTACCACCAACCAATACTTCTATATACTCCCCTTCTGCCCCAAGGTTGTCGTGTACGTTATCGTTCTTGTACCACCAACCAATACTTCTATATACTCCCCTTCTGCCCCAAGGTTGTCATGTACGTTATCGTCCTTGTACCACCAACCAATACTTCTATATACTCCCCTTCTGCCCCAAGGTTGTCATGTACGTTATCGTTCTTGTACCACCAACCTCTTCTTCTATATACTCCCCTTCTGCCCCAAGGTTGTCGTGTACGTTATCGTCCTTGTACCACCAACCAATACTTCTATATACTCCCCTTCTGCCCCAAGGTTGTCATGTACGTTATCGTCCTTGTACCACCAACCAATACTTCTATATACTCCCCTTCTGCCCCAAGGTTGTCATGTACGTTATCGTTCTTCTGCCACCAACCTCTTCTTCTATATACTCCCCTTCTGCCCCAAGGTTGTCGTGTACGTCATCGTCCTTGTACCACCAACCAATACTTCTATATACTCCCTTTTTGCCCCAAGGTTGTCATGTACGTTATCGTTCTTCTGCCACCAACCTCTTCTTCTATATACTCCCCTTCTGCCCCAAGGTTGTCGTGTACGTTATCGTCCTTGTACCACCAACCAATACTTCTATATACTCCCCTTCTGCATCAACGTTGTCATGTACGTTATCGTCCTTGTACCACCAACCAATACTTCTATATACTCCCTTCTGCCTCAACGTTGTCGTGTACGTTATCGTCCTTGTAACACCAACCAATACTTCTATATACTCCCCTTCTGCCCCAAGGTTGTCATGTACGTTATCGTTCTTGTACCACCAACCAATACTTCTATATACTCCCCTTCTGCCCCAAGGTTGTCATGTACGTTATCGTCCTTGTACCTCCAACCAATACTTCTATATACTCCCCTTCTGCCCCAAGGTTGTCATGTACGTTATCGTTCTTCTGCCACCAACCTCTTCTTCTATATACTCCCCTTCTGCCCCAAGGTTGTCGTGTACGTTATCGTCCTTGTACCACCAACCAATACTTCTATATACTCCCCTTCTGCCTCAACGTTGTCGTGTACGTTATCGTCCTTGTACCACCAACCAATACTTCTATATACTCCCCTTCTGCCCCAAGGTTGTCATGTACGTTATCGTCCTTGTACCACCAACCAATACTTCTATATACTCCCCTTCTGCCTCAACGTTGTCGTGTACGTTATCGTCCTTGTACCACCAACCAATACTTCTATATACTCCCCTTCTGCCCCAAGGTTGTAATGTACGTTATCGTCCTTGTACCACCAAACAATACTTCTATATACTCCCCTTCTGCCCCAAGGTTTTCATGTACGTTATCGTTCTTGTACCACCAACCAATACTTCTATATACTCCCCTTCTGCCCCAAGGTTGTCATGTACGTTATCGTTCTTGTACCACCAACCAATACTTCTATATACTCCCCTTCTGCCCCAAGGTTGTCATGTACGTTATCGTCCTTGTACCACCAACCAATACTTCTATATACTCCCCTTCTGCCCCAAGGTTGTCATGTACGTTATCGTTCTTCTGCCACCAACCTCTTCTTCTATATACTCCCCTTCTGTCCCAAGGTTGTCGTGTACGTTATCGTCCTTGTACCACCAACCAATACTTCTATATACTCCCCTTCTGCCCCAAGGTTGTCATGTACGTTATCGTCCTTGTACCACCAACCAATACTTCTATATACTCCCCTTCTGCCCCAAGGTTGTCATGTACGTTATCGTCCTTGTACCACCAACCAATACTTCTATATACTCCCCTTCTGCCTCAACGTTGTCGTGTACGTTATCGTCCTTGTACCACCAACCAATACTTCTATATACTCCCCTTCTGCCCCAAGGTTGTCATGTACGTTATCGTCCTTGTATCACCAACCAATACTTCTATATACTCCCCTTCTGCCCCAAGGTTTTCATGTACGTTATCGTTCTTGTACCACCAACCAATACTTCTATATACTCCCCTTCTGCCCCAAGGTTGTCATGTACGTTATCGTTCTTGTACCACCAACCAATACTTCTATATACTCCCCTTCTGCCCCAAGGTTGTCATGTACGTTATCGTCCTTGTACCACCAACCAATACTTCTATATACTACCCTTCTGCCCCAAGGTTGTCATGTACGTTATCGTTCTTCTGCCACCAAGCTCTTCTTCTATATACTCCCCTTCTGCCCCAAGGTTGTCATGTACGTTATCGTCCTTGTACCACCAACCAATACTTCTATATACTCCCCTTCTGCCCCAAGGTTGTCATGTACGTTATCGTTCTTCTGCACCAACCTCTTCTTCTATATACTCCCCTTCTGCCCCAAGGTTGTCGTGTACGTTATCGTCCTTGTACCACCAACCAATACTTCTATATACTCCCCTTCTGCCCCAAGGTTGTCGTGTACGTTATTGTCCTTCTGCCCCCAAACCCTTCCTCTATATAACCGCCCTTCTGCCCCTAAAGTTTTTTGACGTTATAGTCCTTCGTTTACAAAGCCCTTCCTCTACATTATTGTCCTTCTGCCCCCAAACCCTTCCTCTATATACTCGCCCTTCTGCTCCAAGGTTGTCGTGTACGTTATTGTCCTTCTGCCCCCAAACCCTTCCTCTATATAACCGCCCTTCTGCCCCTAAAGTTTTTTGACCTTATAGTCCTTCGTTTACAAAGCCCTTCCTCTACATTATTGTCCTTCTGCCCCCAAACCCTTCTTCTATATACTCCCCTTCTGCCCCAAGGTTGTCGTGTACGTTATCGTTCTTCTGCCACCAACCTCTTCTTCTATATACTCCCCTTCTGCCCCAAGGTTGTCGTGTACGTTATTGTCCTTCTGCCCCCAAACCCTTCCTCTATATCACCGCCCTTCTGCCCCTAAAGTTTTTTGACGTTATAGTCCTTCGTTAACAAAGCCCTTCCTCTACATTATTGTCCTTCTGCCCCCAAACCCTTCTTCTATATACTCCCCTTCTGCCCCAAGGTTGTCGTGTACGTTATCGTCCTTGTACCACCAACCAATACTTCTATATACTCCCCTTCTGCCCCAAGGTTGTCATGTACGTTATCGTTCTTCTGCCACCAACCTCTTCTTCTATATACTCCCCTTCTGCCCCAAGGTTGTCATGTACGTTATCGTTCTTGTACCACCAACCAATACTTCTATATACTCCCCTTCTGCCCCAAGGTTGTCATGTACGTTATCGTTCTTGTACCACCAACGAATACTTCTATATACTCCCCTTCTGCCCCAAGGTTGTCATGTACGTTATCGTCCTTGTACCACCAACCAATACTTCTATATACTCCCCTTCTGCCCCAAGGTTGTCATGTACGTTATCGTTCTTCTGCCACCAACCTCTTCTTCTATATACTCCCCTTCTGCCCCAAGGTTGTCGTGTACGTTATCGTCCTTGTACCACCAACCAATACTTCTATATACTCCCCTTCTGCCCCAAGGTTGTCATGGACGTTATCGTTCTTGTACCACCAACCAATACTTCTATATACTCCCCTTCTGCCCCAAGGTTGTCATGTACGTTATCGTCCTTGTACCACCAACCAATACTTCTATATACTCCCCTTCTGCCTCAACGTTGTCGTGTACGTTATCGTCCTTGTACCACCAACCAATACTTCTATATACTCCCCTTCTGCCCCAAGGTTGTCATGTACGTTATCGTCCTTGTACCACCAACCAATACTTCTATATACTCCCCTTCTGCCCCAAGGTTGTCATGTACGTTATCGTCCTTGTACCACCAACCAATACTTCTATATACTCCCCTTCTGCCTCAACGTTGTCGTGTACGTTATCGTCCTTGTACCACCAACCAATACTTCTATATACTCCCCTTCTGTCCCAAGGTTGTCATGTACGTTATCGTCCTTGTACCACCAACCAATACTTCTATATACTCCCCTTCTGCCCCAAGGTTTTCATGTACGTTATCGTTCTTGTACCACCAACCAATACTTCTATATACTCCCCTTCTGCCCCAAGGTTGTCATGTACGTTATCGTTCTTGTACCACCAACCAATACTTCTATATACTCCCCTTCTGCCCCAAGGTTGTCATGTACGTTATCGTCCTTGTACCACCAACCAATACTTCTATATACTCCCCTTCTGCCCCAAGGTTGTCATGTACGTTATCGTTCTTCTGCCACCAACGTCTTCTTCTATATACTCCTCTTCTGCCCCAAGGTTGTCATGTACGTTATCGTCCTTGTACCACCAACCAATACTTCTATATACTCCCCTTCTGCCCCAAGGTTGTCATGTACGTTATCGTTCTTCTGCCACCAACCTGTTCTTCTATATACTCCCCTTCTGCCTCAAGGTTGTCGTGTACGTTATCGTCCTTGTACCACCAACCAATACTTCTATATACTCCCCTTCTGCCCCAAGGTTGTCGTGTACGTTATTGTCCTTCTGTCCCCAAACCCTTCCTCTATATAACCGCCCTTCTGCCCCTAAAGTTTTTTGACGTTATAGTCCTTCGTTTACAAAGCCCTTCCTCTACATTATTGTCCTTCTGCCCCCAAACCCTTCCTCTATATACTCGCCCTTCTGCTCCAAGGTTGTCGTGTACGTTATTGTCCTTCTGCCCCCAAACCCTTCCTCTATATAACCGCCCTTCTGCCCCTAAAGTTTTTTGACCTTATAGTCCTTCGTTTACAAAGCCCTTCCTCTACATTATTGTCCTTCTGCCCCAAACCCTTCTTCTATATACTCCCCTTCTGCCCCAAGGTTGTCGTGTACGTTATCGTTCTTCTGCCACCAACCTCTTCTTCTATATACTCCCCTTCTGCCCCAAGGTTGTCGTGTACGTTATTGTCCTTCTGCCCCCAAACCCTTCCTCTATATAACCGCCCTTCTGCCCCTAAAGTTTTTTGACGTTATAGTCCTTCGTTTACAAAGCCCTTCCTCTACATTATTGTCCTTCTGCCCCCAAACCCTTCTTCTATATACTCCCCTTCTGCCCCAAGGTTGTCGTGTACGTTATCGTCCTTGTACCACCAACCAATACTTCTATATACTCCCCTTCTGCCCCAAGGTTGTCATGTACGTTATCGTTCTTCTGCCACCAACCTCTTCTTCTATATACTCCCCTTCTGCCCCAAGGTTGTCATGTACGTTATCGTTCTTGTACCACCAACCAATACTTCTATATACTCCCCTTCTGCCCCAAGGTTGTCATGTACGTTATCGTTCTTGTACCACCAACCAATACTTCTATATACTCCCCTTCTGCCCCAAGGTTGTCATGTACGTTATCGTCCTTGTACCACCAACCAATACTTCTATATACTCCCCTTCTGCCCCAAGGTTGTCATGTACGTTATCGTTCTTCTGCCACCAACCTCTTCTTCTATATACTCCCCTTCTGCCCCAAGGTTGTCGTGTACGTTATCGTCCTTGTACCACCAACCAATACTTCTATATACTCCCCTTCTGCCCCAAGGTTGTCATGGACGTTATCGTTCTTGTACCACCAACCAATACTTCTATATACTCCCCTTCTGCCCCAAGGTTGTCATGTACGTTATCGTCCTTGTACCACCAACCAATACTTCTATATACTCCCCTTCTGCCTCAACGTTGTCGTGTACGTTATCGTCCTTGTACCACCAACCAATACTTCTATATACTCCCCTTCTGCCCCAAGGTTGTCATGTACGTTATCGTCCTTGTACCACCAACCAATACTTTTATATACTCCCCTTCTGCCCCAAGGTTGTCATGTACGTTATCGTCCTTGTACCACCAACCAATACTTCTATATACTCCCCTTCTGCCTCAACGTTGTCGTGTACGTTATCGTCCTTGTACCACCAACCAATACTTCTATATACTCCCCTTCTGCCCCAAGGTTGTCATGTACGTTATCGTCCTTGTACCACCAACCAATACTTCTATATACTCCCCTTCTGCCCCAAGGTTTTCATGTACGTTATCGTTCTTGTACCACCAACCAATACTTCTATATACTCCCCTTCTGCCCCAAGGTTGTCATGTACGTTATCGTTCTTGTACCACCAACCAATACTTCTATATACTCCCCTTCTGCCCCAAGGTTGTCATGTACGTTATCGTCCTTGTACCACCAACCAATACTTCTAAATACTCCCCTTCTGCCCCAAGGTTGTCATGTACGTTATCGTTCTTCTGCCACCAACCTCTTCTTCTATATACTCCCCTTCTGCCCCAAGGTTGTCATGTACGTTATCGTCCTTGTACCACCAACCAATACTTCTATATACTCCCCTTCTGCCCCAAGGTTGTCATGTACGTTATCGTTCTTCTGCCACCAACCTCTTCTTCTATATACTCCCCTTCTGCCCCAAGGTTGTCGTGTACGTTATCGTCCTTGTACCACCAACCAATACTTCTATATACTCCCCTTCTGCCCCAAGGTTGTCGTGTACGTTATTGTCCTTCTGCCCCCAAACCCTTCCTCTATATAACCGCCCTTCTGCCCCTAAAGTTTTTTGACGTTATAGTCCTTCGTTTACAAAGCCCTTCCTCTACATTATTGTCCTTCTGCCCCCAAACCCTTCCTCTATATACTCGCCCTTCTGCTCCAAGGTTGTCGTGTACGTTATTGTCCTTCTGCCCCCAAACCCTTCCTCTATATAACCGCCCTTCTGCCCCTAAAGTTTTTTGACCTTATAGTCCTTCGTTTACAAAGCCCTTCCTCTACATTATTGTCCTTCTGCCCCCAAACCCTTCTTCTATATACTCCCCTTCTGCCCCAAGGTTGTCGTGTACGTTATCGTTCTTCTGCCACCAACCTCTTCTTCTATATACTCCCCTTCTGCCCCAAGGTTGTCGTGTACGTTATTGTCCTTCTGCCCCCAAACCCTTCCTCTATATAACCGCCCTTCTGCCCCTAAAGTTTTTTGACGTTATAGTCCTTCGTTTACAAAGCCCTTCCTCTACATTATTGTCCTTCTGCCCCCAAACCCTTCTTCTATATACTCCCCTTCTGCCCCAAGGTTGTCGTGTACGTTATCGTCCTTGTACCACCAACCAATACTTCTATATACTCCCCTTCTGCCCCAAGGTTGTCATGTACGTTATCGTTCTTCTGCCACCAACCTCTTCTTCTATATACTCCCCTTCTGCCCCAAGGTTGTCATGTACGTTATCGTTCTTGTACCACCAACCAATACTTCTATATACTCCCCTTCTGCCCCAAGGTTGTCATGTACGTTATCGTTCTTGTACCACCAACCAATACTTCTATATACTCCCCTTCTGCCCCAAGGTTGTCATGTACGTTATCGTCTTTGTACCACCAACCAATACTTCTATATACTCCCCTTCTGCCCCAAGGTTGTCATGTACGTTATCGTTCTTCTGCCACCAACCTCTTCTTCTATATACTCCCCTTCTGCCCCAAGGTTGTCGTGTACGTTATCGTCCTTGTACCACCAACCAATACTTCTATATACTCCCCTTCTGCCCCAAGGTTGTCATGGACGTTATCGTTCTTGTACCACCAACCAATACTTCTATATACTCCCCTTCTGCCCCAAGGTTGTCATGTACGTTATCGTCCTTGTACCACCAACCAATACTTCTATATACTCCCCTTCTGCCTCAACGTTGTCGTGTACGTTATCGTCCTTGTACCACCAACCAATACTTCTATATACTCCCCTTCTGCCCCAAGGTTGTCATGTACGTTATCGTCCTTGTACCACCAACCAATACTTCTATATACTCCCCTTCTGCCCCAAGGTTGTCATGTACGTTATCGTCCTTGTACCACCAACCAATACTTCTATATACTCCCCTTCTGCCCCAAGGTTTTCATGTACGTTATCGTTCTTGTACCACCAACCAATACTTCTATATACTCCCCTTCTGCCCCAAGGTTGTCATGTACGTTATCGTTCTTGTACCACCAACCAATACTTCTATATACTCCCCTTCTGCCCCAAGGTTGTCATGTACGTTATCGTCCTTAAACCACCAACCAATACTTCTATATACTCCCCTTCTGCCCCAAGGTTGTCATGTACGTTATCGTTCTTCTGCCACCAACCTCTTCTTCTATATACTCCCCTTTTGCCCCAAGGCTGTCATGTACGTTATCGTCCTTGTACCACCAACCAATACTTCTATATACTCCCCTTCTGCCCCAAGGTTGTCATGTACGTTATCGTTCTTCTGCCACCAACCTGTTCTTCTATATACTCCCCTTCTGCCTCAAGGTTGTCGTGTACGTTATCGTCCTTGTACCACCAACCAATACTTCTATATACTCCCCTTCTGCCCCAAGGTTGTCGTGTACGTTATTGTCCTTCTGTCCCCAAACCCTTCCTCTATATAACCGCCCTTCTGCCCCTAAAGTTTTTTGACGTTATAGTCCTTCGTTTACAAAGCCCTTCCTCTACATTATTGTCCTTCTGCCCCCAAACCCTTCCTCTATATACTCGCCCTTCTGCTCCAAGGTTGTCGTGTACGTTATTGTCCTTCTGCCCCCAAACCCTTCCTCTATATAACCGCCCTTCTGCCCCTAAAGTTTTTTTGACCTTATAGTCCTTCGTTTACAAAGCCCTTCCTCTACATTATTGTCCTTCTGCCCCCAAACCCTTCTTCTATATACTCCCCTTCTGCCCCAAGGTTGTCGTGTACGTTATCGTTCTTCTGCCACCAACCTCTTCTTCTATATACTCCCCTTCTGCCCCAAGGTTGTCGTGTACGTTATTGTCCTTCTGCCCCCAAACCCTTCCTCTATATAACCGCCCTTCTGCCCCTAAAGTTTTTTGACGTTATAGTCCTTCGTTTACAAAGCCCTTCCTCTACATTATTGTCCTTCTGCCCCCAAACCCTTCTTCTATATACTCCCCTTTTGCCCCAAGGTTGTCGTGTACGTTATCGTCCTTGTACCACCAACCAATACTTCTATATACTCCCCTTCTGCCCCAAGGTTGTCATGTACGTTATCGTTCTTCTGCCACCAACCTCTTCTTCTATATACTCCCCTTCTGCCCCAAGGTTGTCATGTACGTTATCGTTCTTGTACCACCAACCAATACTTCTATATACTCCCCTTCTGCCCCAAGGTTGTCATGTACGTTATCGTTCTTGTACCACCAACGAATACTTCTATATACTCCCCTTCTGCCCCAAGGTTGTCATGTACGTTATCGTCCTTGTACCACCAACCAATACTTCTATATACTCCCCTTCTGCCCCAAGGTTGTCATGTACGTTATCGTTCTTCTGCCACCAACCTCTTCTTCTATATACTCCCCTTCTGCCCCAAGGTTGTCGTGTACGTTATCGTCCTTGTACCACCAACCAATACTTCTATATACTCCCCTTCTGCCCCAAGGTTGTCATGGACGTTATCGTTCTTGTACCACCAACCAATACTTCTATATACTCCCCTTCTGCCCCAAGGTTGTCATGTACGTTATCGTCCTTGTACCACCAACCAATACTTCTATATTCTCCCCTTCTGCCTCAACGTTGTCGTGTACGTTATCGTCCTTGTACCACCAACCAATACTTCTATATACTCCCCTTCTGCCCCAAGGTTGTCATGTACGTTATCGTCCTTGTACCACCAACCAATACTTCTATATACTCCCCTTCTGCCCCAAGGTTGTCATGTACGTTATCGTTCTTCTGCCACCAACCTCTTCTTCTATATACTCCCCTTCTGCCCCAAGGTTGTCGTGTACGTCATCGTCCTTGTACCACCAACCAATACTTCTATATACTCCCCTTCTGCATCAACGTTGTAGTGTACGTTATCGTCCTTGTACCACCAACCAATACTTCTATATACTCCCCTTCTGCCCCAAGGTTGTCGTGTACGTTATCGTCCTTGTACCACCAACCAATACTTCTATATACTCCCTTTCTGCCCCGAGGTTGTCATGTACGTTATCGTTCTTGTACCACCAACCAATACTTCTATATACTCCCCTTCTGCCCCAAGGTTGTCATGTACGTTATCGTTCTTGTACCACCAACCAATACTTCTATATACTCCCCTTCTGCCTCAACGTTGTCGTGTACGTTATCGTCCTTGTACCACCAACCAATACTTCTATATACTCCCCTTCTGCCCCAAGGTTGTCATGTACGTTATCGTCCTTGTACCACCAACCAATACTTCTATATACTCCCCTTCTGCCTCAACGTTGTCGTGTACGTTATCGTCCTTGTACCACCAACCAATACTTCTATATACTCCCCTTCTGCCCCAAGGTTGTCGTGTACGTTATCGTTCTTGTACCACCAACCAATACTTCTATATACTCCCCTTCTGCCCCAAGGTTGTCATGTACGTTATCGTCCTTGTACCACCAACCAATACTTCTATATACTCCCCTTCTGCCCCAAGGTTGTCATGTACGTTATCGTTCTTGTACCACCAACCTCTTCTTCTATATACTCCCCTTCTGCCCCAAGGTTGTCGTGTACGTTATCGTCCTTGTACCACCAACCAATACTTCTATATACTCCCCTTCTGCCCCAAGGTTGTCATGTACGTTATCGTCCTTGTACCACCAACCAATACTTCTATATACTCCCCTTCTGCCCCAAGGTTGTCATGTACGTTATCGTTCTTCTGCCACCAACCTCTTCTTCTATATACTCCCCTTCTGCCCCAAGGTTGTCGTGTACGTCATCGTCCTTGTACCACCAACCAATACTTCTATATACTCCCTTTCTGCCCCAAGGTTGTCATGTACGTTATCGTTCTTCTGCCACCAACCTCTTCTTCTATATACTCCCCTTCTGCCCCAAGGTTGTCGTGTACGTTATCGTCCTTGTACCACCAACCAATACTTCTATATACTCCCCTTCTGCATCAACGTTGTCATGTACGTTATCGTCCTTGTACCACCAACCAATACTTCTATATACTCCCTTCTGCCTCAACGTTGTCGTGTACGTTATCGTCCTTGTAACACCAACCAATACTTCTATATACTCCCCTTCTGCCCCAAGGTTGTCATGTACGTTATCGTCCTTGTACCTCCAACCAATACTTCTATATACTCCCCTTCTGCCCCAAGGTTGTCATGTACGTTATCGTTCTTCTGCCACCAACCTCTTCTTCTATATACTCCCCTTCTGCCCCAAGGTTGTCGTGTACGTTATCGTCCTTGTACCACCAACCAATACTTCTATATACTCCCCTTCTGCCTCAACGTTGTCGTGTACGTTATCGTCCTTGTACCACCAACCAATACTTCTATATACTCCCCTTCTGCCCCAAGGTTGTCATGTACGTTATCGTCCTTGTACCACCAACCAATACTTCTATATACTCCCCTTCTGCCTCAACGTTGTCGTGTACGTTATCGTCCTTGTACCACCAACCAATACTTCTATATACTCCCCTTCTGCCCCAAGGTTGTAATGTACGTTATCGTCCTTGTACCACCAAACAATACTTCTATATACTCCCCTTCTGCCCCAAGGTTTTCATGTACGTTATCGTTCTTGTACCACCAACCAATACTTCTATATACTCCCCTTCTGCCCCAAGGTTGTCATGTACGTTATCGTTCTTGTACCACCAACCAATACTTCTATATACTCCCCTTCTGCCCCAAGGTTGTCATGTACGTTATCGTCCTTGTACCACCAACCAATACTTCTATATACTCCCCTTCTGCCCCAAGGTTGTCATGTACGTTATCGTTCTTCTGCCACCAACCTCTTCTTCTATATACTCCCCTTCTGTCCCAAGGTTGTCGTGTACGTTATCGTCCTTGTACCACCAACCAATACTTCTATATACTCCCCTTCTGCCCCAAGGTTGTCATGTACGTTATCGTCCTTGTACCACCAACCAATACTTCTATATACTCCCCTTCTGCCCCAAGGTTGTCATGTACGTTATCGTCCTTGTACCACCAACCAATACTTCTATATACTCCCCTTCTGCCTCAACGTTGTCGTGTACGTTATCGTCCTTGTACCACCAACCAATACTTCTATATACTCCCCTTCTGCCCCAAGGTTGTCATGTACGTTATCGTTCTTCTGCCACCAACCTCTTCTTCTATATACTCCCCTTCTGCCCCAAGGTTGTCGTGTACGTTATCGTCCTTGTACCACCAACCAATACTTCTATATACTCCCCTTCTGCCTCAACGTTGTCGTGTACGTTATCGTCCTTGTACCACCAACCAATACTTCTATATACTCCCCTTCTGCCCCAAGGTTGTCATGTACGTTATCGTCCTTGTACCACCAACCAATACTTCTATATACTCCCCTTCTGCCTCAACGTTGTCGTGTACGTTATCGTCCTTGTACCACCAACCAATACTTCTATATACTCCCCTTCTGCCCCAAGGTTGTAATGTACGTTATCGTCCTTGTACCACCAAACAATACTTCTATATACTCCCCTTCTGCCCCAAGGTTTTCATGTACGTTATCGTTCTTGTACCACCAACCAATACTTCTATATACTCCCCTTCTGCCCCAAGGTTGTCATGTACGTTATCGTTCTTGTACCACCAACCAATACTTCTATATACTCCCCTTCTGCCCCAAGGTTGTCATGTACGTTATCGTCCTTGTACCACCAACCAATACTTCTATATACTACCCTTCTGCCCCAAGGTTGTCATGTACGTTATCGTTCTTCTGCCACCAACCTCTTCTTCTATATACTCCCCTTCTGCCCCAAGGTTGTCATGTACGTTATCGTCCTTGTACCACCAACCAATACTTCTATATACTCCCCTTCTGCCCCAAGGTTGTCATGTACGTTATCGTTCTTCTGCCACCAACCTCTTCTTCTATATACTCCCCTTCTGCCCCAAGGTTGTCGTGTACGTTATCGTCCTTGTACCACCAACCAATACTTCTATATACTCCCCTTCTGCCCCAAGGTTGTCGTGTACGTTATTGTCCTTCTGCCCCCAAAGCCTTCCTCTATATAACCGCCCTTCTGCCCCTAAAGTTTTTTGACGTTATAGTCCTTCGTTTACAAAGCCCTTCCTCTACATTATTGTCCTTCTGCCCCCAAACCCTTCCTCTATATACTCGCCCTTCTGCTCCAAGGTTGTCGTGTACGTTATTGTCCTTCTGCCCCCAAACCCTTCCTCTATATAACCGCCCTTCTGCCCCTAAAGTTTTTTGACCTTATAGTCCTTCGTTTACAAAGCCCTTCCTCTACATTATTGTCCTTCTGCCCCCAAACCCTTCTTCTATATACTCCCCTTCTGCCCCAAGGTTGTCGTGTACGTTATCGTTCTTCTGCCACCAACCTCTTCTTCTATATACTCCCCTTCTGCCCCAAGGTTGTCGTGTACGTTATTGTCCTTCTGCCCCCAAACCCTTCCTCTATATAACCGCCCTTCTGCCCCTAAAGTTTTTTGACGTTATAGTCCTTCGTTAACAAAGCCCTTCCTCTACATTATTGTCCTTCTGCCCCCAAACCCTTCTTCTATATACTCCCCTTCTGCCCCAAGGTTGTCGTGTACGTTATCGTCCTTGTACCACCAACCAATACTTCTATATACTCCCCTTCTGCCCCAAGGTTGTCATGTACGTTATCGTTCTTCTGCCACCAACCTCTTCTTCTATATACTCCCCTTCTGCCCCAAGGTTGTCATGTACGTTATCGTTCTTGTACCACCAACCAATACTTCTATATACTCCCCTTCTGCCCCAAGGTTGTCATGTACGTTATCGTTCTTGTACCACCAACGAATACTTCTATATACTCCCCTTCTGCCCCAAGGTTGTCATGTACGTTATCGTCCTTGTACCACCAACCAATACTTCTATATACTCCCCTTCTGCCCCAAGGTTGTCATGTACGTTATCGTTCTTCTGCCACCAACCTCTTCTTCTATATACTCCCCTTCTGCCCCAAGGTTGTCGTGTACGTTATCGTCCTTGTACCACCAACCAATACTTCTATATACTCCCCTTCTGCCCCAAGGTTGTCATGGACGTTATCGTTCTTGTACCACCAACCAATACTTCTATATACTCCCCTTCTGCCCCAAGGTTGTCATGTACGTTATCGTCCTTGTACCACCAACCAATACTTCTATATACTCCCCTTCTGCCTCAACGTTGTCGTGTACGTTATCGTCCTTGTACCACCAACCAATACTTCTATATACTCCCCTTCTGCCCCAAGGTTGTCATGTACGTTATCGTCCTTGTACCACCAACCAATACTTCTATATACTCCCCTTCTGCCCCAAGGTTGTCATGTACGTTATCGTCCTTGTACCACCAACCAATACTTCTATATACTCCCCTTCTGCCTCAACGTTGTCGTGTACGTTATCGTCCTTGTACCACCAACCAATACTTCTATATACTCCCCTTCTGTCCCAAGGTTGTCATGTACGTTATCGTCCTTGTACCACCAACCAATACTTCTATATACTCCCCTTCTGCCCCAAGGTTTTCATGTACGTTATCGTTCTTGTACCACCAACCAATACTTCTATATACTCCCCTTCTGCCCCAAGGTTGTCATGTACGTTATCGTTCTTGTACCACCAACCAATACTTCTATATACTCCCCTTCTGCCCCAAGGTTGTCATGTACGTTATCGTCCTTGTACCACCAACCAATACTTCTATATACTCCCCTTCTGCCCCAAGGTTGTCATGTACGTTATCGTTCTTCTACCACCTACGTCTTCTTCTATATACTCCTCTTCTGCCCCAAGGTTGTCATGTACGTTATCGTCCTTGTACCACCAACCAATACTTCTATATACTCCCCTTCTGCCCCAAGGTTGTCATGTACGTTATCGTTCTTCTGCCACCAACCTCTTCTTCTATATACTCCCCTTCTGCCCCAAGGTTGTCGTGTACGTTATCGTCCTTGTACCACCAACCAATACTTCTATATACTCCCCTTCTGCCCCAAGGTTGTCGTGTACGTTATTGTCCTTCTGCCCCCAAACCCTTCCTCTATATAACCGCCCTTCTGCCCCTAAAGTTTTTTGACGTTATAGTCCTTCGTTTACAAAGCCCTTCCTCTACATTATTGTCCTTCTGCCCCCAAACCCTTCCTCTATATACTCGCCCTTCTGCTCCAAGGTTGTCGTGTACGTTATTGTCCTTCTGCCCCCAAACCCTTCCTCTATATAACCGCCCTTCTGCCCCTAAAGTTTTTTGACCTTATAGTCCTTCGTTTACAAAGCCCTTCCTCTACATTATTGTCCTTCTGCCCCCAAACCCTTCTTCTATATACTCCCCTTCTGCCCCAAGGTTGTCGTGTACGTTATCGTTCTTCTGCCACCAACCTCTTCTTCTATATACTCCCCTTCTGCCCCAAGGTTGTCGTGTACGTTATTGTCCTTCTGCCCCCAAACCCTTCCTCTATATAACCGCCCTTCTGCCCCTAAAGTTTTTTGACGTTATAGTCCTTCGTTTACAAAGCCCTTCCTCTACATTATTGTCCTTCTGCCCCCAAACCCTTCTTCTATATACTCCCCTTCTGCCCCAAGGTTGTCGTGTACGTTATCGTCCTTGTACCACCAACCAATACTTCTATATACTCCCCTTCTGCCCCAAGGTTGTCATGTACGTTATCGTTCTTCTGCCACCAACCTCTTCTTCTATATACTCCCCTTCTGCCCCAAGGTTGTCATGTACGTTATCGTTCTTGTACCACCAACCAATACTTCTATATACTCCCCTTCTGCCCCAAGGTTGTCATGTACGTTATCGTTCTTGTACCACCAACCAATACTTCTATATACTCCCCTTCTGCCCCAAGGTTGTCATGTACGTTATCGTCCTTGTACCACCAACCAATACTTCTATATACTCCCCTTCTGCCCCAAGGTTGTCATGTACGTTATCGTTCTTCTGCCACCAACCTCTTCTTCTATATACTCCCCTTCTGCCCCAAGGTTGTCGTGTACGTTATCGTCCTTGTACCACCAACCAATACTTCTATATACTCCCCTTCTGCCCCAAGGTTGTCATGGACGTTATCGTTCTTGTACCACCAACCAATACTTCTATATACTCCCCTTCTGCCCCAAGGTTGTCATGTACGTTATCGTCCTTGTACCACCAACCAATACTTCTATATACTCCCCTTCTGCCTCAACGTTGTCGTGTACGTTATCGTCCTTGTACCACCAACCAATACTTCTATATACTCCCCTTCTGCCCCAAGGTTGTCATGTACGTTATCGTCCTTGTACCACCAACCAATACTTTTATATACTCCCCTTCTGCCCCAAGGTTGTCATGTACGTTATCGTCCTTGTACCACCAACCAATACTTCTATATACTCCCCTTCTGCCTCAACGTTGTCGTGTACGTTATCGTCCTTGTACCACCAACCAATACTTCTATATACTCCCCTTCTGCCCCAAGGTTGTCATGTACGTTATCGTCCTTGTACCACCAACCAATACTTCTATATACTCCCCTTCTGCCCCAAGGTTTTCATGTACGTTATCGTTCTTGTACCACCAACCAATACTTCTATATACTCCCCTTCTGCCCCAAGGTTGTCATGTACGTTATCGTTCTTGTACCACCAACCAATACTTCTATATACTCCCCTTTTGCCCCAAGGTTGTCATGTACGTTATCGTCCTTGTACCACCAACCAATACTTCTATATACTCCCCTTCTGCCCCAAGGTTGTCATGTACGTTATCGTTCTTCTGCCACCAACCTGTTCTTCTATATACTCCCCTTCTGCCTCAAGGTTGTCGTGTACGTTATCGTCCTTGTACCACCAACCAATACTTCTATATACTCCCCTTCTGCCCCAAGGTTGTCGTGTACGTTATTGTCCTTCTGTCCCCAAACCCTTCCTCTATATAACCGCCCTTCTGCCCCTAAAGTTTTTTGACGTTATAGTCCTTCGTTTACAAAGCCCTTCCTCTACATTATTGTCCTTCTGCCCCCAAACCCTTCCTCTATATACTCGCCCTTCTGCTCCAAGGTTGTCGTGTACGTTATTGTCCTTCTGCCCCCAAACCCTTCCTCTATATAACCGCCCTTCTGCCCCTAAAGTTTTTTTGACCTTATAGTCCTTCGTTTACAAAGCCCTTCCTCTACATTATTGTCCTTCTGCCCCCAAACCCTTCTTCTATATACTCCCCTTCTGCCCCAAGGTTGTCGTGTACGTTATCGTTCTTCTGCCACCAACCTCTTCTTCTATATACTCCCCTTCTGCCCCAAGGTTGTCGTGTACGTTATTGTCCTTCTGCCCCCAAACCCTTCCTCTATATAACCGCCCTTCTGCCCCTAAAGTTTTTTGACGTTATAGTCCTTCGTTTACAAAGCCCTTCCTCTACATTATTGTCCTTCTGCCCCCAAACCCTTCTTCTATATACTCCCCTTTTGCCCCAAGGTTGTCGTGTACGTTATCGTCCTTGTACCACCAACCAATACTTCTATATACTCCCCTTCTGCCCCAAGGTTGTCATGTACGTTATCGTTCTTCTGCCACCAACCTCTTCTTCTATATACTCCCCTTCTGCCCCAAGGTTGTCATGTACGTTATCGTTCTTGTACCACCAACCAATACTTCTATATACTCCCCTTCTGCCCCAAGGTTGTCATGTACGTTATCGTTCTTGTACCACCAACGAATACTTCTATATACTCCCCTTCTGCCCCAAGGTTGTCATGTACGTTATCGTCCTTGTACCACCAACCAATACTTCTATATACTCCCCTTCTGCCCCAAGGTTGTCATGTACGTTATCGTTCTTCTGCCACCAACCTCTTCTTCTATATACTCCCCTTCTGCCCCAAGGTTGTCGTGTACGTTATCGTCCTTGTACCACCAACCAATACTTCTATATACTCCCCTTCTGCCCCAAGGTTGTCATGGACGTTATCGTTCTTGTACCACCAACCAATACTTCTATATACTCCCCTTCTGCCCCAAGGTTGTCATGTACGTTATCGTCCTTGTACCACCAACCAATACTTCTATATACTCCCCTTCTGCCTCAACGTTGTCGTGTACGTTATCGTCCTTGTACCACCAACCAATACTTCTATATACTCCCCTTCTGCCCCAAGGTTGTCATGTACGTTATCGTCCTTGTACCACCAACCAATACTTCTATATACTCCCCTTCTGCCCCAAGGTTGTCATGTACGTTATCGTTCTTCTGCCACCAACCTCTTCTTCTATATACTCCCCTTCTGCCCCAAGGTTGTCGTGTACGTCATCGTCCTTGTACCACCAACCAATACTTCTATATACTCCCCTTCTGCATCAACGTTGTAGTGTACGTTATCGTCCTTGTACCACCAACCAATACTTCTATATACTCCCCTTCTGCCCCAAGGTTGTCGTGTACGTTATCGTCCTTGTACCACCAACCAATACTTCTATATACTCCCTTTCTGCCCCGAGGTTGTCATGTACGTTATCGTTCTTGTACCACCAACCAATACTTCTATATACTCCCCTTCTGCCCCAAGGTTGTCATGTACGTTATCGTTCTTGTACCACCAACCAATACTTCTATATACTCCCCTTCTGCCTCAACGTTGTCGTGTACGTTATCGTCCTTGTACCACCAACCAATACTTCTATATACTCCCCATCTGCCCCAAGGTTGTCATGTACGTTATCGTCCTTGTACCACCAACCAATACTTCTATATACTCCCCTTCTGCCTCAACGTTGTCGTGTACGTTATCGTCCTTGTACCACCAACCAATACTTCTATATACTCCCCTTCTGCCCCAAGGTTGTCGTGTACGTTATCGTTCTTGTACCACCAACCAATACTTCTATATACTCCCCTTCTGCCCCAAGGTTGTCATGTACGTTATCGTCCTTGTACCACCAACCAATACTTCTATATACTCCCCTTCTGCCCCAAGGTTGTCATGTACGTTATCGTTCTTGTACCACCAACCTCTTCTTCTATATACTCCCCTTCTGCCCCAAGGTTGTCGTGTACGTTATCGTCCTTGTACCACCAACCAATACTTCTATATACTCCCCTTCTGCCCCAAGGTTGTCATGTACGTTATCGTCCTTGTACCACCAACCAATACTTCTATATACTCCCCTTCTGCCCCAAGGTTGTCATGTACGTTATCGTTCTTCTGCCACCAACCTCTTCTTCTATATACTCCCCTTCTGCCCCAAGGTTGTCGTGTACGTCATCGTCCTTGTACCACCAACCAATACTTCTATATACTCCCTTTCTGCCCCAAGGTTGTCATGTACGTTATCGTTCTTCTGCCACCAACCTCTTCTTCTATATACTCCCCTTCTGCCCCAAGGTTGTCGTGTACGTTATCGTCCTTGTACCACCAACCAATACTTCTATATACTCCCCTTCTGCATCAACGTTGTCATGTACGTTATCGTCCTTGTACCACCAACCAATACTTCTATATACTCCCTTCTGCCTCAACGTTGTCGTGTACGTTATCGTCCTTGTAACACCAACCAATACTTCTATATACTCCCCTTCTGCCCCAAGGTTGTCATGTACGTTATCGTACTTGTACCACCAACCAATACTTCTATATACTCCCCTTCTGCCCCAAGGTTGTCATGTACGTTATCGTCCTTGTACCTCCAACCAATACTTCTATATACTCCCCTTCTGCCCCAAGGTTGTCATGTACGTTATCGTTCTTCTGCCACCAACCTCTTCTTCTATATACTCCCCTTCTGCCCCAAGGTTGTCGTGTACGTTATCGTCCTTGTACCACCAACCAATACTTCTATATACTCCCCTTCTGCCTCAACGTTGTCGTGTACGTTATCGTCCTTGTACCACCAACCAATACTTCTATATACTCCCCTTCTGCCCCAAGGTTGTCATGTACGTTATCGTCCTTGTACCACCAACCAATACTTCTATATACTCCCCTTCTGCCTCAACGTTGTCGTGTACGTTATCGTCCTTGTACCACCAACCAATACTTCTATATACTCCCCTTCTGCCCCAAGGTTGTAATGTACGTTATCGTCCTTGTACCACCAAACAATACTTCTATATACTCCCCTTCTGCCCCAAGGTTTTCATGTACGTTATCGTTCTTGTACCACCAACCAATACTTCTATATACTCCCCTTCTGCCCCAAGGTTGTCATGTACGTTATCGTTCTTGTACCACCAACCAATACTTCTATATACTCCCCTTCTGCCCCAAGGTTGTCATGTACGTTATCGTCCTTGTACCACCAACCAATACTTCTATATACTCCCCTTCTGCCCCAAGGTTGTCATGTACGTTATCGTTCTTCTGCCACCAACCTCTTCTTCTATATACTCCCCTTCTGTCCCAAGGTTGTCGTGTACGTTATCGTCCTTGTACCACCAACCAATACTTCTATATACTCCCCTTCTGCCCCAAGGTTGTCATGTACGTTATCGTCCTTGTACCACCAACCAATACTTCTATATACTCCCCTTCTGCCCCAAGGTTGTCATGTACGTTATCGTCCTTGTACCACCAACCAATACTTCTATATACTCCCCTTCTGCCTCAACGTTGTCGTGTACGTTATCGTCCTTGTACCACCAACCAATACTTCTATATACTCCCCTTCTGCCCCAAGGTTGTCATGTACGTTATCGTCCTTGTACCACCAACCAATACTTCTATATACTCCCCTTCTGCCCCAAGGTTTTCATGTACGTTATCGTTCTTGTACCACCAACCAATACTTCTATATACTCCCCTTCTGCCCCAAGGTTGTCATGTACGTTATCGTTCTTGTACCACCAACCAATACTTCTATATACTCCCCTTCTGCCCCAAGGTTGTCATGTACGTTATCGTCCTTGTACCACCAACCAATACTTCTATATACTACCCTTCTGCCCCAAGGTTGTCATGTACGTTATCGTTCTTCTGCCACCAACCTCTTCTTCTATATACTCCCCTTCTGCCCCAAGGTTGTCATGTACGTTATCGTCCTTGTACCACCAACCAATACTTCTATATACTCCCCTTCTGCCCCAAGGTTGTCATGTACGTTATCGTTCTTCTGCCACCAACCTCTTCTTCTATATACTCCCCTTCTGCCCCAAGGTTGTCGTGTACGTTATCGTCCTTGTACCACCAACCAATACTTCTATATACTCCCCTTCTGCCCCAAGGTTGTCATGTACGTTATTGTCCTTCTGCCCCCAAACCCTTCCTCTATATAACCGCCCTTCTGCCCCTAAAGTTTTTTGACGTTATAGTCCTTCGTTTACAAAGCCCTTCCTCTACATTATTGTCCTTCTGCCCCCAAACCCTTCCTCTATATACTCGCCCTTCTGCTCCAAGGTTGTCGTGTACGTTATTGTCCTTCTGCCCCCAAACCCTTCCTCTATATAACCGCCCTTCTGCCCCTAAAGTTTTTTGACCTTATAGTCCTTCGTTTACAAAGCCCTTCCTCTACATTATTGTCCTTCTGCCCCCAAACCCTTCTTCTATATACTCCCCTTCTGCCCCAAGGTTGTCGTGTACGTTATCGTTCTTCTGCCACCAACCTCTTCTTCTATATACTCCCCTTCTGCCCCAAGGTTGTCGTGTACGTTATTGTCCTTCTGCCCCCAAACCCTTCCTCTATATAACCGCCCTTCTGCCCCTAAAGTTTTTGACGTTATAGTCCTTCGTTAACAAAGCCCTTCCTCTACATTATTGTCCTTCTGCCCCCAAACCCTTCTTCTATATACTCCCCTTCTGCCCCAAGGTTGTCGTGTACGTTATCGTCCTTGTACCACCAACCAATACTTCTATATACTACCCTTCTGCCCCAAGGTTGTCATGTACGTTATCGTTCTTCTGCCACCAACCTCTTCTTCTATATACTCCCCTTCTGCCCCAAGGTTGTCATGTACGTTATCCTTCTTGTACCACCAACCAATACTTCTATATACTCCCCTTCTGCCCCAAGGTTGTCATGTACGTTATCGTTCTTGTACCACCAACGAATACTTCTATATACTCCCCTTCTGCCCCAAGGTTGTCATGTACGTTATCGTCCTTGTACCACCAACCAATACTTCTATATACTCCCCTTCTGCCCCAAGGTTGTCATGTACGTTATCGTTCTTCTGCCACCAACCTCTTCTTCTATATACTCCCCTTCTGCCCCAAGGTTGTCGTGTACGTTATCGTCCTTGTACCACCAACCAATACTTCTATATACTCCCCTTCTGCCCCAAGGTTGTCATGGACGTTATCGTTCTTGTACCACCAACCAATACTTCTATATACTCCCCTTCTGCCCCAAGGTTGTCATGTACGTTATCGTCCTTGTACCACCAACCAATACTTCTATATACTCCCCTTCTGCCTCAACGTTGTCGTGTACGTTATCGTCCTTGTACCACCAACCAATACTTCTATATACTCCCCTTCTGCCCCAAGGTTGTCATGTACGTTATCGTCCTTGTACCACCAACCAATACTTCTATATACTCCCCTTCTGCCCCAAGGTTGTCATGTACGTTATCGTCCTTGTACCACCAACCAATACTTCTATATACTCCCCTTCTGCCTCAACGTTGTCGTGTACGTTATCGTCCTTGTACCACCAACCAATACTTCTATATACTCCCCTTCTGTCCCAAGGTTGTCATGTACGTTATCGTCCTTGTACCACCAACCAATACTTCTATATACTCCCCTTCTGCCCCAAGGTTTTCATGTACGTTATCGTTCTTGTACCACCAACCAATACTTCTATATACTCCCCTTCTGCCCCAAGGTTGTCATGTACGTTATCGTTCTTGTACCACCAACCAATACTTCTATATACTCCCCTTCTGCCCCAAGGTTGTCATGTACGTTATCGTCCTTGTACCACCAACCAATACTTCTATATACTCCCCTTCTGCCCCAAGGTTGTCATGTACGTTATCGTTCTTCTGCCACCAACGTCTTCTTCTATATACTCCTCTTCTGCCCCAAGGTTGTCATGTACGTTATCGTCCTTGTACCACCAACCAATACTTCTATATACTCCCCTTCTGCCCCAAGGTTGTCATGTACGTTATCGTTCTTCTGCCACCAACCTCTTCTTCTATATACTCCCCTTCTGCCCCAAGGTTGTCGTGTACGTTATCGTCCTTGTACCACCAACCAATACTTCTATATACTCCCCTTCTGCCCCAAGGTTGTCGTGTACGTTATTGTCCTTCTGCCCCCAAACCCTTCCTCTATATAACCGCCCTTCTGCCCCTAAAGTTTTTTGACGTTATAGTCCTTCGTTTACAAAGCCCTTCCTCTACATTATTGTCCTTCTGCCCCCAAACCCTTCCTCTATATACTCGCCCTTCTGCTCCAAGGTTGTCGTGTACGTTATTGTCCTTCTGCCCCCAAACCCTTCCTCTATATAACCGCCCTTCTGCCCCTAAAGTTTTTTGACCTTATAGTCCTTCGTTTACAAAGCCCTTCCTCTACATTATTGTCCTTCTGCCCCCAAACCCTTCTTCTATATACTCCCCTTCTGCCCCAAGGTTGTCGTGTACGTTATCGTTCTTCTGCCACCAACCTCTTCTTCTATATACTCCCCTTCTGCCCCAAGGTTGTCGTGTACGTTATTGTCCTTCTGCCCCCAAACCCTTCCTCTATATAACCGCCCTTCTGCCCCTAAAGTTTTTTGACGTTATAGTCCTTCGTTTACAAAGCCCTTCCTCTACATTATTGTCCTTCTGCCCCCAAACCCTTCTTCTATATACTACCCTTCTGCCCCAAGGTTGTCGTGTACGTTATCGTCCTTGTACCACCAACCAATACTTCTATATACTCCCCTTCTGCCCCAAGGTTGTCATGTACGTTATCGTTCTTCTGCCACCAACCTCTTCTTCTATATACTCCCCTTCTGCCCCAAGGTTGTCATGTACGTTATCGTTCTTGTACCACCAACCAATACTTCTATATACTCCCCTTCTGCCCCAAGGTTGTCATGTACGTTATCGTTCTTGTACCACCAACCAATACTTCTATATACTCCCCTTCTGCCCCAAGGTTGTCATGTACGTTATCGTCCTTGTACCACCAACCAATACTTCTATATACTCCCCTTCTGCCCCAAGGTTGTCATGTACGTTATCGTTCTTCTGCCACCAACCTCTTCTTCTATATACTCCCCTTCTGCCCCAAGGTTGTCGTGTACGTTATCGTCCTTGTACCACCAACCAATACTTCTATATACTCCCCTTCTGCCCCAAGGTTGTCATGGACGTTATCGTTCTTGTACCACCAACCAATACTTCTATATACTCCCCTTCTGCCCCAAGGTTGTCATGTACGTTATCGTCCTTGTACCACCAACCAATACTTCTATATACTCCCCTTCTGCCTCAACGTTGTCGTGTACGTTATCGTCCTTGTACCACCAACCAATACTTCTATATACTCCCCTTCTGCCCCAAGGTTGTCATGTACGTTATCGTCCTTGTACCACCAACCAATACTTTTATATACTCCCCTTCTGCCCCAAGGTTGTCATGTACGTTATCGTCCTTGTACCACCAACCAATACTTCTATATACTCCCCTTCTGCCTCAACGTTGTCGTGTACGTTATCGTCCTTGTACCACCAACCAATACTTCTATATACTCCCCTTCTGCCCCAAGGTTGTCATGTACGTTATCGTCCTTGTACCACCAACCAATACTTCTATATACTCCCCTTCTGCCCCAAGGTTTTCATGTACGTTATCGTTCTTGTACCACCAACCAATACTTCTATATACTCCCCTTCTGCCCCAAGGTTGTCATGTACGTTATCGTTCTTGTACCACCAACCAATACTTCTATATACTCCCCTTCTGCCCCAAGGTTGTCATGTACGTTATCGTCCTTGTACCACCAACCAATACTTCTATATACTCCCCTTCTGCCCCAAGGTTGTCATGTACGTTATCGTTCTTCTGCCACCAACCTCTTCTTCTATATACTCCCCTTCTGCCCCAAGGTTGTCATGTACGTTATCGTCCTTGTACCACCAACCAATACTTCTATATACTCCCCTTCTGCCCCAAGGTTGTCATGTACGTTATCGTTCTTCTGCCACCAACCTCTTCTTCTATATACTCCCCTTCTGCCCCAAGGTTGTCGTGTACGTTATCGTCCTTGTACCACCAACCAATACTTCTATATACTCCCCTTCTGCCCCAAGGTTGTCGTGTACGTTATTGTCCTTCTGCCCCCAAACCCTTCCTCTATATAACCGCCCTTCTGCCCCTAAAGTTTTTTGACGTTATAGTCCTTCGTTTACAAAGCCCTTCCTCTACATTATTGTCCTTCTGCCCCCAAACCCTTCCTCTATATACTCGCCCTTCTGCTCCAAGGTTGTCGTGTACGTTATTGTCCTTCTGCCCCCAAACCCTTCCTCTATATAACCGCCCTTCTGCCCCTAAAGTTTTTTGACCTTATAGTCCTTCGTTTACAAAGCCCTTCCTCTACATTATTGTCCTTCTGCCCCCAAACCCTTCTTCTATATACTCCCCTTCTGCCCCAAGGTTGTCGTGTACGTTATCGTTCTTCTGCCACCAACCTCTTCTTCTATATACTCCCCTTCTGCCCCAAGGTTGTCGTGTACGTTATTGTCCTTCTGCCCCCAAACCCTTCCTCTATATAACCGCCCTTCTGCCCCTAAAGTTTTTTGACGTTATAGTCCTTCGTTAACAAAGCCCTTCCTCTACATTATTGTCCTTCTGCCCCCAAACCCTTCTTCTATATACTCCCCTTCTGCCCCAAGGTTGTCGTGTACGTTATCGTCCTTGTACCACCAACCAATACTTCTATATACTACCCTTCTGCCCCAAGGTTGTCATGTACGTTATCGTTCTTCTGCCACCAACCTCTTCTTCTATATACTCCCCTTCTGCCCCAAGGTTGTCATGTACGTTATCCTTCTTGTACCACCAACCAATACTTCTATATACTCCCCTTCTGCCCCAAGGTTGTCATGTACGTTATCGTTCTTGTACCACCAACGAATACTTCTATATACTCCCCTTCTGCCCCAAGGTTGTCATGTACGTTATCGTCCTTGTACCACCAACCAATACTTCTATATACTCCCCTTCTGCCCCAAGGTTGTCATGTACGTTATCGTTCTTCTGCCACCAACCTCTTCTTCTATATACTCCCCTTCTGCCCCAAGGTTGTCGTGTACGTTATCGTCCTTGTACCACCAACCAATACTTCTATATACTCCCCTTCTGCCCCAAGGTTGTCATGGACGTTATCGTTCTTGTACCACCAACCAATACTTCTATATACTCCCCTTCTGCCCCAAGGTTGTCATGTACGTTATCGTCCTTGTACCACCAACCAATACTTCTATATACTCCCCTTCTGCCTCAACGTTGTCGTGTACGTTATCGTCCTTGTACCACCAACCAATACTTCTATATACTCCCCTTCTGCCCCAAGGTTGTCATGTACGTTATCGTCCTTGTACCACCAACCAATACTTCTATATACTCCCCTTCTGCCCCAAGGTTGTCATGTACGTTATCGTCCTTGTACCACCAACCAATACTTCTATATACTCCCCTTCTGCCTCAACGTTGTCGTGTACGTTATCGTCCTTGTACCACCAACCAATACTTCTATATACTCCCCTTCTGTCCCAAGGTTGTCATGTACGTTATCGTCCTTGTACCACCAACCAATACTTCTATATACTCCCCTTCTGCCCCAAGGTTTTCATGTACGTTATCGTTCTTGTACCACCAACCAATACTTCTATATACTCCCCTTCTGCCCCAAGGTTGTCATGTACGTTATCGTTCTTGTACCACCAACCAATACTTCTATATACTCCCCTTCTGCCCCAAGGTTGTCATGTACGTTATCGTCCTTGTACCACCAACCAATACTTCTATATACTCCCCTTCTGCCCCAAGGTTGTCATGTACGTTATCGTTCTTCTGCCACCAACGTCTTCTTCTATATACTCCTCTTCTGCCCCAAGGTTGTCATGTACGTTATCGTCCTTGTACCACCAACCAATACTTCTATATACTCCCCTTCTGCCCCAAGGTTGTCATGTACGTTATCGTTCTTCTGCCACCAACCTCTTCTTCTATATACTCCCCTTCTGCCCCAAGGTTGTCGTGTACGTTATCGTCCTTGTACCACCAACCAATACTTCTATATACTCCCCTTCTGCCCCAAGGTTGTCGTGTACGTTATTGTCCTTCTGCCCCCAAACCCTTCCTCTATATAACCGCCCTTCTGCCCCTAAAGTTTTTTGACGTTATAGTCCTTCGTTTACAAAGCCCTTCCTCTACATTATTGTCCTTCTGCCCCCAAACCCTTCCTCTATATACTCGCCCTTCTGCTCCAAGGTTGTCGTGTACGTTATTGTCCTTCTGCCCCCAAACCCTTCCTCTATATAACCGCCCTTCTGCCCCTAAAGTTTTTTGACCTTATAGTCCTTCGTTTACAAAGCCCTTCCTCTACATTATTGTCCTTCTGCCCCCAAACCCTTCTTCTATATACTCCCCTTCTGCCCCAAGGTTGTCGTGTACGTTATCGTTCTTCTGCCACCAACCTCTTCTTCTATATACTCCCCTTCTGCCCCAAGGTTGTCGTGTACGTTATTGTCCTTCTGCCCCCAAACCCTTCCTCTATATAACCGCCCTTCTGCCCCTAAAGTTTTTTGACGTTATAGTCCTTCGTTTACAAAGCCCTTCCTCTACATTATTGTCCTTCTGCCCCCAAACCCTTCTTCTATATACTACCCTTCTGCCCCAAGGTTGTCGTGTACGTTATCGTCCTTGTACCACCAACCAATACTTCTATATACTCCCCTTCTGCCCCAAGGTTGTCATGTACGTTATCGTTCTTCTGCCACCAACCTCTTCTTCTATATACTCCCCTTCTGCCCCAAGGTTGTCATGTACGTTATCGTTCTTGTACCACCAACCAATACTTCTATATACTCCCCTTCTGCCCCAAGGTTGTCATGTACGTTATCGTTCTTGTACCACCAACCAATACTTCTATATACTCCCCTTCTGCCCCAAGGTTGTCATGTACGTTATCGTCCTTGTACCACCAACCAATACTTCTATATACTCCCCTTCTGCCCCAAGGTTGTCATGTACGTTATCGTTCTTCTGCCACCAACCTCTTCTTCTATATACTCCCCTTCTGCCCCAAGGTTGTCGTGTACGTTATCGTCCTTGTACCACCAACCAATACTTCTATATACTCCCCTTCTGCCCCAAGGTTGTCATGGACGTTATCGTTCTTGTACCACCAACCAATACTTCTATATACTCCCCTTCTGCCCCAAGGTTGTCATGTACGTTATCGTCCTTGTACCACCAACCAATACTTCTATATACTCCCCTTCTGCCTCAACGTTGTCGTGTACGTTATCGTCCTTGTACCACCAACCAATACTTCTATATACTCCCCTTCTGCCCCAAGGTTGTCATGTACGTTATCGTCCTTGTACCACCAACCAATACTTTTATATACTCCCCTTCTGCCCCAAGGTTGTCATGTACGTTATCGTCCTTGTACCACCAACCAATACTTCTATATACTCCCCTTCTGCCTCAACGTTGTCGTGTACGTTATCGTCCTTGTACCACCAACCAATACTTCTATATACTCCCCTTCTGCCCCAAGGTTGTCATGTACGTTATCGTCCTTGTACCACCAACCAATACTTCTATATACTCCCCTTCTGCCCCAAGGTTTTCATGTACGTTATCGTTCTTGTACCACCAACCAATACTTCTATATACTCCCCTTCTGCCCCAAGGTTGTCATGTACGTTATCGTTCTTGTACCACCAACCAATACTTCTATATACTCCCCTTCTGCCCCAAGGTTGTCATGTACGTTATCGTCCTTGTACCACCAACCAATACTTCTATATACTCCCCTTCTGCCCCAAGGTTGTCATGTACGTTATCGTTCTTCTGCCACCAACCTCTTCTTCTATATACTCCCCTTCTGCCCCAAGGTTGTCATGTACGTTATCGTCCTTGTACCACCAACCAATACTTCTATATACTCCCCTTCTGCCCCAAGGTTGTCATGTACGTTATCGTTCTTCTGCCACCAACCTCTTCTTCTATATACTCCCCTTCTGCCCCAAGGTTGTCGTGTACGTTATCGTCCTTGTACCACCAACCAATACTTCTATATACTCCCCTTCTGCCCCAAGGTTGTCGTGTACGTTATTGTCCTTCTGCCCCCAAACCCTTCCTCTATATAACCGCCCTTCTGCCCCTAAAGTTTTTTGACGTTATAGTCCTTCGTTTACAAAGCCCTTCCTCTACATTATTGTCCTTCTGCCCCCAAACCCTTCCTCTATATACTCGCCCTTCTGCTCCAAGGTTGTCGTGTACGTTATTGTCCTTCTGCCCCCAAACCCTTCCTCTATATAACCGCCCTTCTGCCCCTAAAGTTTTTTGACCTTATAGTCCTTCGTTTACAAAGCCCTTCCTCTACATTATTGTCCTTCTGCCCCCAAACCCTTCTTCTATATACTCCCCTTCTGCCCCAAGGTTGTCGTGTACGTTATCGTTCTTCTGCCACCAACCTCTTCTTCTATATACTCCCCTTCTGCCCCAAGGTTGTCGTGTACGTTATTGTCCTTCTGCCCCCAAACCCTTCCTCTATATAACCGCCCTTCTGCCCCTAAAGTTTTTTGACGTTATAGTCCTTCGTTTACAAAGCCCTTCCTCTACATTATTGTCCTTCTGCCCCCAAACCCTTCTTCTATATACTCCCCTTCTGCCCCAAGGTTGTCGTGTACGTTATCGTCCTTGTACCACCAACCAATACTTCTATATACTCCCCTTCTGCCCCAAGGTTGTCATGTACGTTATCGTTCTTCTGCCACCAACCTCTTCTTCTATATACTCCCCTTCTGCCCCAAGGTTGTCATGTACGTTATCGTTCTTGTACCACCAACCAATACTTCTATATACTCCCCTTCTGCCCCAAGGTTGTCATGTACGTTATCGTTCTTGTACCACCAACCAATACTTCTATATACTCCCCTTCTGCCCCAAGGTTGTCATGTACGTTATCGTCCTTGTACCACCAACCAATACTTCTATATACTCCCCTTCTGCCCCAAGGTTGTCATGTACGTTATCGTTCTTCTGCCACCAACCTCTTCTTCTATATACTCCCCTTCTGCCCCAAGGTTGTCGTGTACGTTATCGTCCTTGTACCACCAACCAATACTTCTATATACTCCCCTTCTGCCCCAAGGTTGTCATGGACGTTATCGTTCTTGTACCACCAACCAATACTTCTATATACTCCCCTTCTGCCCCAAGGTTGTCATGTACGTTATCGTCCTTGTACCACCAACCAATACTTCTATATACTCCCCTTCTGCCTCAACGTTGTCGTGTACGTTATCGTCCTTGTACCACCAACCAATACTTCTATATACTCCCCTTCTGCCCCAAGGTTGTCATGTACGTTATCGTCCTTGTACCACCAACCAATACTTTTATATACTCCCCTTCTGCCCCAAGGTTGTCATGTACGTTATCGTCCTTGTACCACCAACCAATACTTCTATATACTCCCCTTCTGCCTCAACGTTGTCGTGTACGTTATCGTCCTTGTACCACCAACCAATACTTCTATATACTCCCCTTCTGCCCCAAGGTTGTCATGTACGTTATCGTCCTTGTACCACCAACCAATACTTCTATATACTCCCCTTCTGCCCCAAGGTTTTCATGTACGTTATCGTTCTTGTACCACCAACCAATACTTCTATATACTCCCCTTCTGCCCCAAGGTTGTCATGTACGTTATCGTTCTTGTACCACCAACCAATACTTCTATATACTCCCCTTTTGCCCCAAGGTTGTCATGTACGTTATCGTCCTTGTACCACCAACCAATACTTCTATATACTCCCCTTCTGCCCCAAGGTTGTCATGTACGTTATCGTTCTTCTGCCACCAACCTGTTCTTCTATATACTCCCCTTCTGCCTCAAGGTTGTCGTGTACGTTATCGTCCTTGTACCACCAACCAATACTTCTATATACTCCCCTTCTGCCCCAAGGTTGTCGTGTACGTTATTGTCCTTCTGTCCCCAAACCCTTCCTCTATATAACCGCCCTTCTGCCCCTAAAGTTTTTTGACGTTATAGTCCTTCGTTTACAAAGCCCTTCCTCTACATTATTGTCCTTCTGCCCCCAAACCCTTCCTCTATATACTCGCCCTTCTGCTCCAAGGTTGTCGTGTACGTTATTGTCCTTCTGCCCCCAAACCCTTCCTCTATATAACCGCCCTTCTGCCCCTAAAGTTTTTTTGACCTTATAGTCCTTCGTTTACAAAGCCCTTCCTCTACATTATTGTCCTTCTGCCCCCAAACCCTTCTTCTATATACTCCCCTTCTGCCCCAAGGTTGTCGTGTACGTTATCGTTCTTCTGCCACCAACCTCTTCTTCTATATACTCCCCTTCTGCCCCAAGGTTGTCGTGTACGTTATTGTCCTTCTGCCCCCAAACCCTTCCTCTATATAACCGCCCTTCTGCCCCTAAAGTTTTTTGACGTTATAGTCCTTCGTTTACAAAGCCCTTCCTCTACATTATTGTCCTTCTGCCCCCAAACCCTTCTTCTATATACTCCCCTTTTGCCCCAAGGTTGTCGTGTACGTTATCGTCCTTGTACCACCAACCAATACTTCTATATACTCCCCTTCTGCCCCAAGGTTGTCATGTACGTTATCGTTCTTCTGCCACCAACCTCTTCTTCTATATACTCCCCTTCTGCCCCAAGGTTGTCATGTACGTTATCGTTCTTGTACCACCAACCAATACTTCTATATACTCCCCTTCTGCCCCAAGGTTGTCATGTACGTTATCGTTCTTGTACCACCAACGAATACTTCTATATACTCCCCTTCTGCCCCAAGGTTGTCATGTACGTTATCGTCCTTGTACCACCAACCAATACTTCTATATACTCCCCTTCTGCCCCAAGGTTGTCATGTACGTTATCGTTCTTCTGCCACCAACCTCTTCTTCTATATACTCCCCTTCTGCCCCAAGGTTGTCGTGTACGTTATCGTCCTTGTACCACCAACCAATACTTCTATATACTCCCCTTCTGCCCCAAGGTTGTCATGGACGTTATCGTTCTTGTACCACCAACCAATACTTCTATATACTCCCCTTCTGCCCCAAGGTTGTCATGTACGTTATCGTCCTTGTACCACCAACCAATACTTCTATATACTCCCCTTCTGCCTCAACGTTGTCGTGTACGTTATCGTCCTTGTACCACCAACCAATACTTCTATATACTCCCCTTCTGCCCCAAGGTTGTCATGTACGTTATCGTCCTTGTACCACCAACCAATACTTCTATATACTCCCCTTCTGCCCCAAGGTTGTCATGTACGTTATCGTTCTTCTGCCACCAACCTCTTCTTCTATATACTCCCCTTCTGCCCCAAGGTTGTCGTGTACGTCATCGTCCTTGTACCACCAACCAATACTTCTATATACTCCCCTTCTGCATCAACGTTGTAGTGTACGTTATCGTCCTTGTACCACCAACCAATACTTCTATATACTCCCCTTCTGCCCCAAGGTTGTCGTGTACGTTATCGTCCTTGTACCACCAACCAATACTTCTATATACTCCCTTTCTGCCCCGAGGTTGTCATGTACGTTATCGTTCTTGTACCATAAACCAATACTTCTATATACTCCCCTTCTGCCCCAAGGTTGTCATGTACGTTATCGTTCTTGTACCACCAACCAATACTTCTATATACTCCCCTTCTGCCTCAACGTTGTCGTGTACGTTATCGTCCTTGTACCACCAACCAATACTTCTATATACTCCCCTTCTGCCCCAAGGTTGTCATGTACGTTATCGTCCTTGTACCACCAACCAATACTTCTATATACTCCCCTTCTGCCTCAACGTTGTCGTGTACGTTATCGTCCTTGTACCACCAACCAATACTTCTATATACTCCCCTTCTGCCCCAAGGTTGTCGTGTACGTTATCGTTCTTGTACCACCAACCAATACTTCTATATACTCCCCTTCTGCCCCAAGGTTGTCATGTACGTTATCGTCCTTGTACCACCAACCAATACTTCTATATACTCCCCTTCTGCCCCAAGGTTGTCATGTACGTTATCGTTCTTGTACCACCAACCTCTTCTTCTATATACTCCCCTTCTGCCCCAAGGTTGTCGTGTACGTTATCGTCCTTGTACCACCAACCAATACTTCTATATACTCCCCTTCTGCCCCAAGGTTGTCATGTACGTTATCGTCCTTGTACCACCAACCAATACTTCTATATACTCCCCTTCTGCCCCAAGGTTGTCATGTACGTTATCGTTCTTCTGCCACCAACCTCTTCTTCTATATACTCCCCTTCTGCCCCAAGGTTGTCGTGTACGTCATCGTCCTTGTACCACCAACCAATACTTCTATATACTCCCTTTCTGCCCCAAGGTTGTCATGTACGTTATCGTTCTTCTGCCACCAACCTCTTCTTCTATATACTCCCCTTCTGCCCCAAGGTTGTCGTGTACGTTATCGTCCTTGTACCACCAACCAATACTTCTATATACTCCCCTTCTGCATCAACGTTGTCATGTACGTTATCGTCCTTGTACCACCAACCAATACTTCTATATACTCCCTTCTGCCTCAACGTTGTCGTGTACGTTATCGTCCTTGTAACACCAACCAATACTTCTATATACTCCCCTTCTGCCCCAAGGTTGTCATGTACGTTATCGTTCTTGTACCACCAACCAATACTTCTATATACTCCCCTTCTGCCCCAAGGTTGTCATGTACGTTATCGTCCTTGTACCTCCAACCAATACTTCTATATACTCCCCTTCTGCCCCAAGGTTGTCATGTACGTTATCGTTCTTCTGCCACCAACCTCTTCTTCTATATACTCCCCTTCTGCCCCAAGGTTGTCGTGTACGTTATCGTCCTTGTACCACCAACCAATACTTCTATATACTCCCCTTCTGCCTCAACGTTGTCGTGTACGTTATCGTCCTTGTACCACCAACCAATACTTCTATATACTCCCCTTCTGCCCCAAGGTTGTCATGTACGTTATCGTCCTTGTACCACCAACCAATACTTCTATATACTCCCCTTCTGCCTCAACGTTGTCGTGTACGTTATCGTCCTTGTACCACCAACCAATACTTCTATATACTCCCCTTCTGCCCCAAGGTTGTAATGTACGTTATCGTCCTTGTACCACCAAACAATACTTCTATATACTCCCCTTCTGCCCCAAGGTTTTCATGTACGTTATCGTTCTTGTACCACCAACCAATACTTCTATATACTCCCCTTCTGCCCCAAGGTTGTCATGTACGTTATCGTTCTTGTACCACCAACCAATACTTCTATATACTCCCCTTCTGCCCCAAGGTTGTCATGTACGTTATCGTCCTTGTACCACCAACCAATACTTCTATATACTCCCCTTCTGCCCCAAGGTTGTCATGTACGTTATCGTTCTTCTGCCACCAACCTCTTCTTCTATATACTCCCCTTCTGTCCCAAGGTTGTCGTGTACGTTATCGTCCTTGTACCACCAACCAATACTTCTATATACTCCCCTTCTGCCCCAAGGTTGTCATGTACGTTATCGTCCTTGTACCACCAACCAATACTTCTATATACTCCCCTTCTGCCCCAAGGTTGTCATGTACGTTATCGTCCTTGTACCACCAACCAATACTTCTATATACTCCCCTTCTGCCTCAACGTTGTCGTGTACGTTATCGTCCTTGTACCACCAACCAATACTTCTATATACTCCCCTTCTGCCCCAAGGTTGTCATGTACGTTATCGTCCTTGTACCACCAACCAATACTTCTATATACTCCCCTTCTGCCCCAAGGTTTTCATGTACGTTATCGTTCTTGTACCACCAACCAATACTTCTATATACTCCCCTTCTGCCCCAAGGTTGTCATGTACGTTATCGTTCTTGTACCACCAACCAATACTTCTATATACTCCCCTTCTGCCCCAAGGTTGTAATGTACGTTATCGTCCTTGTACCACCAACCAATACTTCTATATACTACCCTTCTGCCCCAAGGTTGTCATGTACGTTATCGTTCTTCTGCCACCAACCTCTTCTTCTATATACTCCCCTTCTGCCCCAAGGTTGTCATGTACGTTATCGTCCTTGTACCACCAACCAATACTTCTATATACTCCCCTTCTGCATCAACGTTGTCATGTACGTTATCGTCCTTGTACCACCAACCAATACTTCTATATACTCCCTTCTGCCTCAACGTTGTCGTGTACGTTATCGTCCTTGTAACACCAACCAATACTTCTATATACTCCCCTTCTGCCCCAAGGTTGTCATGTACGTTATCGTTCTTGTACCACCAACCAATACTTCTATATACTCCCCTTCTGCCCCAAGGTTGTCATGTACGTTATCGTCCTTGTACCTCCAACCAATACTTCTATATACTCCCCTTCTGCCCCAAGGTTGTCATGTACGTTATCGTTCTTCTGCCACCAACCTCTTCTTCTATATACTCCCCTTCTGCCCCAAGGTTGTCGTGTACGTTATCGTCCTTGTACCACCAACCAATACTTCTATATACTCCCCTTCTGCCTCAACGTTGTCGTGTACGTTATCGTCCTTGTACCACCAACCAATACTTCTATATACTCCCCTTCTGCCCCAAGGTTGTCATGTACGTTATCGTCCTTGTACCACCAACCAATACTTCTATATACTCCCCTTCTGCCTCAACGTTGTCGTGTACGTTATCGTCCTTGTACCACCAACCAATACTTCTATATACTCCCCTTCTGCCCCAAGGTTGTAATGTACGTTATCGTCCTTGTACCACCAAACAATACTTCTATATACTCCCCTTCTGCCCCAAGGTTTTCATGTACGTTATCGTTCTTGTACCACCAACCAATACTTCTATATACTCCCCTTCTGCCCCAAGGTTGTCATGTACGTTATCGTTCTTGTACCACCAACCAATACTTCTATATACTCCCCTTCTGCCCCAAGGTTGTCATGTACGTTATCGTCCTTGTACCACCAACCAATACTTCTATATACTACCCTTCTGCCCCAAGGTTGTCATGTACGTTATCGTTCTTCTGCCACCAACCTCTTCTTCTATATACTCCCCTTCTGCCCCAAGGTTGTCATGTACGTTATCGTCCTTGTACCACCAACCAATACTTCTATATACTCCCCTTCTGCCCCAAGGTTGTCATGTACGTTATCGTTCTTCTGCCACCAACCTCTTCTTCTATATACTCCCCTTCTGCCCCAAGGTTGTCGTGTACGTTATCGTCCTTGTACCACCAACCAATACTTCTATATACTCCCCTTCTGCCCCAAGGTTGTCATGTACGTTATTGTCCTTCTGCCCCCAAACCCTTCCTCTATATAACCGCCCTTCTGCCCCTAAAGTTTTTTGACGTTATAGTCCTTCGTTTACAAAGCCCTTCCTCTACATTATTGTCCTTCTGCCCCCAAACCCTTCCTCTATATACTCGCCCTTCTGCTCCAAGGTTGTCGTGTACGTTATTGTCCTTCTGCCCCCAAACCCTTCCTCTATATAACCGCCCTTCTGCCCCTAAAGTTTTTTGACCTTATAGTCCTTCGTTTACAAAGCCCTTCCTCTACATTATTGTCCTTCTGCCCCCAAACCCTTCTTCTATATACTCCCCTTCTGCCCCAAGGTTGTCGTGTACGTTATCGTTCTTCTGCCACCAACCTCTTCTTCTATATACTCCCCTTCTGCCCCAAGGTTGTCGTGTACGTTATTGTCCTTCTGCCCCCAAACCCTTCCTCTATATAACCGCCCTTCTGCCCCTAAAGTTTTTGACGTTATAGTCCTTCGTTAACAAAGCCCTTCCTCTACATTATTGTCCTTCTGCCCCCAAACCCTTCTTCTATATACTCCCCTTCTGCCCCAAGGTTGTCGTGTACGTTATCGTCCTTGTACCACCAACCAATACTTCTATATACTACCCTTCTGCCCCAAGGTTGTCATGTACGTTATCGTTCTTCTGCCACCAACCTCTTCTTCTATATACTCCCCTTCTGCCCCAAGGTTGTCATGTACGTTATCCTTCTTGTACCACCAACCAATACTTCTATATACTCCCCTTCTGCCCCAAGGTTGTCATGTACGTTATCGTTCTTGTACCACCAACGAATACTTCTATATACTCCCCTTCTGCCCCAAGGTTGTCATGTACGTTATCGTCCTTGTACCACCAACCAATACTTCTATATACTCCCCTTCTGCCCCAAGGTTGTCATGTACGTTATCGTTCTTCTGCCACCAACCTCTTCTTCTATATACTCCCCTTCTGCCCCAAGGTTGTCGTGTACGTTATCGTCCTTGTACCACCAACCAATACTTCTATATACTCCCCTTCTGCCCCAAGGTTGTCATGGACGTTATCGTTCTTGTACCACCAACCAATACTTCTATATACTCCCCTTCTGCCCCAAGGTTGTCATGTACGTTATCGTCCTTGTACCACCAACCAATACTTCTATATACTCCCCTTCTGCCTCAACGTTGTCGTGTACGTTATCGTCCTTGTACCACCAACCAATACTTCTATATACTCCCCTTCTGCCCCAAGGTTGTCATGTACGTTATCGTCCTTGTACCACCAACCAATACTTCTATATACTCCCCTTCTGCCCCAAGGTTGTCATGTACGTTATCGTCCTTGTACCACCAACCAATACTTCTATATACTCCCCTTCTGCCTCAACGTTGTCGTGTACGTTATCGTCCTTGTACCACCAACCAATACTTCTATATACTCCCCTTCTGTCCCAAGGTTGTCATGTACGTTATCGTCCTTGTACCACCAACCAATACTTCTATATACTCCCCTTCTGCCCCAAGGTTTTCATGTACGTTATCGTTCTTGTACCACCAACCAATACTTCTATATACTCCCCTTCTGCCCCAAGGTTGTCATGTACGTTATCGTTCTTGTACCACCAACCAATACTTCTATATACTCCCCTTCTGCCCCAAGGTTGTCATGTACGTTATCGTCCTTGTACCACCAACCAATACTTCTATATACTCCCCTTCTGCCCCAAGGTTGTCATGTACGTTATCGTTCTTCTGCCACCAACGTCTTCTTCTATATACTCCTCTTCTGCCCCAAGGTTGTCATGTACGTTATCGTCCTTGTACCACCAACCAATACTTCTATATACTCCCCTTCTGCCCCAAGGTTGTCATGTACGTTATCGTTCTTCTGCCACCAACCTCTTCTTCTATATACTCCCCTTCTGCCCCAAGGTTGTCGTGTACGTTATCGTCCTTGTACCACCAACCAATACTTCTATATACTCCCCTTCTGCCCCAAGGTTGTCGTGTACGTTATTGTCCTTCTGCCCCCAAACCCTTCCTCTATATAACCGCCCTTCTGCCCCTAAAGTTTTTTGACGTTATAGTCCTTCGTTTACAAAGCCCTTCCTCTACATTATTGTCCTTCTGCCCCCAAACCCTTCCTCTATATACTCGCCCTTCTGCTCCAAGGTTGTCGTGTACGTTATTGTCCTTCTGCCCCCAAACCCTTCCTCTATATAACCGCCCTTCTGCCCCTAAAGTTTTTTGACCTTATAGTCCTTCGTTTACAAAGCCCTTCCTCTACATTATTGTCCTTCTGCCCCCAAACCCTTCTTCTATATACTCCCCTTCTGCCCCAAGGTTGTCGTGTACGTTATCGTTCTTCTGCCACCAACCTCTTCTTCTATATACTCCCCTTCTGCCCCAAGGTTGTCGTGTACGTTATTGTCCTTCTGCCCCCAAACCCTTCCTCTATATAACCGCCCTTCTGCCCCTAAAGTTTTTTGACGTTATAGTCCTTCGTTTACAAAGCCCTTCCTCTACATTATTGTCCTTCTGCCCCCAAACCCTTCTTCTATATACTACCCTTCTGCCCCAAGGTTGTCGTGTACGTTATCGTCCTTGTACCACCAACCAATACTTCTATATACTCCCCTTCTGCCCCAAGGTTGTCATGTACGTTATCGTTCTTCTGCCACCAACCTCTTCTTCTATATACTCCCCTTCTGCCCCAAGGTTGTCATGTACGTTATCGTTCTTGTACCACCAACCAATACTTCTATATACTCCCCTTCTGCCCCAAGGTTGTCATGTACGTTATCGTTCTTGTACCACCAACCAATACTTCTATATACTCCCCTTCTGCCCCAAGGTTGTCATGTACGTTATCGTCCTTGTACCACCAACCAATACTTCTATATACTCCCCTTCTGCCCCAAGGTTGTCATGTACGTTATCGTTCTTCTGCCACCAACCTCTTCTTCTATATACTCCCCTTCTGCCCCAAGGTTGTCGTGTACGTTATCGTCCTTGTACCACCAACCAATACTTCTATATACTCCCCTTCTGCCCCAAGGTTGTCATGGACGTTATCGTTCTTGTACCACCAACCAATACTTCTATATACTCCCCTTCTGCCCCAAGGTTGTCATGTACGTTATCGTCCTTGTACCACCAACCAATACTTCTATATACTCCCCTTCTGCCTCAACGTTGTCGTGTACGTTATCGTCCTTGTACCACCAACCAATACTTCTATATACTCCCCTTCTGCCCCAAGGTTGTCATGTACGTTATCGTCCTTGTACCACCAACCAATACTTTTATATACTCCCCTTCTGCCCCAAGGTTGTCATGTACGTTATCGTCCTTGTACCACCAACCAATACTTCTATATACTCCCCTTCTGCCTCAACGTTGTCGTGTACGTTATCGTCCTTGTACCACCAACCAATACTTCTATATACTCCCCTTCTGCCCCAAGGTTGTCATGTACGTTATCGTCCTTGTACCACCAACCAATACTTCTATATACTCCCCTTCTGCCCCAAGGTTTTCATGTACGTTATCGTTCTTGTACCACCAACCAATACTTCTATATACTCCCCTTCTGCCCCAAGGTTGTCATGTACGTTATCGTTCTTGTACCACCAACCAATACTTCTATATACTCCCCTTCTGCCCCAAGGTTGTCATGTACGTTATCGTCCTTGTACCACCAACCAATACTTCTATATACTCCCCTTCTGCCCCAAGGTTGTCATGTACGTTATCGTTCTTCTGCCACCAACCTCTTCTTCTATATACTCCCCTTCTGCCCCAAGGTTGTCATGTACGTTATCGTCCTTGTACCACCAACCAATACTTCTATATACTCCCCTTCTGCCCCAAGGTTGTCATGTACGTTATCGTTCTTCTGCCACCAACCTCTTCTTCTATATACTCCCCTTCTGCCCCAAGGTTGTCGTGTACGTTATCGTCCTTGTACCACCAACCAATACTTCTATATACTCCCCTTCTGCCCCAAGGTTGTCGTGTACGTTATTGTCCTTCTGCCCCCAAACCCTTCCTCTATATAACCGCCCTTCTGCCCCTAAAGTTTTTTGACGTTATAGTCCTTCGTTTACAAAGCCCTTCCTCTACATTATTGTCCTTCTGCCCCCAAACCCTTCCTCTATATACTCGCCCTTCTGCTCCAAGGTTGTCGTGTACGTTATTGTCCTTCTGCCCCCAAACCCTTCCTCTATATAACCGCCCTTCTGCCCCTAAAGTTTTTTGACCTTATAGTCCTTCGTTTACAAAGCCCTTCCTCTACATTATTGTCCTTCTGCCCCCAAACCCTTCTTCTATATACTCCCCTTCTGCCCCAAGGTTGTCGTGTACGTTATCGTTCTTCTGCCACCAACCTCTTCTTCTATATACTCCCCTTCTGCCCCAAGGTTGTCGTGTACGTTATTGTCCTTCTGCCCCCAAACCCTTCCTCTATATAACCGCCCTTCTGCCCCTAAAGTTTTTTGACGTTATAGTCCTTCGTTTACAAAGCCCTTCCTCTACATTATTGTCCTTCTGCCCCCAAACCCTTCTTCTATATACTCCCCTTCTGCCCCAAGGTTGTCGTGTACGTTATCGTCCTTGTACCACCAACCAATACTTCTATATACTCCCCTTCTGCCCCAAGGTTGTCATGTACGTTATCGTTCTTCTGCCACCAACCTCTTCTTCTATATACTCCCCTTCTGCCCCAAGGTTGTCATGTACGTTATCGTTCTTGTACCACCAACCAATACTTCTATATACTCCCCTTCTGCCCCAAGGTTGTCATGTACGTTATCGTTCTTGTACCACCAACCAATACTTCTATATACTCCCCTTCTGCCCCAAGGTTGTCATGTACGTTATCGTCCTTGTACCACCAACCAATACTTCTATATACTCCCCTTCTGCCCCAAGGTTGTCATGTACGTTATCGTTCTTCTGCCACCAACCTCTTCTTCTATATACTCCCCTTCTGCCCCAAGGTTGTCGTGTACGTTATCGTCCTTGTACCACCAACCAATACTTCTATATACTCCCCTTCTGCCCCAAGGTTGTCATGGACGTTATCGTTCTTGTACCACCAACCAATACTTCTATATACTCCCCTTCTGCCCCAAGGTTGTCATGTACGTTATCGTCCTTGTACCACCAACCAATACTTCTATATACTCCCCTTCTGCCTCAACGTTGTCGTGTACGTTATCGTCCTTGTACCACCAACCAATACTTCTATATACTCCCCTTCTGCCCCAAGGTTGTCATGTACGTTATCGTCCTTGTACCACCAACCAATACTTTTATATACTCCCCTTCTGCCCCAAGGTTGTCATGTACGTTATCGTCCTTGTACCACCAACCAATACTTCTATATACTCCCCTTCTGCCTCAACGTTGTCGTGTACGTTATCGTCCTTGTACCACCAACCAATACTTCTATATACTCCCCTTCTGCCCCAAGGTTGTCATGTACGTTATCGTCCTTGTACCACCAACCAATACTTCTATATACTCCCCTTCTGCCCCAAGGTTTTCATGTACGTTATCGTTCTTGTACCACCAACCAATACTTCTATATACTCCCCTTCTGCCCCAAGGTTGTCATGTACGTTATCGTTCTTGTACCACCAACCAATACTTCTATATACTCCCCTTTTGCCCCAAGGTTGTCATGTACGTTATCGTCCTTGTACCACCAACCAATACTTCTATATACTCCCCTTCTGCCCCAAGGTTGTCATGTACGTTATCGTTCTTCTGCCACCAACCTGTTCTTCTATATACTCCCCTTCTGCCTCAAGGTTGTCGTGTACGTTATCGTCCTTGTACCACCAACCAATACTTCTATATACTCCCCTTCTGCCCCAAGGTTGTCGTGTACGTTATTGTCCTTCTGTCCCCAAACCCTTCCTCTATATAACCGCCCTTCTGCCCCTAAAGTTTTTTGACGTTATAGTCCTTCGTTTACAAAGCCCTTCCTCTACATTATTGTCCTTCTGCCCCCAAACCCTTCCTCTATATACTCGCCCTTCTGCTCCAAGGTTGTCGTGTACGTTATTGTCCTTCTGCCCCCAAACCCTTCCTCTATATAACCGCCCTTCTGCCCCTAAAGTTTTTTTGACCTTATAGTCCTTCGTTTACAAAGCCCTTCCTCTACATTATTGTCCTTCTGCCCCCAAACCCTTCTTCTATATACTCCCCTTCTGCCCCAAGGTTGTCGTGTACGTTATCGTTCTTCTGCCACCAACCTCTTCTTCTATATACTCCCCTTCTGCCCCAAGGTTGTCGTGTACGTTATTGTCCTTCTGCCCCCAAACCCTTCCTCTATATAACCGCCCTTCTGCCCCTAAAGTTTTTTGACGTTATAGTCCTTCGTTTACAAAGCCCTTCCTCTACATTATTGTCCTTCTGCCCCCAAACCCTTCTTCTATATACTCCCCTTTTGCCCCAAGGTTGTCGTGTACGTTATCGTCCTTGTACCACCAACCAATACTTCTATATACTCCCCTTCTGCCCCAAGGTTGTCATGTACGTTATCGTTCTTCTGCCACCAACCTCTTCTTCTATATACTCCCCTTCTGCCCCAAGGTTGTCATGTACGTTATCGTTCTTGTACCACCAACCAATACTTCTATATACTCCCCTTCTGCCCCAAGGTTGTCATGTACGTTATCGTTCTTGTACCACCAACGAATACTTCTATATACTCCCCTTCTGCCCCAAGGTTGTCATGTACGTTATCGTCCTTGTACCACCAACCAATACTTCTATATACTCCCCTTCTGCCCCAAGGTTGTCATGTACGTTATCGTTCTTCTGCCACCAACCTCTTCTTCTATATACTCCCCTTCTGCCCCAAGGTTGTCGTGTACGTTATCGTCCTTGTACCACCAACCAATACTTCTATATACTCCCCTTCTGCCCCAAGGTTGTCATGGACGTTATCGTTCTTGTACCACCAACCAATACTTCTATATACTCCCCTTCTGCCCCAAGGTTGTCATGTACGTTATCGTCCTTGTACCACCAACCAATACTTCTATATACTCCCCTTCTGCCTCAACGTTGTCGTGTACGTTATCGTCCTTGTACCACCAACCAATACTTCTATATACTCCCCTTCTGCCCCAAGGTTGTCATGTACGTTATCGTCCTTGTACCACCAACCAATACTTCTATATACTCCCCTTCTGCCCCAAGGTTGTCATGTACGTTATCGTTCTTCTGCCACCAACCTCTTCTTCTATATACTCCCCTTCTGCCCCAAGGTTGTCGTGTACGTCATCGTCCTTGTACCACCAACCAATACTTCTATATACTCCCCTTCTGCATCAACGTTGTAGTGTACGTTATCGTCCTTGTACCACCAACCAATACTTCTATATACTCCCCTTCTGCCCCAAGGTTGTCGTGTACGTTATCGTCCTTGTACCACCAACCAATACTTCTATATACTCCCTTTCTGCCCCGAGGTTGTCATGTACGTTATCGTTCTTGTACCATAAACCAATACTTCTATATACTCCCCTTCTGCCCCAAGGTTGTCATGTACGTTATCGTTCTTGTACCACCAACCAATACTTCTATATACTCCCCTTCTGCCTCAACGTTGTCGTGTACGTTATCGTCCTTGTACCACCAACCAATACTTCTATATACTCCCCTTCTGCCCCAAGGTTGTCATGTACGTTATCGTCCTTGTACCACCAACCAATACTTCTATATACTCCCCTTCTGCCTCAACGTTGTCGTGTACGTTATCGTCCTTGTACCACCAACCAATACTTCTATATACTCCCCTTCTGCCCCAAGGTTGTCGTGTACGTTATCGTTCTTGTACCACCAACCAATACTTCTATATACTCCCCTTCTGCCCCAAGGTTGTCATGTACGTTATCGTCCTTGTACCACCAACCAATACTTCTATATACTCCCCTTCTGCCCCAAGGTTGTCATGTACGTTATCGTTCTTGTACCACCAACCTCTTCTTCTATATACTCCCCTTCTGCCCCAAGGTTGTCGTGTACGTTATCGTCCTTGTACCACCAACCAATACTTCTATATACTCCCCTTCTGCCCCAAGGTTGTCATGTACGTTATCGTCCTTGTACCACCAACCAATACTTCTATATACTCCCCTTCTGCCCCAAGGTTGTCATGTACGTTATCGTTCTTCTGCCACCAACCTCTTCTTCTATATACTCCCCTTCTGCCCCAAGGTTGTCGTGTACGTCATCGTCCTTGTACCACCAACCAATACTTCTATATACTCCCTTTCTGCCCCAAGGTTGTCATGTACGTTATCGTTCTTCTGCCACCAACCTCTTCTTCTATATACTCCCCTTCTGCCCCAAGGTTGTCGTGTACGTTATCGTCCTTGTACCACCAACCAATACTTCTATATACTCCCCTTCTGCATCAACGTTGTCATGTACGTTATCGTCCTTGTACCACCAACCAATACTTCTATATACTCCCTTCTGCCTCAACGTTGTCGTGTACGTTATCGTCCTTGTAACACCAACCAATACTTCTATATACTCCCCTTCTGCCCCAAGGTTGTCATGTACGTTATCGTTCTTGTACCACCAACCAATACTTCTATATACTCCCCTTCTGCCCCAAGGTTGTCATGTACGTTATCGTCCTTGTACCTCCAACCAATACTTCTATATACTCCCCTTCTGCCCCAAGGTTGTCATGTACGTTATCGTTCTTCTGCCACCAACCTCTTCTTCTATATACTCCCCTTCTGCCCCAAGGTTGTCGTGTACGTTATCGTCCTTGTACCACCAACCAATACTTCTATATACTCCCCTTCTGCCTCAACGTTGTCGTGTACGTTATCGTCCTTGTACCACCAACCAATACTTCTATATACTCCCCTTCTGCCCCAAGGTTGTCATGTACGTTATCGTCCTTGTACCACCAACCAATACTTCTATATACTCCCCTTCTGCCTCAACGTTGTCGTGTACGTTATCGTCCTTGTACCACCAACCAATACTTCTATATACTCCCCTTCTGCCCCAAGGTTGTAATGTACGTTATCGTCCTTGTACCACCAAACAATACTTCTATATACTCCCCTTCTGCCCCAAGGTTTTCATGTACGTTATCGTTCTTGTACCACCAACCAATACTTCTATATACTCCCCTTCTGCCCCAAGGTTGTCATGTACGTTATCGTTCTTGTACCACCAACCAATACTTCTATATACTCCCCTTCTGCCCCAAGGTTGTCATGTACGTTATCGTCCTTGTACCACCAACCAATACTTCTATATACTCCCCTTCTGCCCCAAGGTTGTCATGTACGTTATCGTTCTTCTGCCACCAACCTCTTCTTCTATATACTCCCCTTCTGTCCCAAGGTTGTCGTGTACGTTATCGTCCTTGTACCACCAACCAATACTTCTATATACTCCCCTTCTGCCCCAAGGTTGTCATGTACGTTATCGTCCTTGTACCACCAACCAATACTTCTATATACTCCCCTTCTGCCCCAAGGTTGTCATGTACGTTATCGTCCTTGTACCACCAACCAATACTTCTATATACTCCCCTTCTGCCTCAACGTTGTCGTGTACGTTATCGTCCTTGTACCACCAACCAATACTTCTATATACTCCCCTTCTGCCCCAAGGTTGTCATGTACGTTATCGTCCTTGTACCACCAACCAATACTTCTATATACTCCCCTTCTGCCCCAAGGTTTTCATGTACGTTATCGTTCTTGTACCACCAACCAATACTTCTATATACTCCCCTTCTGCCCCAAGGTTGTCATGTACGTTATCGTTCTTGTACCACCAACCAATACTTCTATATACTCCCCTTCTGCCCCAAGGTTGTCATGTACGTTATCGTCCTTGTACCACCAACCAATACTTCTATATACTACCCTTCTGCCCCAAGGTTGTCATGTACGTTATCGTTCTTCTGCCACCAACCTCTTCTTCTATATACTCCCCTTCTGCCCCAAGGTTGTCATGTACGTTATCGTCCTTGTACCACCAACCAATACTTCTATATACTCCCCTTCTGCCCCAAGGTTGTCATGTACGTTATCGTTCTTCTGCCACCAACCTCTTCTTCTATATACTCCCCTTCTGCCCCAAGGTTGTCGTGTACGTTATCGTCCTTGTACCACCAACCAATACTTCTATATACTCCCCTTCTGCCCCAAGGTTGTCGTGTACGTTATTGTCCTTCTGCCCCCAAACCCTTCCTCTATATAACCGCCCTTCTGCCCCTAAAGTTTTTTGACGTTATAGTCCTTCGTTTACAAAGCCCTTCCTCTACATTATTGTCCTTCTGCCCCCAAACCCTTCCTCTATATACTCGCCCTTCTGCTCCAAGGTTATCGTGTACGTTATTGTCCTTCTGCCCCCAAACCCTTCCTCTATATAACCGCCCTTCTGCCCCTAAAGTTTTTTGACCTTATAGTCCTTCGTTTACAAAGCCCTTCCTCTACATTATTGTCCTTCTGCCCCCAAACCCTTCTTCTATATACTCCCCTTCTGCCCCAAGGTTGTCGTGTACGTTATCGTTCTTCTGCCACCAACCTCTTCTTCTATATACTCCCCTTCTGCCCCAAGGTTGTCGTGTACGTTATTGTCCTTCTGCCCCCAAACCCTTCCTCTATATAACCGCCCTTCTGCCCCTAAAGTTTTTGACGTTATAGTCCTTCGTTAACAAAGCCCTTCCTCTACATTATTGTCCTTCTGCCCCCAAACCCTTCTTCTATATACTCCCCTTCTGCCCCAAGGTTGTCGTGTACGTTATCGTCCTTGTACCACCAACCAATACTTCTATATACTACCCTTCTGCCCCAAGGTTGTCATGTACGTTATCGTTCTTCTGCCACCAACCTCTTCTTCTATATACTCCCCTTCTGCCCCAAGGTTGTCATGTACGTTATCCTTCTTGTACCACCAACCAATACTTCTATATACTCCCCTTCTGCCCCAAGGTTGTCATGTACGTTATCGTTCTTGTACCACCAACGAATACTTCTATATACTCCCCTTCTGCCCCAAGGTTGTCATGTACGTTATCGTCCTTGTACCACCAACCAATACTTCTATATACTCCCCTTCTGCCCCAAGGTTGTCATGTACGTTATCGTTCTTCTGCCACCAACCTCTTCTTCTATATACTCCCCTTCTGCCCCAAGGTTGTCGTGTACGTTATCGTCCTTGTACCACCAACCAATACTTCTATATACTCCCCTTCTGCCCCAAGGTTGTCATGGACGTTATCGTTCTTGTACCACCAACCAATACTTCTATATACTCCCCTTCTGCCCCAAGGTTGTCATGTACGTTATCGTCCTTGTACCACCAACCAATACTTCTATATACTCCCCTTCTGCCTCAACGTTGTCGTGTACGTTATCGTCCTTGTACCACCAACCAATACTTCTATATACTCCCCTTCTGCCCCAAGGTTGTCATGTACGTTATCGTCCTTGTACCACCAACCAATACTTCTATATACTCCCCTTCTGCCCCAAGGTTGTCATGTACGTTATCGTCCTTGTACCACCAACCAATACTTCTATATACTCCCCTTCTGCCTCAACGTTGTCGTGTACGTTATCGTCCTTGTACCACCAACCAATACTTCTATATACTCCCCTTCTGTCCCAAGGTTGTCATGTACGTTATCGTCCTTGTACCACCAACCAATACTTCTATATACTCCCCTTCTGCCCCAAGGTTTTCATGTACGTTATCGTTCTTGTACCACCAACCAATACTTCTATATACTCCCCTTCTGCCCCAAGGTTGTCATGTACGTTATCGTTCTTGTACCACCAACCAATACTTCTATATACTCCCCTTCTGCCCCAAGGTTGTCATGTACGTTATCGTCCTTGTACCACCAACCAATACTTCTATATACTCCCCTTCTGCCCCAAGGTTGTCATGTACGTTATCGTTCTTCTGCCACCAACGTCTTCTTCTATATACTCCTCTTCTGCCCCAAGGTTGTCATGTACGTTATCGTCCTTGTACCACCAACCAATACTTCTATATACTCCCCTTCTGCCCCAAGGTTGTCATGTACGTTATCGTTCTTCTGCCACCAACCTCTTCTTCTATATACTCCCCTTCTGCCCCAAGGTTGTCGTGTACGTTATCGTCCTTGTACCACCAACCAATACTTCTATATACTCCCCTTCTGCCCCAAGGTTGTCGTGTACGTTATTGTCCTTCTGCCCCCAAACCCTTCCTCTATATAACCGCCCTTCTGCCCCTAAAGTTTTTTGACGTTATAGTCCTTCGTTTACAAAGCCCTTCCTCTACATTATTGTCCTTCTGCCCCCAAACCCTTCCTCTATATACTCGCCCTTCTGCTCCAAGGTTGTCGTGTACGTTATTGTCCTTCTGCCCCCAAACCCTTCCTCTATATAACCGCCCTTCTGCCCCTAAAGTTTTTTGACCTTATAGTCCTTCGTTTACAAAGCCCTTCCTCTACATTATTGTCCTTCTGCCCCCAAACCCTTCTTCTATATACTCCCCTTCTGCCCCAAGGTTGTCGTGTACGTTATCGTTCTTCTGCCACCAACCTCTTCTTCTATATACTCCCCTTCTGCCCCAAGGTTGTCGTGTACGTTATTGTCCTTCTGCCCCCAAACCCTTCCTCTATATAACCGCCCTTCTGCCCCTAAAGTTTTTTGACGTTATAGTCCTTCGTTTACAAAGCCCTTCCTCTACATTATTGTCCTTCTGCCCCCAAACCCTTCTTCTATATACTCCCCTTCTGCCCCAAGGTTGTCGTGTACGTTATCGTCCTTGTACCACCAACCAATACTTCTATATACTCCCCTTCTGCCCCAAGGTTGTCATGTACGTTATCGTTCTTCTGCCACCAACCTCTTCTTCTATATACTCCCCTTCTGCCCCAAGGTTGTCATGTACGTTATCGTTCTTGTACCACCAACCAATACTTCTATATACTCCCCTTCTGCCCCAAGGTTGTCATGTACGTTATCGTTCTTGTACCACCAACCAATACTTCTATATACTCCCCTTCTGCCCCAAGGTTGTCATGTACGTTATCGTCCTTGTACCACCAACCAATACTTCTATATACTCCCCTTCTGCCCCAAGGTTGTCATGTACGTTATCGTTCTTCTGCCACCAACCTCTTCTTCTATATACTCCCCTTCTGCCCCAAGGTTGTCGTGTACGTTATCGTCCTTGTACCACCAACCAATACTTCTATATACTCCCCTTCTGCCCCAAGGTTGTCATGGACGTTATCGTTCTTGTACCACCAACCAATACTTCTATATACTCCCCTTCTGCCCCAAGGTTGTCATGTACGTTATCGTCCTTGTACCACCAACCAATACTTCTATATACTCCCCTTCTGCCTCAACGTTGTCGTGTACGTTATCGTCCTTGTACCACCAACCAATACTTCTATATACTCCCCTTCTGCCCCAAGGTTGTCATGTACGTTATCGTCCTTGTACCACCAACCAATACTTTTATATACTCCCCTTCTGCCCCAAGGTTGTCATGTACGTTATCGTCCTTGTACCACCAACCAATACTTCTATATACTCCCCTTCTGCCTCAACGTTGTCGTGTACGTTATCGTCCTTGTACCACCAACCAATACTTCTATATACTCCCCTTCTGCCCCAAGGTTGTCATGTACGTTATCGTCCTTGTACCACCAACCAATACTTCTATATACTCCCCTTCTGCCCCAAGGTTTTCATGTACGTTATCGTTCTTGTACCACCAACCAATACTTCTATATACTCCCCTTCTGCCCCAAGGTTGTCATGTACGTTATCGTTCTTGTACCACCAACCAATACTTCTATATACTCCCCTTCTGCCCCAAGGTTGTCATGTACGTTATCGTCCTTGTACCACCAACCAATACTTCTATATACTCCCCTTCTGCCCCAAGGTTGTCATGTACGTTATCGTTCTTCTGCCACCAACCTCTTCTTCTATATACTCCCCTTCTGCCCCAAGGTTGTCATGTACGTTATCGTCCTTGTACCACCAACCAATACTTCTATATACTCCCCTTCTGCCCCAAGGTTGTCATGTACGTTATCGTTCTTCTGCCACCAACCTCTTCTTCTATATACTCCCCTTCTGCCCCAAGGTTGTCGTGTACGTTATCGTCCTTGTACCACCAACCAATACTTCTATATACTCCCCTTCTGCCCCAAGGTTGTCGTGTACGTTATTGTCCTTCTGCCCCCAAACCCTTCCTCTATATAACCGCCCTTCTGCCCCTAAAGTTTTTTGACGTTATAGTCCTTCGTTTACAAAGCCCTTCCTCTACATTATTGTCCTTCTGCCCCCAAACCCTTCCTCTATATACTCGCCCTTCTGCTCCAAGGTTGTCGTGTACGTTATTGTCCTTCTGCCCCCAAACCCTTCCTCTATATAACCGCCCTTCTGCCCCTAAAGTTTTTTGACCTTATAGTCCTTCGTTTACAAAGCCCTTCCTCTACATTATTGTCCTTCTGCCCCCAAACCCTTCTTCTATATACTCCCCTTCTGCCCCAAGGTTGTCGTGTACGTTATCGTTCTTCTGCCACCAACCTCTTCTTCTATATACTCCCCTTCTGCCCCAAGGTTGTCGTGTACGTTATTGTCCTTCTGCCCCCAAACCCTTCCTCTATATAACCGCCCTTCTGCCCCTAAAGTTTTTTGACGTTATAGTCCTTCGTTTACAAAGCCCTTCCTCTACATTATTGTCCTTCTGCCCCCAAACCCTTCTTCTATATACTCCCCTTCTGCCCCAAGGTTGTCGTGTACGTTATCGTCCTTGTACCACCAACCAATACTTCTATATACTCCCCTTCTGCCCCAAGGTTGTCATGTACGTTATCGTTCTTCTGCCACCAACCTCTTCTTCTATATACTCCCCTTCTGCCCCAAGGTTGTCATGTACGTTATCGTTCTTGTACCACCAACCAATACTTCTATATACTCCCCTTCTGCCCCAAGGTTGTCATGTACGTTATCGTTCTTGTACCACCAACCAATACTTCTATATACTCCCCTTCTGCCCCAAGGTTGTCATGTACGTTATCGTCCTTGTACCACCAACCAATACTTCTATATACTCCCCTTCTGCCCCAAGGTTGTCATGTACGTTATCGTTCTTCTGCCACCAACCTCTTCTTCTATATACTCCCCTTCTGCCCCAAGGTTGTCGTGTACGTTATCGTCCTTGTACCACCAACCAATACTTCTATATACTCCCCTTCTGCCCCAAGGTTGTCATGGACGTTATCGTTCTTGTACCACCAACCAATACTTCTATATACTCCCCTTCTGCCCCAAGGTTGTCATGTACGTTATCGTCCTTGTACCACCAACCAATACTTCTATATACTCCCCTTCTGCCTCAACGTTGTCGTGTACGTTATCGTCCTTGTACCACCAACCAATACTTCTATATACTCCCCTTCTGCCCCAAGGTTGTCATGTACGTTATCGTCCTTGTACCACCAACCAATACTTCTATATACTCCCCTTCTGCCCCAAGGTTGTCATGTACGTTATCGTCCTTGTACCACCAACCAATACTTCTATATACTCCCCTTCTGCCCCAAGGTTTTCATGTACGTTATCGTTCTTGTACCACCAACCAATACTTCTATATACTCCCCTTCTGCCCCAAGGTTGTCATGTACGTTATCGTTCTTGTACCACCAACCAATACTTCTATATACTCCCCTTCTGCCCCAAGGTTGTCATGTACGTTATCGTCCTTGTACCACCAACCAATACTTCTATATACTCCCCTTCTGCCCCAAGGTTGTCATGTACGTTATCGTTCTTCTGCCACCAACCTCTTCTTCTATATACTCCCCTTTTGCCCCAAGGTTGTCATGTACGTTATCGTCCTTGTACCACCAACCAATACTTCTATATACTCCCCTTCTGCCCCAAGGTTGTCATGTACGTTATCGTTCTTCTGCCACCAACCTGTTCTTCTATATACTCCCCTTCTGCCTCAAGGTTGTCGTGTACGTTATCGTCCTTGTACCACCAACCAATACTTCTATATACTCCCCTTCTGCCCCAAGGTTGTCGTGTACGTTATTGTCCTTCTGTCCCCAAACCCTTCCTCTATATAACCGCCCTTCTGCCCCTAAAGTTTTTTGACGTTATAGTCCTTCGTTTACAAAGCCCTTCCTCTACATTATTGTCCTTCTGCCCCCAAACCCTTCCTCTATATACTCGCCCTTCTGCTCCAAGGTTGTCGTGTACGTTATTGTACTTCTGCCCCCAAACCCTTCCTCTATATAACCGCCCTTCTGCCCCTAAAGTTTTTTTGACCTTATAGTCCTTCGTTTACAAAGCCCTTCCTCTACATTATTGTCCTTCTGCCCCCAAACCCTTCTTCTATATACTCCCCTTCTGCCCCAAGGTTGTCGTGTACGTTATCGTTCTTCTGCCACCAACCTCTTCTTCTATATACTCCCCTTCTGCCCCAAGGTTGTCGTGTACGTTATTGTCCTTCTGCCCCCAAACCCTTCCTCTATATAACCGCCCTTCTGCCCCTAAAGTTTTTTGACGTTATAGTCCTTCGTTTACAAAGCCCTTCCTCTACATTATTGTCCTTCTGCCCCCAAACCCTTCTTCTATATACTCCCCTTTTGCCCCAAGGTTGTCGTGTACGTTATCGTCCTTGTACCACCAACCAATACTTCTATATACTCCCCTTCTGCCCCAAGGTTGTCATGTACGTTATCGTTCTTCTGCCACCAACCTCTTCTTCTATATACTCCCCTTCTGCCCCAAGGTTGTCATGTACGTTATCGTTCTTGTACCACCAACCAATACTTCTATATACTCCCCTTCTGCCCCAAGGTTGTCATGTACGTTATCGTTCTTGTACCACCAACGAATACTTCTATATACTCCCCTTCTGCCCCAAGGTTGTCATGTACGTTATCGTCCTTGTACCACCAACCAATACTTCTATATACTCCCCTTCTGCCCCAAGGTTGTCATGTACGTTATCGTCCTTCTGCCACCAACCTCTTCTTCTATATACTCCCCTTCTGCCCCAAGGTTGTCGTGTACGTTATCGTCCTTGTACCACCAACCAATACTTCTATATACTCCCCTTCTGCCCCAAGGTTGTCATGGACGTTATCGTTCTTGTACCACCAACCAATACTTCTATATACTCCCCTTCTGCCCCAAGGTTGTCATGTACGTTATCGTCCTTGTACCACCAACCAATACTTCTATATACTCCCCTTCTGCCTCAACGTTGTCGTGTACGTTATCGTCCTTGTACCACCAACCAATACTTCTATATACTCCCCTTCTGCCCCAAGGTTGTCATGTACGTTATCGTCCTTGTACCACCAACCAATACTTCTATATACTCCCCTTCTGCCCCAAGGTTGTCATGTACGTTATCGTTCTTCTGCCACCAACCTCTTCTTCTATATACTCCCCTTCTGCCCCAAGGTTGTCGTGTACGTCATCGTCCTTGTACCACCAACCAATACTTCTATATACTCCCCTTCTGCATCAACGTTGTAGTGTACGTTATCGTCCTTGTACCACCAACCAATACTTCTATATACTCCCCTTCTGCCCCAAGGTTGTCGTGTACGTTATCGTCCTTGTACCACCAACCAATACTTCTATATACTCCCTTTCTGCCCCGAGGTTGTCATGTACGTTATCGTTCTTGTACCACCAACCAATACTTCTATATACTCCCCTTCTGCCCCAAGGTTGTCATGTACGTTATCGTTCTTGTACCACCAACCAATACTTCTATATACTCCCCTTCTGCCTCAACGTTGTCGTGTACGTTATCGTCCTTGTACCACCAACCAATACTTCTATATACTCCCCTTCTGCCCCAAGGTTGTCATGTACGTTATCGTCCTTGTACCACCAACCAATACTTCTATATACTCCCCTTCTGCCTCAACGTTGTCGTGTACGTTATCGTCCTTGTACCACCAACCAATACTTCTATATACTCCCCTTCTGCCCCAAGGTTGTCGTGTACGTTATCGTTCTTGTACCACCAACCAATACTTCTATATACTCCCCTTCTGCCCCAAGGTTGTCATGTACGTTATCGTCCTTGTACCACCAACCAATACTTCTATATACTCCCCTTCTGCCCCAAGGTTGTCATGTACGTTATCGTTCTTGTACCACCAACCTCTTCTTCTATATACTCCCCTTCTGCCCCAAGGTTGTCGTGTACGTTATCGTCCTTGTACCACCAACCAATACTTCTATATACTCCCCTTCTGCCCCAAGGTTGTCATGTACGTTATCGTCCTTGTACCACCAACCAATACTTCTATATACTCCCGTTCTGCCCCAAGGTTGTCATGTACGTTATCGTTCTTCTGCCACCAACCTCTTCTTCTATATACTCCCCTTCTGCCCCAAGGTTGTCGTGTACGTCATCGTCCTTGTACCACCAACCAATACTTCTATATACTCCCTTTCTGCCCCAAGGTTGTCATGTACGTTATCGTTCTTCTGCCACCAACCTCTTCTTCTATATACTCCCCTTCTGCCCCAAGGTTGTCGTGTACGTTATCGTCCTTGTACCACCAACCAATACTTCTATATACTCCCCTTCTGCATCAACGTTGTCATGTACGTTATCGTCCTTGTACCACCAACCAATACTTCTATATACTCCCTTCTGCCTCAACGTTGTCGTGTACGTTATCGTCCTTGTAACACCAACCAATACTTCTATATACTCCCCTTCTGCCCCAAGGTTGTCATGTACGTTATCGTTCTTGTACCACCAACCAATACTTCTATATACTCCCCTTCTGCCCCAAGGTTGTCATGTACGTTATCGTCCTTGTACCTCCAACCAATACTTCTATATACTCCCCTTCTGCCCCAAGGTTGTCATGTACGTTATCGTTCTTCTGCCACCAACCTCTTCTTCTATATACTCCCCTTCTGCCCCAAGGTTGTCGTGTACGTTATCGTCCTTGTACCACCAACCAATACTTCTATATACTCCCCTTCTGCCTCAACGTTGTCGTGTACGTTATCGTCCTTGTACCACCAACCAATACTTCTATATACTCCCCTTCTGCCCCAAGGTTGTCATGTACGTTATCGTCCTTGTACCACCAACCAATACTTCTATATACTCCCCTTCTGCCTCAACGTTGTCGTGTACGTTATCGTCCTTGTACCACCAACCAATACTTCTATATACTCCCCTTCTGCCCCAAGGTTGTAATGTACGTTATCGTCCTTGTACCACCAACCAATACTTCTATATACTCCCCTTCTGCCCCAAGGTTTTCATGTACGTTATCGTTCTTGTACCACCAACCAATACTTCTATATACTCCCCTTCTGCCCCAAGGTTGTCATGTACGTTATCGTTCTTGTACCACCAACCAATACTTCTATATACTCCCCTTCTGCCCCAAGGTTGTCATGTACGTTATCGTCCTTGTACCACCAACCAATACTTCTATATACTCCCCTTCTGCCCCAAGGTTGTCATGTACGTTATCGTTCTTCTGCCACCAACCTCTTCTTCTATATACTCCCCTTCTGTCCCAAGGTTGTCGTGTACGTTATCGTCCTTGTACCACCAACCAATACTTCTATATACTCCCCTTCTGCCTCAACGTTGTCGTGTACGTTATCGTCCTTGAACCACCAACCAATACTTCTATATACTCCCCTTCTGCCTCAACGTTGTCGTGTACGTTATTGTCCTTGTACCACCAACCAATACTTCTATATACTCCCCTTCTGCCCCAAGGTTGTCATGTACGTTATCGTCCTTGTACCACCAACCAATACTTCTATATACTCCCCTTCTGCCCCAAGGTTGTCATGTACGTTATCGTTCTTCTGCCACCAACCTCTTCTTCTATATACTCCCCTTCTGCCCCAAGGTTGTCGTGTACGTTATCGTCCTTGTACCACCAACCAATACTTCTATATACTCCCCTTCTGCCCCAAGGTTGTCGTGTACGTTATCGTTCTTCTGCCACCAACCTCTTCTTCTATATACTCCCCTTCTGCCCCAAGGTTGTCGTGTACGTTATCGTCCTTGTACCACCAACCAATACTTCTATATACTCCCCTTCTGCCCCAAGGTTGTCATGTACGTTATCGTTCTTCTGCCACCAACCTCTTCTTCTATATACTCCCCTTCTGCCCCAAGGTTGTCGTGTACGTTATCGTCCTTGTACCACCAACCAATACTTCTATATACTCCCCTTCTGCCCCAAGGTTGTCGTGTACGTTATTGTCCTTCTGCCCCCAAACCCTTCCTCTATATAACCGCCCTTCTGCCCCTAAAGTTTTTTGACGTTATAGTCCTTCGTTTACAAAGCCCTTCCTCTACATTATTGTCCTTCTGCCCCCAAACCCTTCCTCTATATACTCGCCCTTCTGCTCCAAGGTTGTCGTGTACGTTATTGTCCTTCTGCCCCCAAACCCTTCCTCTATATAACCGCCCTTCTGCCCCTAAAGTTTTTTGACCTTATAGTCCTTCGTTTACAAAGCCCTTCCTCTACATTATTGTCCTTCTGCCCCCAAACCCTTCTTCTATATACTCCCCTTCTGCCCCAAGGTTGTCGTGTACGTTATCGTTCTTCTGCCACCAACCTCTTCTTCTATATACTCCCCTTCTGCCCCAAGGTTGTCGTGTACGTTATTGTCCTTCTGCCCCCAAACCCTTCTTCTATATAACCGCCCTTCTGCCCCTAAAGTTTTTTGACGTTATAGTCCTTCGTTTACAAAGCCCTTCCTCTACATTATTGTCCTTCTGCCCCCAAACCCTTCTTCTATATACTCCCCTTCTGCCCCAAGGTTGTCGTGTACGTTATCGTCCTTGTACCACCAACCAATACTTCTATATACTCCCCTTCTGCCCCAAGGTTGTCGTGTACATTATTGTCCTTCTGCCCCCAAACCCTTCTTCTATATACTCCCCTTCTGCCCCAAGGTTGTCGTGTACGTTATCGTTCTTCTGCCACCAACCTCTTCTTCTATATACTCCCCTTCTGCCCCAAGGTTGTCGTGTACGTTATCGTTCTTCTGCCCCCAAGCTCTTCCTCTATATACTCGCCCTTCTGCTCAAAGGTTGTCGTGTCCTTCTCCTACCAAGCACTTATTTTTTATTATTGTCCTTCTGCCCAAAGTCTTTCATCTACATCATTTTTCTTCCTCTATATACTCGCACTTTTCCCCCCAAGTTTTTTGTGGACATTATCGTCCGTCTACCCCCGAGCTCTTCCTCTACATAATTGTCCTTCGGTCCCCAAGCCCTTCTTTTCCATTATTGTCCTTCTGCCCCAAGCCTTTCATCTACATTATTGTTCTTCTGCAACCAAGCCCTTCCTCTATATACTCGCCCTTCTGTGTACGTTATCGTCCTTCTGCACCAAACCCTTTCTCTACTTTATCGTCCTTTTGACCCCAAGCCCTTCCTCTACAGTATCGTCCTTCTGCACCAAACCCTTTCTCTACTTTATCGTCCTTCTCCTACCAAGCACTTATTTTTTATTATTGTCCTTCTGCCCCAAGCCTTTCATCTACATCATTTTTCTTCCTCTATATACTCGCACTTTTCCCCCCAAATTTTTTGTGGACATTATCGTCCGTCTACCCCCGAGCTCTTCCTCTACATAATTGTCCTTCGGTCCCCAAGCCCTTCTTTTCCATTATTGTCCTTCTGCCCCAAGCCTTTCATCTACATTATTGTTCTTCTGCAACCAAGCCCTTCCTCTATATACTCGCCCTTCTGTGTACGTTATCGTCCTTCTGCACCAAACCCTTTCTCTACTTTATCGTCCTTCTGACCCCAAACAGTGTCTTCTCCTTATCCTCATTCCCCTCCATCTCTTGTTTCAGATGGTCTTTCTGCTCCCAGAATCCCTTCTTTCACGTTATCCTCCACACGTTCCATATCCTTTTTGCAGTTCATCTTTCTTGTGTTTCCTAGTCCTTCCTTCAAGCAACCTCCCTTCCATCACTCCATCATTCCTTCACGAAGCTCCTAGCCCTTCATTTTTTGTTGCCTTGTGCTCTTCATTAAAGTACCATCTTTCTGCTTCTACGCACTTCCAATGCGTTATCGTTCCTCTTCCTCTATTCCCATCCTTCAGGTCATCGTCATTTTTCCTTTAACCCCTTCCTTCACGTTAAGATCAATCCGCGTTCTCTATGACTCTTCCGTTTACATGACCTTTGTCCTCTCATTAATTTCAAGCCTAAACTAGATTTGTTTCACTGAATTTTTCTGGTTTTCCTTCGCCCCATTGACTCACTTAATTCCTCGATTGGGCTATAATACAGGGCTTATAATTGATCGAAGAGTATTAATGTAACTGATTGAAGAAAATAAAAATGAAACCGTCAAGTCAGGCAGTAAGTGAAGCATTTGTCCGGTTGTGTTAAACTTTTTTTCGCGGAAACCTAGATTTATTTCGCCAAAATATTTCCATTTTAAATAAAATATTTTACTGCACGATTTAGTTATAAAATATTTGCAGCCAAGTTGACATTTTGTTGTGAAATATGTTGCAGGTTTCGTGCCAAACTATTTCTGGGTGCACAACCTTGGCTTCCCGCCGCCGGAGTACACGGTGTGGTACGTCCTCTTCATAGTGTTCGTTACTTACGGCATGCTGCCTCTGCCGCTGAGGTGGAGCATGGCCGCTGGCTGTACGACCGCCTCCATCCATCTACTAATCAACATCCTGAGGTGGTTGTTCTCCTCGACCAGTGAGGTTAGTATAGGATGGGCGACGCTGTCTCAGACCTTATTCCATTCGTCATAACTAAAGTGTAATTATATTTCTATAACAATCAAGTGGCAGAACTGCAGCTGTTTTAACATAACTGTGTGGCAGTTGGTGCACCTGTAAATCTCTACAACTCAAGGCTCTTTTAATTGAAAACTACACAAAATATTTCATTTTCTTAGTAGTAGGAATGGTGTGATGACCCTCCTGACTTTAGGTAGACTTGCCTGTAGGTCTGGTGGATTCTGGTAAATTATCTTTAAGAAGTTATTTCTAGACAGTTGTGCCTTCTCGGAGTTATTGCTAAGGTGGCATGCACACTTAAAGGAAGATAGCATAGCAATTGTCTGGGAGGTCGTGCCTGAGAGGTTGGGTCTAAGAGGTTATGCCTAGAAGAGTCTGAGTAAGTTACGTCTGGGTAAGTTATATTTGGGAGGTTATGTCTCGGAAGTTATAATTGGGAGGTTATGTCTTGGAAGTTATGTTTGGGAGGTTATGTCGCGGAAGTTATATTCGGGAGGTTATGTCTCGGAAGTTATGTTTGGGAGGTTATGTCTTGGAAGTTGTGGTTGCGTAAAATATATTTGGGAGGTTGTGTCTAGGAAATTATGTCTTTGTAAGTTTTGTCTTCGAGGTTTCATGACTGGGCAAGATATGTTTGGGAGGTTATGTCTTGGAAGTTGTGGCCGGGTAAGTTATATTTGGGGTGTTATGTCTGCTCTCACGGACTACACCTTCCCCCGCTGCTCTACTCTCCGACTAGCCTTTTCTCTTACTCTTCACCTATCTTCATTTTACCACACATTGTCCGTAATAGAGTAATGGTTTATCCCTTGACTACCAACCTTGGTTCGAGACCTGTATCTCAAGGAATAAACCTCTCAGGAGAACCAACTCCTGCATTTTTTATGAAACCAATTAGCCTCCCATAAACCCCTTTAAGCTCCTTTCGGGGCAGTGGAATCTTTGAGAGACACTTGTGACTTAAAGACTATACATGGATACCTAGTGAACTTATTTTATTTTATTTTAAATGAAAACACAGCAAATTGGAAACTATAAATTTTTTAATATCTGTTTGGATTTAGAATTACTTATTATTATTTGGTTTATTTTAATTAACAGGATTTAGCTTTTTTAATTTTACCTAACCTTACTTTTGAATTACCATGACTATCTGGTTTCATGGTATTAGTACAGAATTTGTCCCCTTTATTATGTTGACATTTTTATTATTGTTTATATTAACACACACACACACACACACACACACACACACACACACACACACACACACACACACACACACACACACACACACACACACACATATATATATATATATATCTACACATACTATATCCTTTTCTAATATTATTATCAAAATCCAAAATTGCTTAATATGTCTACTATCATCTATGTAAATTCAATTATTATAATTAATTTGCTCATAATTTTGAGTATTCAAGTTAAATTTTACGTATTTTAGAGTCTTGTTTACTTTCAAACATTTTAAGGTTAATTTCTAGTTACTTTAGGCTGCCTTTTAACAAACAATCCTTTTAATTCACTAATAGCCTCTGGTTAACATTTACCTATTTATAGGTTAACCTAATTAGTTATCATATGCTAGGCATTTAATAACAACTTCCTACTGATACTTATATACTAAGTCAAAGTATTTCATACATTTTTCAAGAATAAAGCCATATCAGATAAAATTATTTAAACACAATACGTTTATTTCCACTTCAGGCAAATGGTTGAATGGAAATCAATTTTGAATATTTGTTAATTAATTTAGGTAACCTAAGAGAGTTTTCAGTCCCTTAGGTTATTCAATTTTTTGTTAATTTTGATTTTAAGTTAATATATTTTGAAATAAAATTTTATCTAAAAGAAAATTAAATTGTTTATATGACCTTATACTGCAAAGCGTTAGTTATCTTCTATGGTTGGGTTGTCTTTGGGCTTCTTCCCAGCTTTCATGGGGTTTGGATGTAGGCTTCACTGCATTGCATGGCGTCGGTGAATTTTGTTAAGTTCGGCTTCTTTTTTCATTTTCTTGGTCGAGATGTTGGTAGAAACATATATGAGCCTCAGCTCATATATTTGTACACTCCCCGGGTCACATCGTAGCACTTTATACGGACTTCTTACCACATATTGGGTCGTTAATGGTTTTGCGTGTATCAATACGACCTCACTCGATCACTGTTCAAACTGTTCTACCTAAGCGTCACCTTTTTGGCTTCGTCTTCCCCAATTTCTTCAAACTTCCGCCTTTACGATGTCCATCTTACATTTTTAACCAATGAGAAAGCCGTTGCTATGGTGACTGACTTTGTTTATTTCGTAATTTTGAATTTCAATTAGTTTCAATTTTTGTGAAAGACTTTTCTTTACTCCAATGTGTTATTTCAATTTTTTAACTTCCATTTAATAATTTGTTTGTCTTTATTTCTTCTAATTTAATTAACTTACTGTTTCTTCTTGCTAACTCAAACTTCGACGGTAGTGCTGTCGCTGCAGTGTGGCAAGATCGTATAAACAATCTTCCCACGCGTTGTTTTACCGAAACTAATATAGCTCCAATCTTGGATAACCTCTATTTTATGCTATTACGTTTTTAATTAAAATTTGCACCTTTACATAAATACCACTCTCCCTAGCTATGCCGAATTTACTTTCCGCACATTTTTATACTTATATTCACTATCCTTGATTATATTTGGTCAAAATTAATTTAATATTATACAATTTGGCTGGGTCCCATAGGCCTCACTTTTACTGTTTCATTTAAATCGGTCTATTAGCCGTTAGCCTAATTAATGTTGTTGTTGGTTTATAATTTATTCTAACATTACCAGTTTGTCTATTTAGTTTTAATTACCTTAGTTTACATTGATTTTCCCTATATTTAACATATTTATTATAATACTATGAAATAATTGGCATATTAGTTGATTGATCTATTTAACTATTCTAGGCTTAGTTACATTTATCTGTACTAATACCAGATTTATTTGCATCGGTCATTCTGTCCGTTGCACTGCGTATGTTATCCCTAGAGAGCATGCGGATACGGATAAATGGCAAATAGTCCACAGACAACATTGGTGCTATCAGAAGGACTTAGTTCGAGTTACAACTAGGAATCCTGAAGTGAATCGATGTAAAGCCATTCCGAGTCCCGCGAACACATGGACGGGATCGCTAATTCGGTTTCGATTTCACATATAATTTTTCCAAAAAATAATACTTTATTTATACACTATACATTTTTCTCAACATCATTCATTTCTAAACCACTGAAACATTAGTAGCTTCAAGATATCCTGCTCTGAATTCGCCGATTGGCAATGCTATTTCGAAGACTCTATTAGATCTTATTAAACTATCCAGAGACTCTGCTAGCGCCGTCCCATTGATGGTCCTTGAAGCGGCGTCACAGAGCAGGTGGAAACCCATAAGCATCGACGTAGCAACTGCTAGCAGACTCGCTGACTTGGCCTTGTGTGTCGTGGTGCTGAGATCCACCATGGATTCTATGGCAGATGCCATCGCTTCGCCGCATGTCTGCAAGAGGGCTCTCATGGCTAGCAGCTTGTTTGCTCCGTCCAATGATATGCCTAAATAAACAGAAGTTTGTGTACTGTAATGGAAATATTTGCAAAGTGTGTAGGTGGTTAGGAATAGCAACAACGGAAAGTCTTTTGTACCTCACGATCCTTGTACCACTGGAGAGGAACCACATAGGAGATCTGCCTAACCCTTCTTTAGTAGTACTTCTACTCACCTCCCTTAGTCTTACTCGTATCTCCCACACTTTTGCAAGCAGTTGGGATATTTTACAAAAAATATAACTTATTTGCCTTTAGTTTTACATTAACTTACAGTGTTTGAGGCGGTCCACGGTGTGCATAAGGTGAACCAGAGCATTCCGGACGTCGGCAGTCACTTGTGTAAGCAGCTGGAATAATCTACAGAAGCGTGAGCAAAATTGAGGCACTTGGAAAAAACTCTCCTTATCGAATTCATTGCCGGTAGCAGAAACATTCCTGCCTAATGTGTTCTGTACAGAAAATACAATGGCATAATAGAGAGAAGGGCTGACACAATGTAAAAGGTTCACGTAAAGTGGTTAGAATGCAAACATGAACTACAAAGTGGACATAGTCCCTTACCTGTAGCATGAAGATATGGTGAAGCAGAAGCACTGACAGCATGGCGGCGGTTTAACTGACTCTAAGGAAAGTCTTATGCTGGCGTCATACTTCACTCACATTTACATACATTATACGGTTCTGTCAAATTTTACATAAATTGTTTGCTTTTCCGTCAGTTATTGAACATATGACTGATGAATGTCTCTGTCAATACATAAAAGTAAATCATTTTCTATTTGCAACGTTGTGCAGTGTGACCTATGAATGATACACTTTAAATCTAATTTCTTGTTGGATGTTGCCAGTAACGAGAATAAGACAAAAATACCCTTAAAGTTATACGGAAGGTCTGCAACGATGTGACGCAGCGGTTACAGTATGTTGGCAGTTACGGCCCGTCACATAAATAAGACAAAATACCCTTAAAGTTATACGGAAGGTCTGCAACGATGTGACGCAGCGGTTACAGTATGTTGGCAGTTACGCCCCGTCACATGAATAAGACAAAATACCCTTAAAGTTATACGGAAGGTCTGCAACGATGTGACGCAGCGGTTACAGTATGATGGCAGTTACGCCCCGTCACATGAATAAGACAAAATACCCTTAAAGTTATACGGAAGGTCTGCAACGATGTGACGCAGCGGTTACAGTATGTTGCCAGTAACGAGAATAAGACAAAATACCCTTAAAGTTATGTGGAAGGTCTGCAACGATGTGACGCAGCGGTTACAGTATGATGAGAGTTACGCCCCGTCACATGAATAAGACAAAATACCCTTAAAGTTATACGGAAGGTCTGCAACGATGTGACGCAGCGGTTACAGTATGTTGGCAGCTACGCCCCGTCACGTGAATAAGACAAAATACCCTTAAAGTTATACGGAAGGTCTGCAACGATGTGACGCAGCGGTTACAGTATGTTGGCAGTTACGCCCCGTCACATGAATAAGACAAAATACCCTTAAAGTTATGCGGAAGGTCTGCAACGATGTGACGCAGCGATTACAGTATGTTGGCAGCTACGCCCCGTCACGTGAATAAGACAAAATACCCTTAAAGTTATACGGAAGGTCTGCAACGATGTGACGCAGCGGTTACAGTGTGTTGCCAGTAACGCCCCGTCACGTGAATAAAACAAAATACTCATAAGTTTATACTGAAGGCCTACAACGATGTGATGCAGCGGTTACAGTGTGTTGGCAGTTACGAACCGTCACGTAAATAAGACAAAATACCCTTAAAGTTATACGGAAGGTCTGCAACGATGTGATGCAGCGGTTACAGTGTGTTGCCAGTAACGAGAATAAGACAAAATACCCTTAAAGTTATGCGGAAGGTCTGCAACGATGTGACGCAGCGGTTACAGTATGTTGGCAGCTACGCCCCGTCACGTGAATAAGACAAAATACCCTTAAAGTTATACGGAAGGTCTGCAACGATGTGACGCAGCGGTTACAGTATGTTGGCAGCTACGCCCCGTCACGTGAATAAGACAAAATACCCTTAAAGTTATACGGAAGGTCTGCAACGATGTGACGCAGCGGTTACAGTATGTTGGCAGTTACGCCCCGTCACATGAATAAGACAAAATACCCTTAAAGTTATGCGGAAGGTCTGCAACGATGTGACGCAGAGGTTACAGTATGATGGCAGTTACGCCCCGTCACATGAATAAGACAAAATACCCTTAAAGTTATACGGAAGGTCTGCAACGATGTGACGCAGCGGTTACAGTATGTTGGCAGCTACGCCCCGTCACGTGAATAAGACAAAATACCCTTAAAGTTATACGGAAGGTCTGCAACGATGTGACGCAGCGGTTACAGTGTGTTGCCAGTAACGAGAATAAGACAAAATACCCTTAAAGTTATACGGAAGGTCTGCAACGATGTGACGCAGCGGTTACAGTATGTTGGCAGCTACGCCCCCTCACATGAATAAGACAAAATACCCTTAAAGTTATACGGAAGGTCTGCAACGATGTGACGCAGCGGTTACAGTGTGTTGGCAGCTACGCCCCGTCACATGAATAAGACAAAATACCCTTAAAGTTATACGGAAGGTCTGCAACGATGTGACGCAGCGGTTACAGTATGTTGGCAGCTACGCCCCGTCACGTGAATAAGACAAAATACCCTTAAAGTTATACGGAAGGTCTGCAACGATGTGACGCAGCGGTTACAGTATGTTGGCAGCTACGCCCCGTCACGTGAATAAGACAAAATACCCTTAAAGTTATACGGAAGGTCTGCAACGATGTGACGCAGCGGTTACAGTATGATGGCAGTTACGCCCCGTCACATGAATAAGACAAAATACCCTCTAAGTTATACGGAAGGTCTGCAACGATGTGACGCAGCGGTTACAGTATGTTGGCAGCTACGCCCCGTCACGTGAATAAGACAAAATACCCTTAAAGTTATACGGAAGGTCTGCAACGATGTGACGCAGAGGTTACAGTATGTTGGCAGCTACGCCCCGTCACGTGAATAAGACAAAATACCCTTAAAGTTATACGGAAGGTCTGCAACGATGTGACGCAGCGGTTACAGTATGTTGGCAGCTACGCCCCGTCACGTGAATAAGACAAAATACCCTTAAAGTTATACGGAAGGTCTGCAACGATGTGACGCAGTGGTTACAGTATGTTGGCAGCTACGCCCCGTCACGTGAATAAGACAAAATACCCTTAAAGTTATACGGAAGGTCTGCAACGATGTGACGCAGCGGTTACAGTATGTTGGCAGCTACGCCCCGTCACGTGAATAAGACAAAATACCCTTAAAGTTATACGGAAGGTCTGCAACGATGTGACGCAGAGGTTACAGTATGTTGGCACTTACGCCCCGTCACATGAATAAGACAAAATACCCTTAAAGTTATACGGAAGGTCTGCAACGATGTGACGCAGCGGTTACAGTATGTTGGCAGTTACGCCCCGTCACATGAATAAGACAAAATACCCTTAAAGTTATACGGAAGGTCTGCAACGATGTGACGCAGCGGTTACAGTATGATGGCAGTTACGCCCCGTCACATGAATAAGACAAAATACAATCTAAGTTATACGGAAGGTCTGCAACGATGTGACGCAGCGGTTATAGGATGATGGCAGTTACGCCCCGTCACATGAATAAGACAAAATACCCTCTAAGTTATATGGAAGGTCTGCAACGATGTGACGCAGCGGTTACAGTATGATGGCAGTTACGCCCCGTCACATGAATAAGACAAAATACCCTTAAAGTTATACGGAAGGTCTGCAACGATGTGACGCAGCGGTTACAGTATGATGGCAGTTACGCCCCGTCACATGAATAAGACAAAATACCCTTAAAGTTATACGGAAGGTCTGCAACGATGTGACGCAGCGGTTACAGTATGATGGCAGTTACGCCCCGTCACATGAATAAGACAAAATACCCTTAAAGTTATACGGAAGGTCTGCAACGATGTGACGCAGCGGTTACAGTATGATGGCAGTTACGCCCCGTCACATGAATAAGACAAAATACCCTTAAAGTTATACGGAAGGTCTGCAACGATGTGACGCAGCGGTTACAGGATGATGGCAGTTACGCCCCGTCACATGAATAAGACAAAATACCCTCTAAGTTATACGGAAGGTCTGCAACGTTGTGACGCAGCGGTTACAGTATGATGGCAGTTACGCCCCGTCACATGAATAAGACAAAATACCCTTAAAGTTATACGGAAGGTCTGCAACGATGTGACGCAGCGGTTACAGTATGTTGGCAGCTACGCCCCGTCACGTGAATAAGACAAAATACCCTTAAAGTTATACGGAAGGTCTGCAACGATGTGACGCAGCGGTTACAGTATGTTGGCAGCTACGCCCCGTCACGTGAATAAGACAAAATACCCTTAAAGTTATACGGAAGGTCTGCAACGATGTGACGCAGAGGTTACAGTATGTTGGCAGTTACTCCCCGTCATATGAATAAGACAAAATACCCTTAAAGTTATACGGAAGGTCTGCAACGATGTGACGCAGCGGTTACAGTATGTTGGCAGTTACGCCCCGTCACATGAATAAGACAAAATACCCTTAAAGTTATACGGAAGGTCTGCAACGATGTGCCGCAGCGGTTACAGTATGATGGCAGTTACGCCCCGTCACATGAATAAGACAAAATACCCTTAAAGTTATACGGAAGGTCTGCAACGATGTGACGCAGCGGTTACAGTGTGTTACCAGTAACGCCCCGTCACATGAATAAGACAAAATACCCTTAAAGTTATACGGAAGGTCTGCAACGATGTGACGCAGCGGTTACAGTATGTTGGCAGTTACGCCCCGTCACATGAATAAGACAAAATACCCTTAAAGTTATACGGAAGGTCTGCAACGATGTGACGCAGCGGTTACAGTGTGATGGCAGTTACGCCCCGTCACATGAATAAGACAAAATACCCTTAAAGTTATACGGAAGGTCTGCAACGATGTGACGCAGCGGTTACAGTGTGTTGCCAGTAACGCCCCGTCACGTGAATAAAACAAAATTCTCATTAGTTTATATTGAAGGCCTACAACGATGTGACGCAGCGGTTACAGTATGATGGCAGTTACGCCCCGTCACATGAATAAGACAAAATACCCTTAAAGTTATACGGAAGGTCTGCAACGATGTGACGCAGCGGTTACAGTGTGTTGCCAGTAACGAGAATAAGACAAAATACCCTTAAAGTTATACGGAAGGTCTGCAACGATGTGACGCAGCGGTTACAGTATGATGGCAGTTACGCCCCGTCACATGAATAAGACAAAATACCCTTAAAGTTATACGGAAGGTCTGCAACGATGTGACGCAGCGGTTACAGTATGTTGGCAGTTACGCCCCGTCACATGAATAAGACAAAATACCCTTAAAGTTATACGGAAGGTCTGCAACGATGTGACGCAGCGGTTACAGTGTGTTGCCAGTAACGAGAATAAGACAAAATACCCTTAAAGTTATACGGAAGGTCTGCAACGATGTGACGCAGCGGTTACAGTATGATGGCAGTTACGCCCCGTCACATGAATTAGACAAAATACCCTTAAAGTTATACGGAAGGTCTGCAACGATGTGACGCAGCGGTTACAGTATGTTGGCAGTTACGCCCCGTCACATGAATAAGACTAAATACCCTTAAAGTTATACGGAAGGTCTGCAACGATGTGACGCAGCGGTTACAGTATGTTGGCAGCTACGCCCCGTCACGTGAATAAGACAAAATACCCTTAAAGTTATACGGAAGGTCTGCAACGATGTGACGCAGAGGTTACAGTATGTTGGCAGTTACTCCCCGTCATATGAATAAGACAAAATACCCTTAAAGTTATACGGAAGGTCTGCAACGATGTGACGCAGCGGTTACAGTATGTTGGCAGTTACGCCCCGTCACATGAATAAGACAAAATACCCTTAAAGTTATACGGAAGGTCTGCAACGATGTGCCGCAGCGGTTACAGTATGATGGCAGTTACGCCCCGTCACATGAATAAGACAAAATACCCTTAAAGTTATACGGAAGGTCTGCAACGATGTGACGCAGCGGTTACAGTGTGTTACCAGTAACGCCCCGTCACATGAATAAGACAAAATACCCTTAAAGTTATACGGAAGGTCTGCAACGATGTGACGCAGCGGTTACAGTATGTTGGCAGTTACGCCCCGTCACATGAATAAGACAAAATACCCTTAAAGTTATACGGAAGGTCTGCAACGATGTGACGCAGCGGTTACAGTGTGATGGCAGTTACGCCCCGTCACATGAATAAGACAAAATACCCTTAAAGTTATACGGAAGGTCTGCAACGATGTGACGCAGCGGTTACAGTGTGTTGCCAGTAACGCCCCGTCACGTGAATAAAACAAAATTCTCATTAGTTTATATTGAAGGCCTACAACGATGTGACGCAGCGGTTACAGTATGATGGCAGTTACGCCCCGTCACATGAATAAGACAAAATACCCTTAAAGTTATACGGAAGGTCTGCAACGATGTGACGCAGCGGTTACAGTGTGTTGCCAGTAACGAGAATAAGACAAAATACCCTTAAAGTTATACGGAAGGTCTGCAACGATGTGACGCAGCGGTTACAGTATGATGGCAGTTACGCCCCGTCACATGAATAAGACAAAATACCCTTAAAGTTATACGGAAGGTCTGCAACGATGTGACGCAGCGGTTACAGTATGTTGGCAGTTACGCCCCGTCACATGAATAAGACAAAATACCCTTAAAGTTATACGGAAGGTCTGCAACGATGTGACGCAGCGGTTACAGTGTGTTGCCAGTAACGAGAATAAGACAAAATACCCTTAAAGTTATACGGAAGGTCTGCAACGATGTGACGCAGCGGTTACAGTATGATGGCAGTTACGCCCCGTCACATGAATTAGACAAAATACCCTTAAAGTTATACGGAAGGTCTGCAACGATGTGACGCAGCGGTTACAGTATGTTGGCAGTTACGCCCCGTCACATGAATAAGACTAAATACCCTTAAAGTTATACGGAAGGTCTGCAACGATGTGACGCAGCGGTTACAGTGTGTTGCCAGTAACGAGAATAAGACAAAATACCCTTAAAGTTATACGGAAGGTCTGCAACGATGTGACGCAGCGGTTACAGTATGATGGCCGTTACGCCCCGTCACATGAATAAGACAAAATACCCTTAAAGTTATACGGAAGTTCTGCAACGATGTGACGCAGCGGTTACAGTATGTTGGCAGTTACGCCCCGTCACATGAATAAGACAAAATACCCTTAAAGTTATACGGAAGGTCTGCAACGATGTGACGCAGCGGTTACAGTGTGTTGCCAGTAACGCCCCGTCACGTGAATAAAACAAAATACTCATTAGTTTATACTGAAGGCCTACAACGATGTGATGCAGCGGTTACAGTGTGTTGGCAGTTACGAACCGTCACGTAAATAAGACAAAATACCCTTAAAGTTATACGGAAGGTCTGCAACGATGTGACGCAGCGGTTACAGTATGATGGCAGTTACGCCCCGTCACATGAATAAGACAAAATACCCTTAAAGTTATACGGAAGGTCTGCAACGATGTGACGCAGCGGTTACAGTGTGTTGCCAGTAACGAGAATAAGACAAAATACCCTTAAAGTTATGCGGAAGGTCTGCAACGATGTGACGCAGCAGTTACAGTGTGTTGGCAGCTACGCCCCGTCACATGAATAACACAAAATACCCTTAAAGTTATACGGAAGGTCTGCAACGATGTGACGCAGCGGTTACAGTATGTTAGCAGTTACGCCCCGTCACATGAATAAGACAAAATACCTTTAAAGTTATACGGAAGGTCTGCAACGATGTGACGCAGCGGTTACAGTATGTTGGCAGCTACGCCCCGTCACATGAATAACACAAAATACCCTTAAAGTTATACGGAAGGTCTGCAACGATGTGACGCAGCGGTTACAGTATGTTGGCAGCTACGCCCCGTCACGTGAATAAGACAAAATACCCTTGAAGTTATGCGGAAGGTCTGCAACGATGTGACGCAGCGGTTACAATATGTTGGCAGCTACGCCCCGTCACGTGAATAAGACTCAATACCCTTAAAGTTATACGGAAGGTCTGCAACGATGTGACGCAGCGGTTACAGTATGTTGGCAGTTACGCCCCGTCACATGAATAAGACAAAATACCCTTAAAGTTATGCGGAAGGTCTGCAACGATGTGACGCAGCGGTTACAGTGTGTTGGCAGCTACGCCCCGTCACATGAATAACACAAAATACCCTTAAAGTTATACGGAAGGTCTGCAACGATGTGACGCAGCGGTTACAGTATGTTGGCAGCTACGCCCCGTCACGTGAATAAGACAAAATACCCTTAAAGTTATACGGAAGGTCTGCAACGATGGGACGCAGCGGTTACAGTATGTTGGCAGTTACGCCCCGTCACATGAATAAGACAAAATACCCTTAAAGTTATGCGGAAGGTCTGCAACGATGTGACGCAGCGGTTACAGTATGTTGGCAGCTACGCCCCGTCACGTGAATAAGACAAAATACCCTTAAAGTTATACGGAAGGTCTGCAACGATGTGACGCAGCGGTTACAGTATGTTGGCAGTTACGCCCCGTCACATGAATAAGACAAAATACCCTTAAAGTTATGCGGAAGGTCTGCAACGATGTGACGCAGCGGTTACAGTATGTTGGCAGTTACGCCCCGTCACATGAATAAGACAAAATACCCTTAAAGTTATGCGGAAGGTCTGCAACGATGTGACGCAGCGGTTACAGTATGATGGCAGTTACGCCCCGTCACATGAATAAGACAAAATACCCTTAAAGTTATACGGAAGGTCTGCAACGATGTGACGCAGCGGTTACAGTATGTTGGCAGCTACGCCCCGTCACGTGAATAAGACAAAATACCCTTAAAGTTATACGGAAGGTCTGCAACGATGTGACGCAGCGGTTACAGTGTGTTGGCAGTTACGCCCCGTCACGTGAATAAGACAAAATACCCTTAAAGTTATGCGGAAGGTCTGCAATGATGTGACGCAGCGGTTACAGTATGATAGCAGTTACGCCCCGTCTTATGAATAAGACAAAATACCCTTAAAGTTATACGGAAGGTCTGCAACGATGTGACGCAGCGGTTACAGTATGTTGGCAGCTAAGCCCCGTCACGTGAATAAGACAAAATACCCTTAAAGTTATGCGGAAGGTCTGCAACGATGTGACGCAGCGGTTACAGTATGTTGGCAGCTACGCCCCGTCACGTGAATAAGACAAAATACCCTTGAAGTTATGCGGAAGGTCTGCAACGATGTGACGCAGCGGTTACAGTATGTTGGCAGCTACGCCCCGTCACGTGAATAAGACTAAATACCCTTAAAGTTATACGCAAGGTCTGCAACGATGTGACGCAGCGGTTACAGTATGTTGGCAGTTACGCCCCGTCACATGAATAAGACAAAATACCCTTAAAGTTATGCGGAATGTCTGCAACGATGTGACGCAGCGGTTACAGTGTGTTGGCAGCTACGCCCCGTCACATGAATAACACAAAATACCCTTAAAGTTATACGGAAGGTCTGCTACGATGTGACGCAGCGGTTACAGTATGTTGGCAGCTACGCCCCGTCACGTGAATAAGACAAAATACCCTTAAAATTATACGGAAGGTCTGCAACGATGGGACGCAGCGGTTACAGTATGTTGGCAGCTACGCCCCGTCACGTGAATAAGACAAAATACCCTTAAAGTTATACGGAAGGTCTGCAACAATGTGACGCAGCGGTTACAGTATGTTGGCAGTTACGCCCCGTCACATGAATAAGACACAATACCCTTAAAGTTATGCGGAAGGTCTGCAACGATGTGACGCAGCGGTTACAGTATGATGGCAGTTACGCCCCGTCACATGAATAAGACAAAATACCCTTAAAGTTATACGGAAGGTCTGCAACGATGTGACGCAGCGGTTACAGTATGTTGGCAGTTACGCCCCGTCACATGAATAAGACAAAATACCCTTAAAGTTATGCGGAAGGTCTGCAACGATGTGACGCAGCGGTTACAGTATGATGGCAGTTACGCCCCGTCACATGAATAAGACAAAATACCCTTAAAGTTATACGGAAGGTCTGCAACGATGTGACGCAGCGGTTACAGTATGTTGGCAGCTACGCCCCGTCACGTGAATAAGACAAAATACCCTTAAAGTTATACGGAAGGTCTGCAACGATGTGACGCAGCGATTACAGTGTGTTGGCAGTTACGCCCCGTCACGTGAATAAGACAAAATACCCTTAAAGTTATGCGGAAGGTCTGCAACGATGTGACGCAGCGGTTACAGTGTGTTACCAGTAACGCCCCGTCACGTGAATAAAACAAAATACCCATAAGTTTATACTGAAGGCCTAAAACGATGTGATGGAGCGGTTACAGTGTGTTGGCAGTTACGAACCGTCACGTAAATAAGACAAAATACCCTTAAAGGTATACTGAAGGCCTGCAACGATGTTGTGACGCAGTGGTTGCAGTGTGTTGGCAGTTACGAATCGTCACGTAAATAAGACAAAATACCCTTAAAGTTATACTGGGCCTGCAACGATGTTGTGACGCAGAGGTTGCAGTGTGTTGGCAGTTACGAATCGTCACGTAAATAAGACAAAATACCCTTAAAGTTATACTGAGCCTGCAACGATGTTGTGACGCAGTGGTTGCAGTGTGTTGGCAGTTACGAATCGTCACGTAAATAAGACAAAATACCCTTAAAGTTATACTGGGCCTGCAACGATGTTGTGACGCAGCGGGTACAGTGTTTGGGCAATTTTATAGGTCTCCCAGCATCAAAGTCAAATCTCGGTTTGATTTTCAGTGTTTCAAAAATGTTTCTAACGTAACAAAACTGCTCTCTCTCTCTGTAATTGTTTATGTGATTGTGCCTCCGCCTACATATTCGTTTTAATAAGGTGCCACTGCCACAGCCACGGAAATTCCATCTCACTCAGCTCTGACACTGCCACCAGCTATTAGTTTGTCCTTCTCAAAACAACAAATTTTAATTATTACAAGACTTATACAGAAACGTGACGGCCCATAGGGGCTCCAAAGCGAATCTATAAGGGTTCCATAGACATCCATAAGGGGTCCCATTGGAATTTCAAAGGGAATCCATTGAGCTTCCATGTAACGTGGATCGTGCCTCCCTCTACGTAGCACTGCTTACACGATTTCGTTACGTTCCTTAAAGAAACAGTCTACTTTTAAATTTTAAAGTAACTTAAATTCGTCACACCAAGCACGAAAGATGTCCATGAATTAAACATCGGCTCAATGTTACGAAGCATTTAACGCACGTCAGTCTACCGATGCATCCAGAAACACATGCCACGCCTCCTAATACACTCCTCCCGTCAGTACGTCTCCCGTTTCTGATTCTTCTCTTTCTCCGACACTTCGTATACTCGGTCTTTTTCTTCTTTTGTATTTATATTTTTTCTTCTTCTGGTTTTGCTTCTTCAACCATTAAGCTCTAAACGTTTTCTT
>JBAIZL010000082.1:35000-67500 GCA_036971475.1 Prosapia bicincta | reverse complement strand
CCTTTGTACTATTAATACTGGGAATGGCTAGCTCTACGCTTTGTTTAGGCTACGTGAGTAAAGATGTTCTCGCTATAAACAGCCTTTGTCTCTCGCCTTTGTATTTTTTATACTTGGAAATGCTTATCTCTACGCTTTGTTTAGGCTACGTGAGTTAAGATGTGCTCGCTATAAACAGCCTCTGTCTGTCGCCTTTGTATTAATAATAATGGGAATGGCTAGCTCTACGCTTTGTTTAGGCTACGCGAGTAAAGATGTGCTCGCTATAAACAGCCTTTGTCTCTCGCCTTTGTATTATTTGTACTGGGAATGGCTAGCTCTACGCTTTGTTTAGGCTACGTGAGTAAAGTTGTGCTCGCTATAAACAGCCTTTGTCTCTCGCCTTTGTATTATTTATACTGGGAATGGCTAGCTCTACGCTTTGTTTAGGCTACGTGAGTAAAGATGTGCTCGCTATAAACAGCCTCTGTCTGTCGCCTTTGTATTATTAATAATGAGAATGGCTAGCTCTACGCTTTGTTTATGCTACGTGAGTAAAGATATGCTCGCTATAAACAGCCTTTATCTGTCGCCTTTGTATTATTAATAATGGGAATGGCTAGCTCTACGCTTTGTTTAGGCTACGAGAGTAAAGTTGTGCTCGCTATAAACAGCCTTTGTCTCTCGCCTTTGTATTATTTATACTGGGAATGGCTAGCTCTACGCTTTGTTTAGGCTACGTGAGTAAAGATGTGCTCGCTATAAACAGCCTCTGTCTGTCGCCTTTGTATTATTAATAATGAGAATGGCTAGCTCTACGCTTTGTTTATGCTACGTGAGTAAAGATGTGCTCGCTATAAACAGCCTTTGTCTCTCGCATTTGTACTATTAATAATGGGAATGGCTAGCTCTACGCTTTGTTTAGGCTACGAGAGTAAAGTTGTGCTCGCTATAAACAGCCTTTCTCTCTCGCCTTTGTACTATTAATACTGGGAATGGCTTAACTCTACGCTTTGTTTAGGCTACGTGAGTAAAGATGTGCTCGCGTTAAACAGCCTTTGTCTCTAGCCTTTGTATTTTTTATACTTGGAAATGCTTATCACTACGCTTTGTTTAGGCTACGTGAATAAAGATGTGCTCGCTATAAACAGCCTTTATCTCTCGCCTTTGTATTTTTTTTATACTAGGAATTGCTTATCTCTACGCTTTGTTTAGGCTACGTGAGTAAAGATGTGCTCGCTATAAACAGCCTTTGTATCTCGCCTTTGTATTATTTGTACTGGGAATGGCTAGCTCTACGCTTTGTTTAGGCTACGTGAGTAAAGTTGTGCTCGCTATAAACAGCCTTTGTCTCTCGCCTTTGTATTATTTATACTGGGAATGGCTAGCTCTACGCTTTGTTTAGGCTACGTGAGTAAAGATGTGCTCGCTATAAACAGCCTCTGTCTGTCGCCTTTGTATTATTAATAATGAGAATGGCTAGCTCTACGCTTTGTTTATGCTACGTGAGTAAAGATGTGCTCGCTATAAACAGCCTTTGTCTGTCGCCTTTGTATTATTAATAATGGGAATTTCTAGCTCTACGCTTTGTTTAGGCTACTTGAGTAAAGATGTGCTCGCTATAAACAGCCTTTGTCTGTCGCTTTGTATTATTAATAATGGGAATGGCTAGCTCTACGCTTTGTTTAGGCTACGTGAGTAAAGAAGTGTTCTCTATAAACAGCCTCTGTCTGTCGCCTTTGTATTATTAATAATGGGAATGGCTAGCTCTACGCTTTGTTTAGGCTACGTGAGTAAAGAAGTGCTCGCTATAAACAGCCTCTGTCTGTCGCCTTTGTATTATTAATAATGGGAATGGCTAGCTCTACGCTTTGTTTATGCTACGTGAGTAAAGATGTGCTCGCTATAAACAGCCTTTGTCTGTCGCCTTTGTATTATTAATAATGGGAATGGCTAGCTCTACGCTTTGTTTATGCTACGTGAGTAAAGATGTGCTCGCTATAAACAGCCTTTGTCTGTCGCCTTTGTATTATTAATAATGGGAATGAATGGCTTGCTTTACGCTTTGTTTAGGCTACGTGAGTAAAGAAGTGCTCGCTATAAACAGCCTCTGTCTGTCGCCTTTGTATTATTAATAATGGGAATGGCTAGCTCTACGCTTTGTTTATGCTACGTGAGTAAAGATGTGCTCGCTATAAACAGCCTTTGTCTCTTGCCTTTGTATTATTTTAACTGGGAATGGCTAGCTCTACGCTTTGTTTAGGCTACCTGAGTAATGATGTGCTCGCTATAAACAGCCTTTGTCTCTCGCCTTTGTATTATTTATAATGGGAATGGCTTAGCTCTGCGCATGGTTTAGGCTACCTGAGTAAAGATGTGCTCGCTATAAACAGCCTTTGTCTCTCGTCTTTGTATTATTTATAATGGGAATGCCTTAGCTCTACTTTTTGTTTAGGCCACGTGAGTTAAGATGTGCTCGCTATAAACAGCCTTTGTCTCTCGCCTTTGTATTATTTATACTGGCAATGGCTAGCTCTGCGCTTTGTTTAGGCTACCTGAGTAAAGATGTGCTCGCTATAAACAGCCTTTGTCTCTTGCCTTTGTATTATTTTAACTGGGAATGGCTTAGCTCTGCGCATCGTTTAGGCTACCTGAGTAAAGATGTGCTCGCTATAAACAGCCTTTGTCTCTTGCCTTTGTATTATTTTAACTGGGAATGGCTTAGCTCTGCGCATCGTTTAGGCTACCTGAGTAAATATGTGCTCGCTATAAACAGCCTTTGTCTCTCGTCTTTGTATTATTTATAATGGGAATGCCTTAGCTCTACGCTTTGTTTAGGCTACGTGAATAAAGATGTGCTTGCTATAAACAGCCTCTGTCTGTCGCCTTTGTATTATTTTAACTGGGAATGGCTTAGCTCTGCGCATCGTTTAGGCTACCTGAGTAAAGATGTGCTTGCTATAAACAGCCTTTGTCTCTTGCCTTTGTATTATTTTAACTGGGAATGGCTTAGCTCTGCGCATCGTTTAGGCTACCTGAGTAAAGATGTGCTCGCTATAAACAGCCTTTGTCTCTTGCCTTTGTATTATTTATAATGGGAATGGCTTAGCTCTGCGCATCGTTTAGGCTACGTGAATAAAGATGTGCTCGCTATAAACAGCCTTTGTTTCTTGCCTTTGTATTATTTTAACTGGGAATGGCTTAGCTCTACGCTTTGTTTAGGCTACGTGAATAAAGATGTGCTCGCTATAAACAGCCTTTGTTTCTTGCCTTTGTATTATTTTAACTGGGAATGGCTTAGCTCTACGCTTTGTTTAGGCTACGTGAGTAAAGATGTGCTCGCTATAAACAGCCTTTGTTTCTTGCCTTTGTATTATTTTAACTGGGAATGGCTTAGCTCTACGCTTTGTTTAGGCTACGTGAATAAAGATGTGCTCGCTATAAACAGCCTTTGTTTCTTGCCTTTGTATTATTTTAACTGGGAATGGCTTAGCTCTACGCTTTGTTTAGGCTACGTGAGTAAAGATGTGCTCGCTATAAACAGCCTTTGTCTCTCACCTTTGAATGACTTATACTGGGAATGGAGTTTCGGTGTTTTCGAGTGCTTTACAAACATTTAGTGCCATCGGATACATCTGACACCTTATACTGGGAATGGAGTTTCGGTGTTTTCGAGTGCTTTACAAACATTTAGTGCCATCGGATACATCTGACACCTTATACTGATTTTGTCGTAGTCATTCACTTGTAACAGTCCAATTCTGAACTTTAAATAGTTGTCAACTAACATTTTATAGTAAATGAACCTACATTTTAATCTTTGTTTGTATGTTTTTATAACCTTATGTCATCCTCAGGGGGTTGTATATCTCATTATTTATTGTAACATTCAGTTGTATAATGTCAAGTGCGCATAAAGTGGTTACAATAAGCAGTAGCTTACACTCAGAATGTCTATTCCTTATTCCTTTAATAAACATAAGATTTGTGTGTAAATATGCCCTCTTATTTCAATTATTTTTCACCAAAGATAACAATTTTCCGTTATATATACAAAGATATGGTCCCTTTTATAATAATAGCCCGGTCCTAAGAGATAATTATATAGATAAAGTATACAACGATTAAAAATTAATTTTTGTTTCTTTTGTGTTCAAAATACAAAGCGCGATTCTGTACAGTCGAGATAAAATGGATTTTGTTTGTTTTTAATTGAATATTACACTTACAAAATTTAATATTAAACAACGAGTTTCGTCTCGAAAAACGCTCGCAATTAACCAATATTTCCTAAATATATCAACGGGAACTGGGATTGTGGAGGGGGGAGTGCCATCAGTTCTCCATGTCTAGTCTTATCGATAAGTAAGCATTCGGTCCAGCAGTACAGTAAACTATCACTAATCCGGAGGATATGGGGCTGGGACACTGGAGGGTCCATTAAAACACGATGTACATGAACAATATTTCTGTCATTGTCAAAAAATAAAGAAAACATAGGAAAACAGTCGTATATTGTACTTGAAATGATAAAACGAGAAAGATTGTACTAGATTGTACTTTAAAATAAAAAATTACCTTATCTTTAACGGTAAAAATAAAAATTAATTATGTTTTTAAAGTATTTACATTTTGCCTACGAATTCGCAGGCTTTCTCAAGTGAAGAGCGTACTTTGCACCAGTTTATACTGTACTATCAGTAAAGAAAGGTCTATGCCTTAAGAGGTCTCAAAGCATTGCAAAGATTGTAATTTGTAAGGGTTTATCATTTTTCACTAAAAAAGTTTTTTTTACATTATTTGTAACAGCTAATAAGTAGCGTAAGATGGTAGACCACTTAAAAACTAAGGTAAAGCTCCCAGATTAGAATCTCAGAGCAAAATGTTTGCCTCAGACTGTGAAGATTAGTATGTAAAGTTACACCTACGTAATAATGTGCGGTTACAGCAGTGCTGCCCCCCAGCAGGCATAGCTGAAGTAAGGCATCTCTACTCTGTCATAATGGCGCAAGACAATGAAATACTACTGTTATTCTACCTTAGTGTAACATACATGCTGTCATACAACTGGTATTCTACCTTAGTGTGGCATACACGCTGTCATAGTACTGTTGTTCTACCTTAGTGTGGCATACATGCTGTCATACTACTGTTATTCTACCTTAGTGTGGCATACATGCTATCATACTACTGTAGATCTACCTTAGTGTGGCATACATGATGTCATACTACTGTTATTCTACTTTACTGTGGCATAAATGCTGTCATACTACTGTTGTTCTATCTTAGTGTGGCATACATGCTGTCACACTACTGTTATTCTACCTTAGTGTGGCATACATGCTGTCATACTACTGTTATTCTACCTTCGTGTAGCATACATGCTGTCATACTACTGTTATTCTACCTTAGTGTGGCATACATGCTGTCATACTACAGTTGTTCTACCTTAGTGTGGCATACATGCTGCCATACTACTGTTATTCTACTTTACTGTGGCATAAATGCTGTCATACTACTGTTGTTCTATCTTACTGTGGCATACATGCTGTCACACTACTGTTGATCTACCTTAGTGTGGCATACATGCTGTCATACTACTGTTATTCTACCTTTGTGTGGCATACATGCTGTGATACTACTGTTATTCTACCTTAGTGTGGCATACATGCTGTCATACTACTGTTATTCTACCTTGGTGTGGCATACATGCTGTAATACTACTGTTTTTCTACCTTAGTGTGGCATACTTGCGGTCATACTACTGTTATTCTACCTTAGTGTGTCGTACATGCTTCCACACTACTGTTATTCTATTTTAGTGTAGCATACATGCTGTCATACTACTGTTATTCTACCTTAGTGTAACATACATGCTGTCATACAACTGGTATTCTACCTCAGTGTGGCATACACGCTGTCATACTACTGTTGTTCTACCTTAGTGTGGCATACATGCTGTCATACTACTGTTATTCTACCTTAGTGTGGCATACATGCTATCATACTACTGTAGATCTACCTTAGTGTGGCATACATGCTGTCATACTACTGTTATTCTACTTTACTGTGGCATAAATGCTGTCATACTACTGTTGTTCTATCTTAGTGTGGCATACATGCTGTTACACTACTGTTATTCTACCTTGGTGTGGCATACATGCTGTCATACTACTGTTATTCTACCTTCGTGTAGCATACATGCTGTCATACTACTGTTATTCTACCTTAGTGTGGCATACATGCTGTCATACTACAGTTGTTCTACATTAGTGTGGCATACATGCTGCCATACTACTGTTATTCTACTTTACTGTGGCATAAATGCTGTCATACTACTGTTGTTCTATCTTAGTGTGGCATACATGCTGTCACACTACTGTTGATCTACCTAAGTGTGGCATACATGCTGTCATACTACTGTTATTCTACCTTTGTGTGGCATACATGCTGTGATACTACTGTTATTCTACCTTAGTGTGACATACATGCTGTCATACTACTGTTATTCTACCTTGGTGTGGCATACATGCTGTAATACTACTGTTTTTCTACCTTAGTGTGGCATACTTGCGGTCATACTACTGTTATTCTACCTTAGTGTGTCGTACATGCTCCCACACTACTGTTATTCTATTTTAGTGTAGCATACATGCTGTCATACTACTGTTATTCTACCTTAGTATGGCATACATGCTGCCATACTACTGTTATTCTACCTTAGTGTGGCATATATGCTGTCGTACTACTGTTATTCTGCCTTAGTGTGGCATACATGCTGTCATACTACTGTTATTTTGCCTTTGTGTGGCATACATGCTGTCATACTACTGTTATTCTACCTTAGTGTGGCATATATGCTGTCGTACTACTGTTATTCTACCTTAGTGTGGCATACATACTGTCATACTACTGTTATTCTGCCTTAGTGTGGCATACATGCTGCCATACTACTGTTATTCTGCCTTAGTGTGGCATACATACTGTCATACTACTGTTATTCTGCCTTAGTGTGGCATGCATGCTGTCATACTACTGTTATTCTACCTTAGTGTGGCATACATACTGTCATACTACTGTTATTCTGCCTTAGTGTGGCATACATGCGGTCTACTTGACCTTTCCTTTTTTGTTTCCAGTTTTACCTGACTTTGTAGCTAAAGAGATGATCAGAGACATTGCCAGTGAAGCTGACAAGGGATCGTTTGCGCCACATCAGTTTCACCGAATCTACATCCATTGCTATGAGAACGTGAGCATCCTGTTTGCTGACATAAAAGGGTTCACAGGTAAGCTAAATGTTGTGCTTACTAAACTGTGTCGATAGTGAGAGGGAAATTAGAATATATTAAACTGGATTTTGCGAGAGCTTTGCAATAAATTGAGATTTTATATTTAACAATAAAATATTATTTACTTCAGTTACAATTCATATTGTTTTACTGATATCATTTGGTATGAAAACCTCGTGATGTGCAATACTTTGTATTTACTGATTTCACTTGGTATGAAAACCTTAAGATGTGCAATACTTTGTTTTTACTGATTTCATTTGCTATGAAAACCTTAAGATGTGCAATACTTTGTTTTTACTGATTTCATTTGGTATGAAAACCTCGTGATGTGCAATACTTTGTTTTTACTGATTTCATTTGCTATGAAAACCTTAAGATGTGCAATACTTTGTTTTTACTGATTTCATTTGGTATGAAAACCTCGTGATGTGCAATACTTTGTTTTTACTGATTTCATTTGCTATGAAAACCTTAAGATGTGCAATACTTTGTTTTTACTGATTTCATTTGGTATGAAAACCTCGTGATGTGCAATACTTTGTTTTTACTGATTTCATTTGCTATGAAAACCTTAAGATGTGCAATACTTTGTTTTTACTGATTTCATTTGGTATGAAAACCTCGTGATGTGCAATACTTTGTTTTTACTGATTTCACGTGGTATGAAAACCTTAAGATGTGCAATACTTTGTTTTTACTGATTTCATTTGGTATGAAAACCTCGTGATGTGCAATACTTTGTTTTTACTGATTTCATTTGGTATGAAAACCTCGTGATGTGCAATACTTTGTTTATACTGATTTCACTTGGTATGAAAACCTTAAGATGTGCAATACTTTGTTTTTACTGATTTCATTTGGTATGAAAACCTCGTGATGTGCAATACTTTGTTTTTACTGATTTCATTTGCTATGAAAACCTTAAGATGTGCAATACTTTGTTTTTACTGAATTCACTTGGTATGAAAACCTCGTGATGTGCAATACTTTGTTTTTACTGATTTCATTTGCTATGAAAACCTTAAGATGTGCAATACTTTGTTTTTACTGAATTCACTTGGTATGAAAACCTCGTGATGTGCAATACTTTGTTTTTACTGATTTCATTTGCTATGAAAACCTTAAGATGTGCAATACTTTGTTTTTACTGAATTCACTTGGTAAGAAAACCTCGTGATGTGCAATACTTTGTTTTTACTGAATTCACTTGGTATGAAAACCTCGTGATGTGCAATACTTTGTTTTTACTGATTTCACTTGGTATGAAAACCTTAAGATGTGCAATACTTTGTTTTTACTGATTTCATTTGGTATGAAAACCTCGTGATGTGCAATACTTTGTTTTTACTGATTTCATTTGCTATGAAAACCTTAAGATGTGCAATACTTTGTTTTTACTGAATTCACTTGGTATGAAAACCTCGTGATGTGCAATACTTTGTTTTTACTGATTTCATTTGCTATGAAAACCTTAAGATGTGCAATACTTTGTTTTTACTGAATTCACTTGGTATGAAAACCTCGTGATGTGCAATACTTTGTTTTTACTGATTTCATTTGCTATGAAAACCTTAAGATGTGCAATACTTTGTTTTTACTGAATTCACTTGGTAAGAAAACCTCGTGATGTGCAATACTTTGTTTTTACTGAATTCACTTGGTATGAAAACCTCGTGATGTGCAATACTTTGTTTTTACTGATTTCATTTGGTATGAAAACCTCGTGATGTGCAATACTTTGTTTTTACTGATTTCATTTGCTATGAAAACCTTAAGATGTGCAATACTTTGTTTTTACTGATTTCATTTGGTATGAAAACCTCGTGATGTGCAATACTTTGTTTTTACTGATTTCATTTGCTATGAAAACCTTAAGATGTGCAATACTTTGTTTTTACTGATTTCATTTGGTATGAAAACCTCGTGATGTGCAATACTTTGTTTTTACTGATTTCATTTGCTATGAAAACCTTAAGATGTGCAATACTTTATTTTTACTGAATTCACTTGGTATGAAAACCTCGTGATGTGCACTCTGGACATTCTGGACATGTTATCTTTTAGTGTAAGCATTAAGAATTTAGGAACCACTTCTGCGCTTGGCTGGCTATGTGGTATCAGCACTAGATATATATCAGGGCCTTCCATATCTTTCCACCTAATATCAGGAAATGTTGTTGTGTCACTCTGGAAATTCTGGACATGTTATCTTTTAGTGTAAGCATTCAGAATTTAGGAACCACTTCTGCGCTTGGCTGGCTATGTGGTATCAGCACTAGATATATATCAGGGCCTTCCATATCTTTCCACCTAATAAAAGGAAATGTTGTTGTGTCACTCTGGAAATTCTGGACATGTTATCTTTTAGTGTAAGCATTCAGAATTTAGGAACCACTTCTGCGCTTGGCTGGCTATGTGGTATCAGCACTAGATATATATCAGGGCCTTCCATATCTTTCCACCTAATATCAGGAAATGTTGTTGTGTCACTCTGGAAATTCTGGACATGTTATCTTTTAGTGTAAACATTCAGAATTTAGGAACCACTTCTGCGCTTGGCTGGCTATGTGGTATCAGCACTAGATATATATCAGGGCCTTCCATATCTTTCCACCTAATAAAAGGAAATGTTGTTGTGTCACTCTGGAAATTCTGGACATGTTATCTTTTAGTGTAAGCATTCAGAGTTTAGCAACCACTACTACGCTTGGCTGGCTATGTGGTATCAGCACTAGATATATATCAGGGCCTTCCATATCTTTCCACCTAATAAAAGGAAATGTTGTTTTGTCACTCTGGACATTCTGGACATGTTATCTTTTAGTGTAAGCATTCAGAATTTAGGAACCACTTCTGCGCTTGGCTGGCTATGTGGTATCAGCACTAGATATATATCAGGGCCTTCCATATCTTTCCACCTAATATCAGGAAATGTGATTGTTTCACTCTGGACATTCTGGACATGGTATCTCTTAGTGTAAGCATTCAGAGTTTAGGAACCACTTCTGCGCTTGGCTGGCTATGTGGTATCAGCACTAGATATATATCAGGGCCTTCCATATCTTTCCACCTAATAAAAGGAAATGTTGTTGTGTCACTCTGGACATTCTGGACATGTTATCTTTTAGTGTAAGCATTCAGAGTTTACCAACCACTACTACGCTTGGCTGGCTATGTGGTATCAGCACTAGAAGTGTGCCAGGCCCTTCCATATCTTTCCACATAATAAAAGGAAATGTTGTTGTGTCACTCTGGAAATTCTGGACATGGTATCTCTTAGTGTAAGCATTCAGAGTTTAGCTACAACTTCTGCGCTTGGCTGGCTATGTGGTATCAGCACTAGATATATATCAGGGCCTTCCATATCTTTCCACCTAATATCAGGAAATGTTGATGTGTCACACTGGACATTCTGGACATGTTATCTTTTAGTGTAAGCATTCATAGTTTACCAACCACTACTACGCTTGGCTGGCTATGTGGTATCAGCACTAGATATATATCAGGGCCTTCCATATCTTTCCACCTAATAAAAGGAAATGTTGTTGTGTCACTCTGGAAATTCTGGACATGGTATCTCTTAGTGTAAGCATTCAGAGTTTAGCTACCACTTCTGCGCTTGGCTGGCTATGTGGTATCAGCACTAGATATATATCAGGGCCTTCCATATCTTTCCACCTAATAAAAGGAAATGTTGTTGTGTCACTCTGGAAATTCTGGACATGGTATCTCTTAGTGTAAGCATTCAGAGTTTAGCTACCACTTCTGCGCTTGCCTGGCTATGTGGTATCAGCACTAGATATATATCAGGGCCTTCCATATCTTTCCACCTAATAAAAGGAAATGTTGTTGTGTCACTCTGGAAATTCTGGACATGTTATCTTTTAGTGTAAGCTTTCCGAGTTTACCAACCACTACTACGCTTGGCTGGCTATGTGGTATCAGCACTAGATATATATCAGGGCCTTCCATATCTTTCCACCTAATATCAGGAAATGTTGTTGTGTCACTCTGGAAATTCTGGACATGTTATCTTTTAGTGTAAGCATTCCGAGTTTACCAACCACTACTACGCTTGGCTGGCTATGTGGTATCAGCACTAGATATATATCAGGGCCTTCCATATCTTTCCACCTAATAAAAGGAAATGTTGTTGTGTCACTCTGGAAATTCTGGACATGTTATCTTTTAGTGTAAGCATTCAGAATTTAGGAACCACTTCTGCGCTTGGCTGGCTATGTGGTATCAGCACTAGATATATATCAGGGCCTTCCATATCTTTCCACCTAATATCAGGAAATGTTGTTGTGTCACTCTGGAAATTCTGGACATGTTATCTTTTAGTGTAAGCATTCAGAATTTAGGAACCACTTCTGCGCTTGGCTGGCTATGTGGTATCAGCACTAGATATATATCAGGGCCTTCCATATCTTTCCACCTAATAAAAGGAAATGTTGTTGTGTCACTCTGGAAATTCTGGACATGTTATCTTTTAGTGTAAGCATTCAGAATTTAGGAACCACTTCTGCGCTTGGCTGGCTATGTGGTATCAGCACTAGATATATATCAGGGCCTTCCATATCTTTCCACCTAATATCAGGAAATGTTGTTGTGTCACTCTGGAAATTCTGGACATGTTATCTTTTAGTGTAAGCATTCAGAGTTTAGCAACCACTACTACGCTTGGCTGGCTATGTGGTATCAGCACTAGATATATATCAGGGCCTTCCATATCTTTCCACCTAATAAAAGGAAATGTTGTTTTGTCACTCTGGACATTCTGGACATGTTATCTTTTAGTGTAAGCATTCAGAGTTTAGCAACCACTACTACGATTGGCAGGCAATGTTGTATCAGCACTACATGTTGCCACGCCCTTCCATGTCTTACCACATAATATCAGGAAATGTTGTTGTGTCACTCTGGAAATTCTGGACATGTTATCTTTTAGTGTAAGCATTCAGAATTTAGGAACCACTTCTGCGCTTGGCTGGCTATGTGGTATCAGCACTAGATATATATCAGGGCCTTCCATATCTTTCCACCTAATAAAAGGAAATGTTGTTGTGTCACTCTGGACATGTTATCTTTTAGTGTAAGCATTCAGAGTTTAGCAACCACTACTACGCTTGGCTGGCTATGTGGTATCAGCACTAGATATATATCAGGGCCTTCCATATCTTTCCACCTAATAAAAGGAAATGTTGTTTTGTCACTCTGGACATTCTGGACATGTTATCTTTTAGTGTAAGCATTCAGAGTTTAGCAACCACTACTACGATTGGCAGGCAATGTTGTATCAGCACTACATGTTGCCACGCCCTTCCATGTCTTACCACATAATATCAGGAAATGTTGTTGTGTCACACTGGAAATTCTGGACATGTTATCTTTTAGTGTAAGCATTCAGAATTTAGGAACCACTTCTGCGCTTGGCTGGCTATGTGGTATCAGCACTAGATATATATCAGGGCCTTCCATATCTTTCCACCTAATAAAAGGAAATGTTGTTGTGTCACTCTGGAAATTCTGGACATGTTATCTTTTAGTGTAAGCATTCAGAATTTAGGAACCACTTCTGCGCTTGGCTGGCTATGTGGTATCAGCACTAGATATATATCAGGGCCTTCCATATCTTTCCACCTAATAAAAGGAAATGTTGTTGTGTCACTCTGGAAATTCTGGACATGTTATCTTTTAGTGTAAGCATTCAGAGTTTAGCAACCACTACTACGCTTGGCTGGCTATGTGGTATCAGCACTAGATATATATCAGGGCCTTCCATATCTTTCCACCTAATAAAAGGAAATGTTGTTTTGTCACTCTGGACATTCTGGACATGTTATCTTTTAGTGTAAGCATTCCGAGTTTAGCAACCACTACTACGCTTGGCTGGCTATGTTGTATCAGCACTACATGTTGCCACGCCCTTCCATGTCTTACCACATAATATCAGGAAATGTTGTTGTGTCACTCTGGAAATTCTGGACATGTTATCTTTTAGTGTAAGCATTCAGAGTTTAGCAACCACTACTACGCTTGGCTGGCTATGTGGTATCAGCACTAGATATATATCAGGGCCTTCCATATCTTTCCACCTAATAAAAGGAAATGTTGTTTTGTCACTCTGGACATTCTGGACATGTTATCTTTTAGTGTAAGCATTCAGAGTTTAGCAACCACTTCTGCGCTTGGCTGGCTATGTGGTATCAGCACTAGATATATATCAGGGCCTTCCATATCTTTCCACCTAATATCAGGAAATGTTGTTTTGTCACTCTGGACATTCTGGACATGTTATCTTTTAGTGTAAGCATTCCGAGTTTAGCAACCACTACTACGATTGGCAGGCAATGTTGTATCAGCACTACATGTTGCCACGCCCTTCCATGTCTTACCACATAATATCAGGAAATGTTGTTGTGTCACACTGGACATGTTATCCTTTAGTGTAAGCATTCAGAGTTTAGCAACCACTTCTACGCTTGGCAGGCAATGTTGTATCAGCACTACATGTTGCCACGCCCTTCCATGTCTTACCACATAATATCAGGAAATGTTGTTGTGTCACACTGGACATGTTATCCTTTAGTGTAAGCATTCAGAGTTTAGCAACCACTTCTACGCTTGGCAGGCAATGTTGTATCAGCACTACATGTTGCCACGCCCTTCCATGTCTTACCACATAATATCAGGAAATGTTGTTGTGTCACACTGGACATGTTATCTTTTAGTGTAAGCATTCAGAGTTTAGCAACCACTACTACGCTTGGCTGGCTATGTGGTATCAGCACTAGATATATATCAGGGCCTTCCATATCTTTCCACCTAATAAAAGGAAATGTTGTTTTGTCACTCTGGACATTCTGGACATGTTATCTTTTAGTGTAAGCATTCAGAGTTTAGCAACCACTACTACGATTGGCAGGCAATGTTGTATCAGCACTACATGTTGCCACGCCCTTCCATGTCTTACCACATAATATCAGGAAATGTTGTTGTGTCACACTGGACATGTTATCCTTTAGTGTAAGCATTCAGAGTTTAGCAACCACTTCTACGCTTGGCAGGCAATGTTGTATCAGCACTACATGTTGCCACGCCCTTCCATGTCTTACCACATAATATCAGGAAATGTTGTTGTGTCACACTGGACATGTTATCCTTTAGTGTAAGCATTCAGAGTTTAGCAACCACTTCTACGCTTGGCAGGCAATGTTGTATCAGCACTACATGTTGCCACGCCCTTCCATGTCTTACCACATAATATCAGGAAATGTTGTTGTGTCACACTGGACATGTTATCCTTTAGTGTAAGCATTCAGAGTTTAGCAACCACTTCTACGCTTGGCAGGCAATGTTGTATCAGCACTACATGTTGCCACGCCCTTCCATGTCTTACCACATAATATCAGGAAATGTTGTTGTGTCACACTGGACATGTTATCATTTAGTGTAAGCATTCAGAGTTTAGCAACCACTACTACGCTTGGCTGGCTATGTGGTATCAGCACTAGAAGTGTGCCAGGCCCTTCCATATATTTCCCTCTAATACCAGGAAATGTTGTTGTGTCACTCTGGACATTCTGGACATGTTATCTTTTAGTGTAAGCATTCAGAGTTTAGCAACCACTTCTATGCTTGGCTAACTATGTGGTATCAGCACTAGAAGTGTGCCAGGCCCTTCCATATATTTCCCTCTAATACCAGGAAATGTTGTTGTGTCACTCTGGACATTCTGGACATGTTATCTTTTAGTGTAAGCATTCAGAGTTTAGCAACCACTTCTACGCTTGGCTGGCTATGTGGTATCAGCACTAGATATATATCAGGGCCTTCCATATCTTTCCACCTAATATCAGGAAATGTTTTTGTGTCACTCTGGACATGTTATCCTTTAGTGTAAGCATTCAGAGTTTAGCAACCACTACTACGATTGGCAGGCAATGTTGTATCAGCACTACATGTTGCCACGCCCTTCCATGTCTTACCACATAATATCAGGAAATGTTGTTGTGTCACTCTGGACATTCTGGACATGTTATCCTTTAGTGTAAGCATTCAGAGTTTAGCAACCACTACTACGATTGGCAGGCAATGTTGTATCAGCACTACATGTTGCCACGCCCTTCCATGTCTTACCACATAATATCAGGAAATGTTGTTGTGTCACTCTGGACATTCTGGACATGTTATCCTTTAGTGTAAGCATTCAGAGTTTAGCAACCACTTCTACGCTTGGCTGGCTATGTGGTATCAGCACTAGATATATATCAGGGCCTTCCATATCTTTCCACCTAATATCAGGAAATGTTGTTGTGTCACACTGGACATGTTATCTTTTAGTGTAAGCATTCAGAGTTTAGCAACCACTACTACGCTTGGCTGGCTATGTGGTATCAGCACTAGAAGTGTGCCAGGCCCTTCCATATATTTCCCTCTAATACCAGGAAATGTTGTTGTGTCACTCTGGACATTCTGGACATGTTATCCTTTAGTGTAAGCATTCAGAGTTTAGCAACCACTACTACGATTGGCAGGCAATGTTGTATCAGCACTACATGTTGCCACGCCCTTCCATGTCTTACCACATAATATCAGGAAATGTTGTTGTGTCACTCTGGACATTCTGGACATGTTATCCTTTAGTGTAAGCATTCAGAGTTTAGCAACCACTTCTACGCTTGGCTGGCTATGTGGTATCAGCACTAGATATATATCAGGGCCTTCCATATTTTTCCACATAATATCAGGAAATGTTGTTGTGTCACACTGGACATGTTATCCTTTAGTGTAAGCATTCAGAGTTTAGCAACCACTTCTACGCTTGGCAGGCAATGTTGTATCAGCACTACATGTTGCCACGCCCTTCCATGTCTTACCACATAATATCAGGAAATGTTGTTGTGTCACACTGGACATGTTATCCTTTAGTGTAAGCATTCAGAGTTTAGCAACCACTTCTACGCTTGGCAGGCAATGTTGTATCAGCACTACATGTTGCCACGCCCTTCCATGTCTTACCACATAATATCAGGAAATGTTGTTGTGTCACACTGGACATGTTATCATTTAGTGTAAGCATTCAGAGTTTAGCAACCACTACTACGCTTGGCTGGCTATGTGGTATCAGCACTAGAAGTGTGCCAGGCCCTTCCATATATTTCCCTCTAATACCAGGAAATGTTGTTGTGTCACTCTGGACATTCTGGACATGTTATCTTTTAGTGTAAGCATTCAGAGTTTAGCAACCACTTCTATGCTTGGCTAACTATGTGGTATCAGCACTAGAAGTGTGCCAGGCCCTTCCATATATTTCCCTCTAATACCAGGAAATGTTGTTGTGTCACTCTGGACATTCTGGACATGTTATCTTTTAGTGTAAGCATTCAGAGTTTAGCAACCACTTCTACGCTTGGCTGGCTATGTGGTATCAGCACTAGATATATATCAGGGCCTTCCATATCTTTCCACCTAATATCAGGAAATGTTGTTGTGTCACTCTGGACATGTTATCCTTTAGTGTAAGCATTCAGAGTTTAGCAACCACTACTACGATTGGCAGGCAATGTTGTATCAGCACTACATGTTGCCACGCCCTTCCATGTCTTACCACATAATATCAGGAAATGTTGTTGTGTCACTCTGGACATTCTGGACATGTTATCCTTTAGTGTAAGCATTCAGAGTTTAGCAACCACTACTACGATTGGCAGGCAATGTTGTATCAGCACTACATGTTGCCACGCCCTTCCATGTCTTACCACATAATATCAGGAAATGTTGTTGTGTCACTCTGGACATTCTGGACATGTTATCCTTTAGTGTAAGCATTCAGAGTTTAGCAACCACTTCTACGCTTGGCTGGCTATGTGGTATCAGCACTAGATATATATCAGGGCCTTCCATATCTTTCCACCTAATATCAGGAAATGTTGTTGTGTCACACTGGACATGTTATCTTTTAGTGTAAGCATTCAGAGTTTAGCAACCACTACTACGCTTGGCTGGCTATGTGGTATCAGCACTAGAAGTGTGCCAGGCCCTTCCATATATTTCCCTCTAATATCAGGAAATGTTGTTGTGTCACTCTGGACATTCTGGACATGTTATCCTTTAGTGTAAGCATTCAGAGTTTAGCAACCACTACTACGATTGGCAGGCAATGTTGTATCAGCACTACATGTTGCCACGCCCTTCCATGTCTTACCACATAATATCAGGAAATGTTGTTGTGTCACTCTGGACATTCTGGACATGTTATCCTTTAGTGTAAGCATTCAGAGTTTAGCAACCACTTCTACGCTTGGCTGGCTATGTGGTATCAGCACTAGATATATATCAGGGCCTTCCATATCTTTCCACCTAATATCAGGAAATGTTGTTGTGTCACTCTGGACATGTTATCCTTTAGTGTAAGCATTCAGACTTTAGCAACCACTACTACGATTGGCAGGCAATGTTGTATCAGCACTACATGTTGCCACGCCCTTCCATGTCTTACCACATAATATCAGGAAATGTTGTTGTGTCACTCTGGACATTCTGGACATGTTATCCTTTAGTGTAAGCATTCAGAGTTTAGCAACCACTACTACGATTGGCAGGCAATGTTGTATCAGCACTACATGTTGCCACGCCCTTCCATGTCTTACCACATAATATCAGGAAATGTTGTTGTGTCACTCTGGACATTCTGGACATGTTATCCTTTAGTGTAAGCATTCAGAGTTTAGCAACCACTTCTACGCTTGGCTGGCTATGTGGTATCAGCACTAGATATATATCAGGGCCTTCCATATCTTTCCACCTAATATCAGGAAATGTTGTTGTGTCACACTGGACATGTTATCTTTTAGTGTAAGCATTCAGAGTTTAGCAACCACTACTACGCTTGGCTGGCTATGTGGTATCATCACTAGATGTGTGCCAGGCCCTTCCATATCTTTCCACATAATATCAGGAAATGTTGTTGTGTCACACTGGACATGTTATCCTTTAGTGTAAGCATTCAGAGTTTAGCAACCACTTCTATGCTTGGCTAACTATGTGGTATCAGCACTAGATATATATCAGGGCCTTCCATATCTTTCCACCTAATATCAGGAAATGTTGTTGTGTCACACTGGACATGTTATCCTTTAGTGTAAGCATTCAGAGTTTAGCAACCACTTCTATGCTTGGCTAACTATGTGGTATCAGCACTAGATATATATCAGGGCCTTCCATATCTTTCCACCTAATATCAGGAAATGTTGTTGTGTCACACTGGACATGTTATCCTTTAGTGTAAGCATTCAGAGTTTAGCAACCACTTCTATGCTTGGCTAACTATGTGGTATCAGCACTAGATATATATCAGGGCCTTCCATATCTTTCCACCTAATATCAGGAAATGTTGTTGTGTCACACTGGACATGTTATCCTTTAGTGTAAGCATTCAGAGTTTAGCAACCACTTCTATGCTTGGCTAACTATGTGGTATCAGCACTACATGTTGCCACGCCCTTCCATGTCTTACCACATAATATCAGGAAATGTTGTTGTGTCACACTGGACATTCTGGACATGTTATCCTTTAGTGTAAGCATTCAGAGTTTAGCAACCACTTCTATGCTTGGCTGGCTATGTGGTATCAGCACTAGATATATATCAGGGCCTTCCATATCTTTCCACCTAATATCAGGAAATGTTGTTGTGTCACACTGGACATGTTATCCTTTAGTGTAAGCATTCAGAGTTTAGCAACCACTTCTATGCTTGGCTAACTATGTGGTATCAGCACTACATGTTGCCACGCCCTTCCATGTCTTACCACATAATATCAGGAAATGTTGTTGTGTCACACTGGACATTCTGGACATGTTATCTTTTAGTGTAAGCATTCAGAGTTTAGCAACCACTACTACGCTTGGCTGGCTATGTGGTATCAGCACTAGAAGTGTGCCAGGCCCTTCCATATATTTCCCTCTAATACCAGGAAATGTTGTTGTGTCACTCTGGACATTCTGGACATGTTATCCTTTAGTGTAAGCATTCAGAGTTTAGCAACCACTTCTACGCTTGGCTGGCTATGTGGTATCAGCACTAGATATATATCAGGGCCTTCCATATCTTTCCACATAATATCAGGAAATGTTGTTGTGTCACACTGGACATGTTATCTTTTAGTGTAAGCATTCAGAGTTTAGCAACCACTACTACGCTTGGCTGGCTATGTGGTATCAGCACTAGAAGTGTGCCAGGCCCTTCCATATATTTCCCTCTAATACCAGGAAATGTTGTTGTGTCACTCTGGACATTCTGGACATGTTATCCTTTAGTGTAAGCATTCAGAGTTTAGCAACCACTTCTACGCTTGGCTGGCTATGTGGTATCAGCACTAGATATATATCAGGGCCTTCCATATCTTTCCACATAATATCAGGAAATGTTGTTGTGTCACACTGGACATGTTATCCTTTAGTGTAAGCATTCAGAGTTTAGCAACCACTTCTATGCTTGGCTGGCTATGTGGTATCAGCACTAGATATATATCAGGGCCTTTCATATCTTTCCACATAATATCAGGAAATGTTGTTGTGTCACACTGGACATGTTATCCTTTAGTGTAAGCATTCAGAGTTTAGCAACCACTTCTACGCTTGGCAGGCAATGTTGTATCAGCACTACATGTTGCCACGCCCTTCCGTGTCTTACCACATAATATCAGGAAATGTTGTTGTGTCACACTGGACATGTTATCTTTTAGTGTAAGCATTCAGAGTTTAGCAACCACTACTACGCTTGGCTGGCTATGTGGTATCAGCACTAGAAGTGTGCCAGGCCCTTCCATATATTTCCCTCTAATACCAGGAAATGTTGTTGTGTCACTCTGGACATTCTGGACATGTTATCCTTTAGTGTAAGCATTCAGAGTTTAGCAACCACTTCTACGCTTGGCTGGCTATGTGGTATCAGCACTAGATATATATCAGGGCCTTCCATATTTTTCCACATAATATCAGGAAATGTTGTTGTGTCACACTGGACATGTTATCCTTTAGTGTAAGCATTCAGAGTTTAGCAACCACTTCTACGCTTGGCAGGCAATGTTGTATCAGCACTACATGTTGCCACGCCCTTCCATGTCTTACCACATAATATCAGGAAATGTTGTTGTGTCACACTGGACATGTTATCTTTTAGTGTAAGCATTCAGAGTTTAGCAACCACTACTACGCTTGGCTGGCTATGTGGTATCAGCACTAGAAGTGTGCCAGGCCCTTCCATATATTTCCCTCTAATACCAGGAAAAGTTGTTGTGTCACTCTGGACATTCTGGACATGTTATCCTTTAGTGTAAGCATTCAGAGTTTAGCAACCACTTCTACGCTTGGCTGGCTATGTGGTATCAGCACTAGATATATATCAGGGCCTTCCATATCTTTCCACATAATATCAGGAAATGTTGTTGTGTCACACTGGACATGTTATCCTTTAGTGTAAGCATTCAGAGTTTATCAACCACTACTGCGCTTGGCAGGCAATGTTGTATCAGCACTACATGTTGCCACGCCCTTCCATGTCTTACCACATAATATCAGGAAATGTTGTTGTGTCACTCTGGACATTCTGGACATGTTATCCTTTAGTGTAAGCATTCAGAGTTTAGCAACCACTTCTATGCTTGGCTAACTATGTGGTATCAGCACTAGAAGTCTGCCAGGCCCTTCCATATCTTTCCACATAATATCAGGAAATGTTGTTGTGTCACACTGAACATTCTGGACATGTTATCATTTAGTGTAAGCATTCAGAGTTTACCAACCACTACTACGCTTGGCTGGCAATGTGGTATCAGCACTAGATATATATCAGGGCCTTCCAAATCTTTCCACCTAATATCAGGAAATGTTGTTGTGTCACTCTGGACATGTTATCCTTTAGTGTAAGCATTCAGAGTTTAGCAACCACTACTACGCTTGGCTGGCTATGTGGTATCAGCACTAGATATATATCAGGGCCTTCCAAATCTTTCCACCTAATATCAGGAAATGTTGTTGTGTCACTCTGGACATGTTATCCTTTAGTGTAAGCATTCAGAGTTTAGCAACCACTTCTATGCTTGGCTGGCTATGTGGTATCAGCACTAGATATATATCAGGGCCTTCCATATCTTTCCACATAATATCAGGAAATGTTGTTGTGTCACACTGAACATTCTGGACATGTTATCATTTAGTGTAAGCATTCAGAGTTTACCAACCACTACTACGCTTGGCTGGCTATGTGGTATCAGCACTAGATATATATCAGGGCCTTCCATATCTTTCCACATAATATCAGGAAATGTTGTTGTGTCACACTGAACTTTCTGGACATGTTATCATTTAGTGTAAGCATTCAGAGTTTAGCAACCACTACTACGCTTGGCTGGCTATGTGGTATCAGCACTAGAAGTGTGCCAGGCCCTTCCATATCTTTCCCCCTAATATCAGGAAGTGTTGTTGTGTCACTCTGGAAATTCTGGACATGTTATCTTTTAGTGTAAGCATTCAGAGTTTAGCAACCACTTCTGCGCTTGGCTGGCTATGTGGTATCAGCACTAGATATATATCAGGGCCTTCCATATCTTTCCACCTAATATCAGGAAATGTTGTTGTGTCACTCTGGAAATTCTGGACATGTTATCTTTTAGTGTAAGCATTCAGAATTTAGGAACCACTTCTGCGCTTGGCTGGCTATGTGGTATCAGCACTAGATATATATCAGGGCCTTCCATATCTTTCCACCTAATATCAGGAAATGTTGTTGTGTCACTCTGGAAATTCTGGACATGGTATCTCTTAGTGTAAGCATTCAGAATTTAGGAACCACTTCTGCGCTTGGCTGGCTATGTGGTATCAGCACTAGATATATATCAGGGCCTTCCATATCTTTCCACCTAATATCAGGAAATGTGGTTGTGTCACTCTGGACATTCTGGTCATGTTATCTTTTAGTGTAAGCATTCAGAGTTTAGCAACCACTTCTACGCTTGGCTGCCTATGTGGTATCAGCACTAGATATATATCAGGGCCTTCATATCTTTCCACCTAATATCAGGAAATGTGGTTGTGTCACTCTGGACATTCTGGTCATGTTATCTTTTAGTGTAAGCATTCAGAGTTTAGCAACCACTTCTACGCTTGGCTGCCTATGTGGTATCAGCACTAGATATATATCAGGGCCTTCCATATCTTTCCACCTAATATCAGGAAATGTGGTTGTGTCACTCTGGACATTCTGGACATGTTATCTTTTAGTGTAAGCATTCAGAATTTAGGAACCACTTCTACGCTTGGCTGGCTATGTGGTATCAGCACTAGATATATATCAGGGCCTTCCATATCTTTCCACCTAATATCAGGAAATGTGGTTGTGTCACTCTGGACATTCTGGTCATGTTATCCTTTAGTGTAAGCATTCAGAATTTACCAACCACTACTACGCTTGGCTGGCTATGTGGTATCAGCAATAGATATATATCAGGGCCTACCATATCTTTCCACCTAATATCAGGTAATGTGGTTGTGTCACTCTGGACATTCTGCTCATGTTATCTTTTAGTGTAAGCATTCAGAGTTTAGCAACCACTTCTACGCTTGGCTGCCTATGTGGTATCAGCACTAGATGTGTGCCAGGCTCTTCCATATCTTTCCACCTAAAATCAGGAAATGCTGTTGTGTCATTCCGGACAAAGGAATACCCAGCTGTGGTGCAGTATTTTGGTACCTGGTGCCCTCAAGTGGCAATAACGTCTCAGAAGGGATACCCAGCTGTGGTGCAGTATTTTGGTACCTGGTGCCCTCAAGTGGCAATGACGTCTCAGAAGGGATACCCAGCTGTGTTACGGAATATAATTAATATAACTTTATAACTAAACATTTTCTTTTGCTATAAATTGTGTTTGCTTTCATGATCGTTCTAGTAGGCTATATGTGAGCAATTTCTTGAAAATCGTGATATCTGAAAAGTAGACGGAATAAATTAGTAATGGAAAATGTGTTTGTTAAGTTTAATTAACTAACTTGTTTCAGGATGGGCTAGTCAATGCAGTGCCCAGGAGCTTGTTAGAGTGCTCAATGACCTGTTTGCCAAGTTCGACAAACTGGCTGCGGTAATTATCAATCTTTTTTAGTTTTATATTTATTCACTAAAATTACAATAACATTTAGTTTAGATACAAACAATAGTGTTAGAATAATATTTTTCTACCTGTGGTAAAGTCAGAGTTAGAACTACACACTGGGAACCTTGGTGTAAGATAGCTTGGTTTGATTCCATCTTCACTGAGCTACAACACGAGTAGACAGTGGCGGTTTGTCCAAAAGGGCTCTGGGGCGCAGCCCTCACAATTTTCACCTCCATCTGTGCTTTCTGACTGCTGATCATTCTAGGCTGCTTGCTGTCAATATTGCAGCAGATAGAGTGGCTCCTAAACAGTCTAAATCCACAATGGCCGAACACTATCTTTTCACCTCCATCTGTGCTTTCTGACTGCTGATCATTCTAGGCTGCTTGCTGTCAATATTGCAGCAGATAGAGTGGCTCCTAAACAGTCTAAATCCACAATGGCCGAACACTTCCTTTTCACCTCCATCTGTGCTCTCTGACTGCTGATCATTCTAGGCTGCTTGCTGTCAATATTGCAGCAGATAGAGTGGCTCCTAAACAGTCTAAATCCACAATGGCCGAACACTTTCTTTTCACCTCCATCTGTGCTCTCTGACTGCTGATCATTCTAGGCTGCTTGCTGTCAATATTGCAGCAGATAGAGTGGCTCCTAAACAGTCTAAATCCACAATGGCCGAACACTTCCTTTTCACCTCCATCTGTGCTCTCTGACTGCTGATCATTCTAGGCTGCTTGCTGTCAATATGGCAGCAGATAGAGTGGGTCCTAAACAGTCTAAATCCACAATGGCCGAACACTTCCTTTTCACCTCCATCTGTGCTCTCTGACTGCTGATCATTCTAGGCTGCTTGCTGTCAATATTGCAGCAGATAGAGTGGCTCCTAAACAGTCTAAATCCACAATGGCCGAACACTTCCTTTTCACCTCCATCTGTGCTCTCTGACTGCTGATCATTCTAGGCTGCTTGCTGTCAATATTGCAGCAGATAGAGTGGCTCCTAAACAGTCTAAATCCACAATGGCCGAACACTATCTTTTCACCTCCATCTGTGCTTTCTGACTGCTGATCATTCTAGGCTGCTTGCTGCCAATATTGCAGCAGATAGAGTGGCTCCTAAACAGTCTAAATCCACAATGACCGAACACTTTCTTTTCACCTCCATCTGTGCTCTCTGACTGCTGATCATTCTAGGCTGCTTGCTGTCAATATTGCAGCAGATAGAGTGGCTCCTAAACAGTCTAAATCCACAATGGCCGAACACTTCCTTTTCACCTCCATCTGTGCTCTCTGACTGCTGATCATTCTAGGCTGCTTGCTGTCAATATTGCAGCAGATAGAGTGGCTCCTAAACAGTCTAAATCCACAATGGCCGAACACTTTCTTTTCACCTCCATCTGTGCTCTCTGACTGCTGATCATTCTAGGCTGCTTGCTGTCATTATTGCAGCAGATAGAGTGGCTCCTAAACAGTCTAAATCCACAATGGCCGAACACTATCTTTTCACCTCCATCTGTGCTTTCTGACTGCTGATCAATCTAGGCTGCTTGCTGTCAATATTGCAGCAGATAGAGTGGCTCCTAAACAGTCTAAATCCACAATGGCCGAACACTATCTTTTCACCTCCATCTGTGCTTTCTGACTGCTGATCATTCTAGGCTGCTTGCTGTCAATATTGCAGCAGATAGAGTGGCTCCTAAACAGTCTAAATCCACAATGGCCGAACACTTTCTTTTCACCTCCATCTGTGCTTTCTGACTGCTGATCATTCTAGGCTGCTTGCTGCCAATATTGCAGCAGATAGAGTGGCTCCTAAACAGTCTAAATCCACAATGGCCGAACACTATCTTTTCACCTCCATATGTGCTTTCTGACTGCTGATCATTCTAGGCTGCTTGCTGCCAATATTGCAGCAGATAGAGTGGCTCCTAAACACTCTAAATCCACAATGGCCGAACACTTTCTTTTCACCTCCATCTGTGCTCTCTGACTGCTGATCATTCTAGGCTGCTTGCTGTCAATATTGCAGCAGATAGAGTGGCTCCTAAACAGTCTAAATCCACAATGACCGAACACTATCTTTTCACCTCCATATGTGCTTTCTGACTGCTGATCATTCTAGGCTGCTTGCTGTCAATATTGCAGCAGATAGAGTGGCTCCTAAACAGTCTAAATCCACAATGGCCGAACACTATCTTTTCACCTCCATATGTGCTTTCTGACTGCTGATCATTCTAGGCTGCTTGCTGTCAATATTGCAGCAGATAGAGTGGCTCCTAAACACTATAAATCCACAATGGCCGAACACTTTCTTTTCACCTCCATATGTGCTTTCTGACTGCTGATCATTCTAGGCTGCTTGCTGTCAATATTGCAGCAGATAGAGTGGCTCCTAAACACTATAAATCCACAATGGCCGAACACTATCTTTTCACCTCCATATGTGCTTTCTGACTGCTGATCATTCTAGGCTGCTTGCTGTCAATATTGCAGCAGATAGAGTGGCTCCTAAACACTATAAATCCACAATGGCCGAACACTATCTTTTCACCTCCATCTGTGCTTTCTGACTGCTGATCATTCTAGGCTGCTTGCTGTCAATATTGCAGCAGATAGAGTGGCTCCTAAACACTATAAATCCACAATGGCCGAACACTATCTTTTCACCTCCATCTGTGCTTTCTGACTGCTGATCATTCTAGGCTGCTTGCTGTCAATATTGCAGCAGATAGAGTGGCTCCTAAACACTATAAATCCACAATGGCCGAACACTTTCTTTTCACCTCCATATGTGCTTTCTGACTGCTGATCATTCTAGGCTGCTTGCTGCCAATATTGCAGCAGATAGAGTGGCTCCTAAACACTCTAAATCCACAATGGCCGAACACTTTCTTTTCACCTCCATCTGTGCTTTCTGACTGCTGATCATTCTAGGCTGCTTGCTGTCAATATTGCAGCAGATAGAGTGGCTCCTAAACAGTCTAAATCCACAATGGCCGAACACTATCTTTTCACCTCCATCTGTGCTTTCTGACTGCTGATCATTCAAGGCTGCTTGCTGCCAATATTGCAGCAGATAGAGTGGCTCCTAAACAGTCTAAATCCACAATGACCGAACACTATCTTTTCACCTCCATATGTGCTTTCTGACTGCTGATCATTCTAGGCTGCTTGCTGTCAATATTGCAGCAGATAGAGTGGCTCCTAAACAGTCTAAATCCACAATGGCCGAACACTTTCTTTTCACCTCCATCTGTGCTCTCTGACTGCTGATCATTCTAGGCTGCTTGCTGTCAATATTGCAGCAGATAGAGTGGCTCCTAAACAGTCTAAATCCACAATGGCCGAACACTATCTTTTCACCTCCATCTGTGCTCTCTGACTGCTGATCATTCTAGGCTGCTTGCTGTCAATATTGCAGCAGATAGAGTGGCTCCTAAACAGTCTAAATCCACAATGGCCGAACACTTTCTTTTTACCTCCATCTGTGCTCTCTGACTGCTGATCATTCTAGGCTGCTTGCTGTCAATATTGCAGCAGATAGAGTGGCTCCTAAACAGTCTAAATCCACAATGGCCGAACACTTTCTTTTCACCTCCATCTGTGCTCTCTGACTGCTGATCATTCTAGGCTGCTTGCTGTCAATATTGCAGCAGATAGAGTGGCTCCTAAACAGTCTAAATCCACAATGGCCGAACACTATCTTTTCACCTCCATCTGTGCTTTCTGACTGCTGATCATTCTAGGCTGCTTGCTGCCAATATTGCAGCAGATAGAGTGGCTCCTAAACAGTCTAAATCCACAATGGCCGAACACTATCTTTTCACCTCCATCTGTGCTTTCTGACTGCTGATCATTCTAGGCTGCTTGCTGTCAATATTGCAGCAGATAGAGTGGCTCCTAAACAGTCTAAATCCACAATGGCCGAACACTATCTTTTCACCTCCATATGTGCTTTCTGACTGCTGATCATTCTAGGCTGCTTGCTGCCAATATTGCAGCAGATAGAGTGGCTCCTAAACAGTCTAAATCCACAATGGCCGAACACTATCTTTTCCCCTCCATCTGTGCTTTCTGACTGCTGATCATTCTAGGCTGCTTGCTGCCAATATTGCAGCAGATAGAGTGGCTCCTAAACAGTCTAAATCCACAATGGCCGAACACTATCTTTTCACCTCCATCTGTGCTTTCTGACTGCTGATCATTCTAGGCTGCTTGCTGCCAATATTGCAGCAGATAGAGTGGCTCCTAAACAGTCTAAATCCACAATGGCCGAACACTATCTTTTCACCTCCATCTGTGCTTTCTGACTGCTGATCATTCTAGGCTGCTTGCTGTCAATATTGCAGCAGATAGAGTGGCTCCTAAACAGTCTAAATCCACAATGGCCGAACACTATCTTTTCACCTCCATCTGTGCTTTCTGACTGCTGATCATTCTAGGCTGCTTGCTGCCAATATTGCAGCAGATAGAGTGGCTCCTAAACAGTCTAAATCCACAATGGCCGAACACTATCTTTTCACCTCCATATGTGCTTTCTGACTGCTGATCATTCTAGGCTGCTTGCTGTCAATATTGCAGCAGATAGAGTGGCTCCTAAACAGTCTAAATCCACAATGGCCGAACACTATCTTTTCACCACCATCTGTGCTTTCTGACTGCTGATCATTCTAGGCTGCTTGCTGCCAATATTGCAGCAGATAGAGTGGCTCCTAAACAGTCTAAATCCACAATGGCCGAACACTATCTTTTCACCTCCATATGTGCTTTCTGACTGCTGATCATTCTAGGCTGCTTGCTGTCAATATTGCAGCAGATAGAGTGGCTCCTAAACAGTCTAAATCCACAATGGCCGAACACTATCTTTTCACCTCCATATGTGCTTTCTGACTGCTGATCATTCTAGGCTGCTTACTGTCAATATTGCAGCAGATAGAGTGGCTCCTAAACAGTCTAAATCCACAATGGCCGAACACTATCTTTTCACCTCCATCTGTGCTTTCTGACTGCTGATCATTCTAGGCTGCTTGCTGCCAATATTGCAGCAGATAGAGTGGCTCCTAAACAGTCTAAATCCACAATGGCCGAACACTTTCTTTTCACCTCCATATGTGCTTTCTGACTGCTGATCATTCTAGGCTGCTTGCTGTCAATATTGCAGCAGATAGAGTGGCTCCTAAATAGTCTAAATCCACAATGGCCGAACACTATCTTTTCACCTCCATATGTGCTTTCTGACTGCTGATCATTCTAGGCTGCTTGCTGTCAATATTGCAGCAGATAGAGTGGCTCCTAAACAGTCTAAATCCACAATGGCCGAACACTTTCTTTTCACCTCCATATGTGCTTTCTGACTGCTGATCATTCTAGGCTGCTTGCTGTCAATATTGCAGCAGATAGAGTGGCTCCTAAACAGTCTAAATCCACAATGGCCGAACACTATCTTTTCACCTCCATATGTGCTTTCTGACTGCTGATCATTCTAGGCTGCTTGCTGCCAATATTGCAGCAGATAGAGTGGCTCCTAAACAGTCTAAATCCACAATGGCCGAACACTTTCTTTTCACCTCCATATGTGCTTTCTGACTGCTGATCATTCTAGGCTGCTTGCTGTCAATATTGCAGCAGATAGAGTGGCTCCTAAACAGTCTAAATCCACAATGGCCGAACACTATCTTTTCACCTCCATATGTGCTTTCTGACTGCTGATCATTCTAGGCTGCTTGCTGCCAATATTGCAGCAGATAGAGTGGCTCCTAAACAGTCTAAATCCACAATGGCCGAACACTATCTTTTCACCTCCATCTGTGCTTTCTGACTGCTGATCATTCTAGGCTGCTTGCTGCCAATATTGCAGCAGATAGAGTGGCTCCTAAACAGTCTAAATCCACAATGGCCGAACACTTTCTTTTCACCTCCATATGTGCTTTCTGACTGCTGATCATTCTAGGCTGCTTGCTGTCAATATTGCAGCAGATAGAGTGGCTCCTAAATAGTCTAAATCCACAATGGCCGAACACTATCTTTTCACCTCCATATGTGCTTTCTGACTGCTGATCATTCTAGGCTGCTTGCTGTCAATATTGCAGCAGATAGAGTGGCTCCTAAACAGTCTAAATCCACAATGGCCGAACACTTTCTTTTCACCTCCATATGTGCTTTCTGACTGCTGATCATTCTAGGCTGCTTGCTGTCAATATTGCAGCAGATAGAGTGGCTCCTAAACAGTCTAAATCCACAATGGCCGAACACTATCTTTTCACCTCCATATGTGCTTTCTGACTGCTGATCATTCTAGGCTGCTTGCTGTCAATATTGCAGCAGATAGAGTGGCTCCTAAACAGTCTAAATCCACAATGGCCGAACACTATCTTTTCACCTCCATATGTGCTTTCTGACTGCTGATCATTCTAGGCTGCTTGCTATCAATATTGCAGCAGATAGAGTGGCTCCTAAACAGTCTAAATCCACAATGGCCGAACACTATCTTTTCACCTCCATATGTGCTTTCTGACTGCTGATCATTCTAGGCTGCTTGCTGCCAATATTGCAGCAGATAGAGTGGCTCCTAAACAGTCTAAATCCACAATGGCCGAACACTATCTTTTCACCTCCATATGTGCTTTCTGACTGCTGATCATTCTAGGCTGCTTGCTGTCAATATTGCAGCAGATAGAGTGGCTCCTAAATAGTCTAAATCCACAATGGCCGAACACTATCTTTTCACCTCCATATGTGCTTTCTGACTGCTGATCATTCTAGGCTGCTTGCTATCAATATTGCAGCAGATAGAGTGGCTCCTAAACAGTCTAAATCCACAATGGCCGAACACTATCTTTTCACCTCCATATGTGCTTTCTGACTGCTGATCATTCTAGGCTGCTTGCTGTCAATATTGCAGCAGATAGAGTGGCTCCTAAACAGTCTAAATCCACAATGGCCGAACACTTTCTTTTCACCTCCATATGTGCTTTCTGACTGCTGATCATTCTAGGCTGCTTGCTGTCAATATTGCAGCAGATAGAGTGGCTCCTAAACAGTCTAAATCCACAATGGCCGAACACTATCTTTTCACCTCCATATGTGCTTTCTGACTGCTGATCATTCTAGGCTGCTTGCTGTCAATATTGCAGCAGATAGAGTGGCTCCTAAACAGTCTAAATCCACAATGGCCGAACACTTTCTTTTCACCTCCATATGTGCTTTCTGACTGCTGATCATTCTAGGCTGCTTGCTGTCAATATTGCAGCAGATAGAGTGGCTCCTAAACAGTCTAAATCCACAATGGCCGAACACTATCTTTTCACCTCCATATGTGCTTTCTGACTGCTGATCATTCTAGGCTGCTTGCTGTCAATATTGCAGCAGATAGAGTGGCTCCTAAACAGTCTAAATCCACAATGGCCGAACACTTTCTTTTCACCTCCATATGTGCTTTCTGACTGCTGATCATTCTAGGCTGCTTGCTGTCAATATTGCAGCAGATAGAGTGGCTCCTAAACAGTCTAAATCCACAATGGCCGAACACTATCTTTTCACCTCCATATGTGCTTTCTGACTGCTGATCATTCTAGGCTGCTTGCTGTCAATATTGCAGCAGATAGAGTGGCTCCTAAACAGTCTAAATCCACAATGGCCGAACACTTTCTTTTCACCTCCATATGTGCTTTCTGACTGCTGATCATTCTAGGCTGCTTGCTGTCAATATTGCAGCAGATAGAGTGGCTCCTAAACAGTCTAAATCCACAATGGCCGAACACTATCTTTTCACCTCCATATGTGCTTTCTGACTGCTGATCATTCTAGGCTGCTTGCTGTCAATATTGCAGCAGATAGAGTGGCTCCTAAACAGTCTAAATCCACAATGGCCGAACACTATCTTTTCACCTCCATATGTGCTTTCTGACTGCTGATCATTCTAGGCTGCTTGCTGTCAATATTGCAGCAGATAGAGTGGCTCCTAAACAGTCTAAATCCACAATGGCCGAACACTTTCTTTTCACCTCCATCTGTGCTTTCTGACTGCTGATCATTCTAGGCTGCTTGCTGTCAATATTGCAGCAGATAGAGTGGCTCCTAAACAGTCTAAATCCACAATGGCCGAACACTATCTTTTCACCTCCATATGTGCTTTCTGACTGCTGATCATTCTAGGCTGCTTGCTATCAATATTGCAGCAGATAGAGTGGCTCCTAAACAGTCTAAATCCACAATGACCGAACACTTTCTTTTCACCTCCATCTGTGCTTTCTGACTGCTGATCATTCTAGGCTGCTTGCTGTCAATATTGCAGCAGATAAAGTGGCTCCTAAACAGTCTAAATCCACAATGGCCGAACACTATCTTTTCACCTCCATCTGTGCTTTCTGACTGCTGATCATTCTAGGCTGCTTGCTGTCAATATTGCAGCAGATAGAGTGGCTCCTAAACAGTCTAAATCCACAATGGCCGAACACTATCTTTTCACCTCCATATGTGCTTTCTGACTGCTGATCATTCTAGGCTGCTTGCTATCAATATTGCAGCAGATAGAGTGGCTCCTAAACAGTCTAAATCCACAATGACCGAACACTTTCTTTTCACCTCCATCTGTGCTTTCTGACTGCTGATCATTCTAGGCTGCTTGCTGTCAATATTGCAGCAGATAGAGTGGCTCCTAAACTGTCTAAATCCACAATGGCCGAACACTATCTTTTCACCTCCATCTGTGCTTTCTGACTGCTGATCATTCTAGGCTGCTTGCTGTCAATATTGCAGCAGATAGAGTGGCTCCTAAACAGTCTAAATCCACAATGGCCGAACACTATCTTTTCACCTCCATCTGTGCTTTCTGACTGCTGATCATTCTAGGCTGCTTGCTGCCAATATTGCAACAGATAGAGTGGCTCCTAAACAGTCTAAATCCACAATGACCGAACACTTTCTTTTCACCTCCATCTGTGCTTTCTGACTGCTGATCATTCTAGGCTGCTTGCTGCCAATATTGCAACAGATAGAGTGGCTCCTAAACAGTCTAAATCCACAATGGCCGAACACTATCTTTTCACCTCCATATGTGCTTTCTGACTGCT
>JBAIZL010000082.1:0-25000 GCA_036971475.1 Prosapia bicincta | reverse complement strand
CCTTCTCCATTTAGCTCATGATGGCAACTTTAATCTGGTGCCCACACCTGCGTTTTCTTGCTAACTAAGAACATTAGTAGAGTAATATTGTCTCTCATATTGCTTTTATGAAACTGAAGAAAAGAAAGGAAAACGTTTGTGTAAACTATAGCTAAGTAATGCCTAAGCCAAACACCGCCCATTTATTTGCTGTATTTAATTATATTTGGCTATAACTATCATTACAATTTTATGCCTCAGAATCTGAGTCAGAATTTAAATCTCTGCAAATTTTACGAATACCAAAATGACTAACTCCATAAACACTTGGTCAAATATTCTGTTATAAAATCATATGTTTTTACATAATAATACAAATAACTCAAAACAAAGACTTGAACTAATTCACATAACCTATTAAGAGAAGGAATAACGTGATGGATAATTACTGACTGCATCATAAAGGGGAGAAAATGTCAGAAAGTCCTTGCTGATCAAAACAAGCCAGAGGTGGCCATCAGTAACATAGGCTTACACGTAGACTCAGTATGATACATCATCAGCAAAGAAAATGTCAGAAAGTCCTTGCTGATCAAAACAAGCCAGAGGTGGCCCTCAGTAGCATAGGCTTACACGTAGACTCAGTATGATACATCATCAGCAGAGAAAATGTCAGAAAGTCCTTGCTGATCAAAACAAGCCAGAGGTGACACTCAGTGACATAGGCTTACACGAAGACTCAGTATGATACATCATCAGCAGAGAAAATGTCAGAAAGTCCTTGCTGGTCAAATCAAGCCAGAGGTGGCACTCAGTGACATAGGCTTACACGTAGACTCAGTATGATACATCATCAGCAGAGAAAATGTCAGAAAGTCCTTGCTGATCAAAACAAGCCAGAGGTGACACTCAGTGAAATAGGCTTACACGAAGACTCAGTATGATACATCATCAGCAGAGAAAATGTCAGAAAGTCCTTGCTGATTAAAACAAGCCAGAGTTGGCCCTCAGTGACATAGGCTTACACGAAGACTCAGTATGATACATCATCAGCAGAGAAAATGTCAGAAAGTCCTTGCTGATCAAAACAAGCCAGAGGTGGCACTCAGTAACATAGGCTTACACGTAGACTCAGTATGATACATCATCAGCAGAGAAAATGTCAGAAAGTCCTTGCTGATCAAAACAAGCCAGAGGTGGCACTCAGTAACATAGGCTTACACGTAGACTCAGTATGATACATCATCAGCAGAGAAAATGTCAGAAAGTCCTTGCTGATCAAAACAAGCCAGAGGTGGCACTCAGTAACATAGGCTTACATGTAGACTCAGTATGATACATCATCAGCAGAGAAAATGTCAGAAAGTCCTAGCTGATCAAAACAAGCCAGAGTTGGCCCTCAGTAACATAGGCTTACACGTAGACTCAGCCCTGTTCGATCAAATGCCAATAATAATTCTCTGGGTTTCTCAAGGTGATCATGAAAATTACAACAAAAAGAACATTTTGAAAACAAAGTAGTAAATTACATAAAGACTCTTCTGGTTGTGTATGACCTATTTTACATCATACGGCTTTTCTGATATCCCTGATCATGTCGCCACCTTAATTGTCTAACTTTATCAAATCATGTTTCTTCCAACCCGGCTTTTTTAAAAACCTAGATATTGCAAATAGTCTTTCCGCAGCTTTATTGACCTTACTTTTCTCTCTCATACTACCTTCTTCACATAACTACAGCACATTTCCTTTCATTAATCTCTTACAAGGCTGATACCTTTTAGATTTCTTGAAGTTCGTTTCGAATATTACCTCTTTGTGCAATCTTCTCCTTGCATTTTAAGAATACCATTCATCTGTCTCTAATTTATTTAAAATTTGTTAATGTGTAGCTTTCAAGTGATATAAATAAATATATTGGCTGACTCTTGTTCCAGACGTGTTCATATTTCAAGTGCAACTTTAGCATGCTTGCAAGGAGCCTATGAAGTGGAACCAGGAAACGGGAGCACTAGGGATAATTACTTGAAGGTAATAATCCCCAGTTTTATTTACTCCTCACTTGAAGTTTACTCTTTTACAAATTTAAAACTCTTCCTAAATTTGTATATTTTAAAGTATGTACAATCTTTTAAACCAAAAACTATGACATAATTTGGTGTTACAAAGATTAGCTTTATTATTTTTTTAATCAAATGACCAAGAGTTGATGTCAAGGCTAAAAATGTGTCTGGCATAAAATAAACTCATGTGTTTTATATTTTCTATATACAAATGTTATAAACTCAGTTAATAAACCTTAATATTGCAGCCTTGATTATTATTTGTGGAATATAATCAAGTTATATTATTGTATGGAAATTTTTAAAACCTCACAAAAGGTTTTATTATATTCGTTCTATTAATTCACACTCTCCTGATATATATCTTTTACAAATTTTCAATCACGTATTACACTTTTGATATTACTTGCGACCAGACTTTTTTTTAACTAAGGGTTATTAATAAGTTCTATATTGGACAAACAGGCAGATCTTTAGCCGAAAAATATAAAGAACACAAAAGTGCACTGCACACTACTATTGAATCCACCTTCGCAAATCACCTCAGAGGAACTAAACACAATCAAATATTTAGCTCACAAAAATGGATATAACAGTTATTTAATAGATAAACTACACAGAAAAATACTCAACAAGAACAGTAACAACAACAAAAACACGAACACAAACAAATTCATTACACTCACATACATAAACAAACTCACAAATAAAATAGCACACCAATTAAAAAAAGCTGGATACAATGTAGCTTACAGAACAACAAATAAAAGCCAAACGGTTATCAGACACAGCATTAATAACAATACCAACACATACGATAAGCCAGGAGTATAAAAACTAGAATGCAACAACTGCAATAAGTTCTATATTGGAGAAACATGCAGATCTTTCGCTGAAATATATAAAGAATACAAAAGCCCACTGCACACTACCATTGAATCCACCTTCGCAAATCACCTCATGGACACTAAACACTCATGCAAAAGTATGGAAAATAACATGAGCAGCCTACACACATGCAAGAAAGGCGATAAATTAAATATACTAGAACAATATGAATTATAGAGATATAGTAACACACATAAAAATGACATCCTAAATGAACAAACACGACACAGATCACACATACTCTTCGATCACATCACTTCTAACTTTTAAAAAATGGTACCAAAGAAGCTCAACTGCAGCAATCCTAGCGGCAAAAATACGAGGCTGAAGAAATCATAAGACGAAAACGTTTCCTCCAAGTGTAAGTTAACAATTTAACAACCTTTAGTTAACAAAAAGTCTGGTTGCAAGGCTGGTAGCAAAAGTGTAATGAGTAACATTTGTTGATTCTATCTTCGCGTGAGCTACTAGTAATCACTTACACTTTTAAAATGTTTTAAACTTGCCTATAGTAGCACTTACTTTGCTTGTTGAGGACGGCCGTTTCGGAAGATGTGTCCCTTTGTCAACTCAGACCGTAACTGATCTCAAGGTTTACGTAGGTTAGGATGGGGGTGGGATATTTTTGTGGTGTGGGTGTATTTTGTGTGTATTAGGAGTTATGATGTCAAAAAGTGCGTGATAGTTGTAATGTAATTGTGTATTGAGTATGTGTGTAGGGTGTAGTTTGAAGTGCCTATATATTTCGTATTGTTCGGTTGTGTAGCGTTGGTTGTTTCTGTGTTGTTTATGAAGAATTTGTAGGTTAGATGTTATGTCTATGTAGTCATGTTTTGTGGAGTTGAGATGATCGGCGAAGTTTGATTGGTAGTTATTGTTTTTTAGTGCTTTTATATGTTCTTGGTAACGTGTGTAGAATGACCTCCCTGTCTGGCTTATGTAAAAACTGGGGCATGAACTGCAAGTTAGTTTGTGAACTCCAGGGGTGTTGTAAATGTCGTTGATTTTGCTGTTGGGTTTAAATTGTTTGTTGAGAGTGTTGTATGTGGAGTAAGCTATTTTGTAGTTGTATTTTCGTAATGTGTTGGTTAGATTGTGGGTTTTGGATGATCTGTATGGTATTGATAAGTATTTTATGGGATTCTCATCTTGTGTGTTTGTATTTGGGTTATTATGTTTATTTTTTAGGCGGTTGTATAATTTGTCAATCATTGTTGGGTTGTATCAGTTTGTTTGTGCTATATATTTTATGGTGTTTAACTCCTGGTAGTGTTCATCTTTGTCTAGTGGTGTTTTAAGGAGGCGATATATCATGGTGTTGTAAGCAGCTAGTTTATGTTGGTGTGGGTGGTTTGAGGAACTGTGTATGGTCGTATTGGTGCTGGTGGGTTTTCAGTATATGTTGAATTTATGTGTTTGTTTGTCTGTTCGTTTAATTGTGAGGTCTAAGAAGTTGAGGGAGTTTTGTTGTTCTGTTTCGATGGTGTATGTTAGTTTAGGATGTATGGAATTTAGGTGTTTTAGAAATATGTGTGCTCTGCGTGTGTTGCCTTTATATAATGTTATGATGTCATCGACGTATCTGTACCAGTAAATTATGTTATCTCAGTATTTGTTGTTGTGTAAAATGTGGTTTTGTTCGATATGGTGTATGAATATTTCTGCTAAGATGCTTGCTATGGGGGAGCCCATAGGTAGTCCATCTTTCTGGTTGTAGTATGTGTTATTGTAGGTGAAGTAATTTTGAGATGTGATTAATCTTGTGAGGTGGATGATTTCGTCAATGTGTGTATGTGGTGTATTTGTGTCTATTAGCATGTTTTTGAGGATGTCGATGGTTTCTGGAATGGGGATGTTTGTATATAGATTTGATATATCAAAAGAGACTAAGGTGGAATTGTGTGGGATATTTACGTTTTAAATTTTGTCTATTAGATTTAGGCTATTTTTTATGCTAGAATGATTATTAAATTTTATATGGTTTCGGATAGTTTTGTCGAGGAATTTGGCTAGAAGATGAGAAGGGGCGCTTGTATGGTTGATTAGTGGACGTATTGGGATGTCTGTTTTGTGAAGTTTGGGCAGGGCGTTTAGTTTAGGGGCTATTGGCTTTATTTGTTTTAGGTGCTTTTTGGTGTGGTGTGGGCAGTTACGGTCTGAGTTGACAAAGGGACACATCTCTCGAAACGGCCGTCCTCAACAAGCAAAGTAAGTGCTACTATAGGCAAGCTTAAAACATTTTTAAAAGTGTATGTAATACGTAATTAACAACCAGCTCGTCATGAACAGCAACAAGATTTCGATATTTAATTTTATAGTTACTGAATTGTGTAATGAAGCATCAAATTCCAAGCAACAAGGGAGGACAATAAAAAAACAATATCCTTCAACTTAGAAACAATGTATAAAGCTTTTACAATAAAGGTCAATCACTGTGTCATTATACAGAAATTTCTTCCATGCATTCATGTAATAATTTTTAGATCTTTTTTGTCAGATTGTAATGTTAGCGATAGACCAAAATATATTTATTCAATATACTTTAGAAAACTTTAGATAGATACTTAAAAATAGACCAGAAAACATTTGAAGTGGCAAAAATAATTGGGAAAGAAATTATGAAAACATTGATATTTGCAGATTATTTGATAGAATAGTTGAAGTGTTTAGTGAAGAGGAATATATGTGGCCATTGCTTGAAAAGATGATTAACTGACACGATATTGATTGGGTGGGAAAATTGAAAAAGTAATAAACTTTTTGTGCAAAAGGAGAAGGATGCTGGTAATTTTAAAAAATTGTTCAACAATAAAGAAAAAGTTACTTGTTGTCATCATTCACTGATTAAACTATACTCACGCGAAGGAACACGTCAGCAAGTAAGCTCTCAAGTATTCACTTAGTTAAGTATGAATTTATTATAAAATAAAAGGGAGCCTATCTTTAGACGTCTGCTTACAGAGTTGTACGTAGATACATAGAGACTTGAGTGGCCCCAACCAAGAGAAAAGATGGAAGTAAAATGTTATGCAGGGTGATGAAGACAGATGAGACACATTCATGTTTTAGAGAAGTCTGGTCAGTAAAAAGTTTCTAATAAAATAACTACAAATTTTAAAAATACTTATTTTTGCTCCACAATCAGACAGCTCTTTAAACATGTCTTGTCCTTTATTCATTTCTGAACACCTTTTCTTATGACTTACTGTTAACAACTTAAGTCTTATATATTTAACTTTTAAAGATTTATGCATAGCTAACTCCATGTTTTTACTAAAACACGTAAATATTTACAAACTTGCCTATAGTAGCACTTACTTATATTTGTTGAGAACGGCCGTTTCGGGAGATGTGTCCCATTGTCAACTCAGACCATAACTGATCTCAAGGTGGGGGTCCCACCCTAATACCCTAACCTATAAACCTTGAGATCAGTTACGGTCTGAGTTGACAGTGGAACACATCTCTCAACAAATATAAGTAAGTGCTACTATAGGCAAATTTGTAATTATTTACAAGTGTTTTAGTGGGAACTAGTAGCTATAGCTTACGTGAAGATGGAATCAACAAATGTCCATGTTTTTATTCAGGAACATGAAATAGAAACCTATTTAATCAAACAAAAGGAACCAAGCCGTCCTCGCAAACGTTTGAACCACACTTTGACTCGCCCAAGACTGTGGTCCGACGAAGAAAGGATCAATCCAATGATAATCCATCTTAACAAAGATGAGATGGCAAACAATAGCATCAATAATTCAAGTAAGCCAATGTTAGTTGATTTTGCTTTGGACAGATATTAGTTGCTTATTTGCTTTGCCTGAAAATGTTTATATTTAAGGAATTTCTTTCTGATAATGATGTAATCTTACAGTATCCTACAGTGATATTTTTTATTTCAGTCTTGTGAAAGATATATTTTGAGAAATTGTTAAAATTTATAAGGCATGTACAATATAATGATATGACTATCATTGCATGCAATATAAAGAAAAGGAAAAGAATGGCATAATAAGGCTCAAAATTATGTTGCACAGATTTTTCCCTTTGTAAAATAGGAAACCTTGAAATTTTTGAAGTTTTTTTCAAATTTCACACCTTGTAATTTTTAAACTACTATAGTTATCATCAAATCGTAAATGAAAAAAATATATATAATCATATAAAAAACAAAAATGTATGTACCAGTGTTCCTATATAAAAAAAAGCTATTTGAAAAACCTAAGTATGTACAAGATAATGAGTCAGTTATTGTCATCAATTTATTTTGCTGTCTTTGTAAGAGTCTAGCCATGTTCCAAGTCACTTGTAGCCCACTGTTACACTTACGTCAAGAATAGCAAACTTTTACTTCTTATTGTGTGCAAACTCTCCCCTGACCTCCAGGTAAGTGTGTAGTTGGATGTTCGTCCCCACTCTGAATTTGAAACTGTATTTATGTATCCCAAAAATCCATTGTTCCAAATAAATATGAAACATAACTACTATGCAACATACTTTTATGCTGATAAACCAATTCCTCAGATGAACCCTTGATGGTTGTGTCATGAGACCCGGTTGAGAGTGGTTAGATATTACTTGCTTGCATGAAAGTGGATCCCTCAGATGAACCCTTGATGGTTGTGTCATGAGACCCGGTTGAGAGTGGTTAGAGATTACTTGCTTGCATGAAAGTGGATCCCTCAGATGAACCCTTGATGGTTGTGTCATGAGACCCGGTTGAGAGTGGTTAGAGATTACTTGCTTGCATGAAAGTGAATTCCTCAGATGAACCCTTAATGGTTGTGTCATGAGACCCGGTTGAGAGTGGTTAGAGATTACTTGCTTGCATGAAAGTGAATTCCTCAGATGAACCCTTGATGGTTGTGTCATGAGACCCGGTTGAGAGTGGTTAGAGATTACTTGCTTGCATGAAAGTGGATCCCTCAGATGAACCCTTGATGGTTGTGTCATGAGACCCGGTTGAGAGTGGTTAGAGATTACTTGCTTGCATGAAAGTGGATCCCTCAGATGAACCCTTGATGGTTGTGTCATGAGACCCGGTTGAGAGTGGTTAGAGATTACTTGCTTGCATGAAAGTGGATCCCTCAGATGAACCCTTGATGGTTGTGTCATGAGACCCGGTTGAGAGTGGTTAGAGATTACTTGCTTGCATGAAAGTGGATTCCTCAGATGAACCCTTGATGGTTGTGTCATGAGACCCGGTTGAGAGTGGTTAGAGATTACTTGCTTGCATGAAAGTGAATTCCTCAGATGAACCCTTAATGGTTGTGTCATGAGACCCGGTTGAGAGTGGTTAGAGATTACTTGCTTGCATGAAAGTGAATTCCTCAGATGAACCCTTGATGGTTGTGTCATGAGACCCGGTTGAGAATGGTTAGAGATTACGAATATCTGTTAGCCCACAACCACAAGTTAGCCCACAACCACAAGTTGCCCTGTGTCCATTCAGTCCAGATTGGACACAATGAGTAGGCATACGAAGGAGACTCATGTGCCTACCTCATTGGGTTCATGTATACACCTAATACTTTATGTTGCCTACAATTGTTTTTGAAAACCTTAACATCAGGTTTAGACTGTTAATTTGTTTTGTAATCTATTTCAGTAACCAGTCCAAATAAACAAACTGACAGTAATGGAAACCATGGGCACCATCATACACTTGGATTTACTGACGAATGGACGCCTGAAATTCCATTTGAAAATGTATGTATTATAAAAACTTAACTTTATCATTGGAACTAGTAAAAATTAACACAGCTGTAATAACAATGTATTATAAAACAATTAAGTACATTATTTGTAAGAAAACAGACAGATAATTCGATAAATTTTAAATAATTCACACAATACGAAATCTAATATTAAATTTTATAAATTTTCTTATTCATCAGTGATAAGAAATTTTAAGACCATGACGTACAGAAGCTTCAAACTTATGTATGTATGTTACATAAGTGTCTGTTATTGAGACAAGAGGTTTTTGATGTAAATTTTTCACCTACTCATCCATCAGTAGAAAATGGGGACATCAGGTGATGCTTTTGATGACTAAAATTCCAGTTCAAAATTGTCTCTCAGTAAATTATATAAGACTCAATTTAGTTTTATTTTATTAAAATTTTTATTTCTCAATGTCGTAATAGAATTTTAGTATCTGTTGATTCCATCTTCACGTAAGCCTCTAGTTTTCACTAAACACTTGTAAATTTTTACAAACTTAATTATAAGTAAATGCTACTATAGACAAGTTTGTAAAAATTTATAAGTGTTTAGTTTAATTTTAGGTTATCAATAGTTAGGTCAAACACAATTGGGAAACTTTTGGGATTCTATTTGGGGCAGTTGGGTCAGACGTAAATTGAAGAAGTTTTAGTGTGATAATCAATAGTTAGGTCTAATGTAAATTAGGGACTATTTGGCATGCTAAGCAATAGTCAAGTCAAATGTAAATTGGGAAAGTTTTGATGTTTGTGTGTGTGTGTGTGTACCTGCTTGCGTGTAAGTTGTTTTAGCTATATTCTCGAGTTATATATATATACCCCTTAAAGGCAACCTCAATCCATTTCAAATACAATATAATTTTCAATACATATATTTCGAATACAATATAATTTTCAATACATAATACGAACACTACACATACAACATACAAAACATCTACTATATGGACCACGTCATACAGTAACCAGAGATACACACTAACACATTGCATCAAGTCCAACTAGACCTGTGTCTCTCATTGTTTTCAAGTTCGCATTGAACTATTGTCTCATGTGGAATATCAATAGTTCAGTAAACTTCAAGGTGATCAACAAAATAATAAATTTATAATGTTGTGTTTATCAATTACCTGGTTAAAATATAAAAAAGAAATATTATGAATGGGCGGGTTTTATTATATTTCTGTGACAGCAGTATATTATTGCTCTTATTTGCTTAGAGATCTTGTTAAGGCCAGATAACATTGAAGGATTCCTCTTTTTATAGAAGACCAGGTTCAGTGCGCCAATAGTCCAGTGTCGCCGCCTATTTGGACATTTGGGAGGATGGGTTGTTGATTTAGAACTTAATGAATTCTTCCAGTTGTCATCACCTCAGGTAGGCTCAATGTCCTTCGGTATTTCCTCCAATCCTGCTGAAACTTCTTTGAAATTCACCCCTACTTAGTATTAAACAATCAAAAAGAATAAATCTGCTGACTACACTATGTGAAAGCACTTCCAAAGGTGTGGGAACCTGGTTGTCATTCTAATTGTTGTGTCTAAATAAATGCTGGAGTTTTTTGTTTACTTGAGTGTTACAAACTGCACATATCTCAGGTCATGTCTTCGCACAATATTTCCTTAATCACATCTTCTGTGTCTTCTGTAAAGCTGGGTTATAAATAAGTTTTATAATAATGTCAAAACAAATTTTACTTTTAAAATGTAAATAATTACACTAAAATTTGTTTGTGTATGGAAGTAAAAAATATTTACATTTTATAATGGAGTTTTTTTGAGTTTTTTTTATACAAATCTTATTGTTCTGGAACTACTTTGTTAACACTGTATGTGTTTCAAGGACATGTGTCAAACACGAACTTTTTATACTTTTATTGTGTCCATACAAGTTTCAAAAAGTTATCACTAGATAGTGTTACTTGTTGAAACTGAATATATAGTCAGGGATATCAATTCCCTCTTCAAAGTGCCTGGTGAATTGCCTCCAAAATTCAGGTACTGCTGTAGCACACAAATTGTACATTTATCTAAATTGTACTATACTTAGATAATTTAAATCTATATTGAGATTTTTATTTCAATTTTATTAAACAAATTTCTATTTAAAATAAACAATAATCCTAACATTACAAAACAAAAATTATAAGAAATTTTATAAAATTTAAAACAATCTTCAAATAAGATATCATTAAGATAGAAAATTTTGCAAGTATTGGTGGCACAACTTTCTCCAAGGCACTGAGGCATTACAGTCGGCTAAAGTAACAGTGTGTTAATATAGGTTATTTTGGTGTATGAATAATTCTAGTCACAAGAGGTATCAACAAAATTTACTGTAGATATATCACAGAGAAAATCAGTCACCAGGTAATATTGGGTGATCTAGAAATGGACCTGTGAATGTTAGAACTTAGATGTTATCTAAACAAATCATGTTTCCCTTTATAAATGATTTGTCTTACACCAAAACTTTATACTTTAGATCAATATAACAAAAGTTTGAATATTTTTAAATTAGAAACCTTCTGTTTTGTTTTTATTTATAAAGCCATTTATAGTGTTGGCTAAATGGACTAAGTTATTTATCTTTTCAATAATTTATTAAACATTATTTTTTGTTTTTGTGGTACTAACAGTGATAAGGTCTTTCTCGCATGCACAAACACACACACACACACACACACACACACACACACACACACACACACACACACGTCATCAGGAATGAACTGATGTTGTTGGAACTGTTTGCCAACAAAAAGCTTTGAACAATAAAAAGTAATATATAATTCTTGTATTTGTATATATATATATATATAGGTAAATATATATAGGTAAATTATTATACAGGGTCAAAACATTTACAGGCAATTTTAGACTATGTACTCATTGTATGTAACTAATTACTCACTTCCATGCATTCATAAACAGTATTTTACAGCCAAGTATGTGTCACTATAGCATGCAATTAGTACTATACAAATACAATAAATGTTTACATTTAACATGAGTTTCTAATGTCTATGTTTAAATAGAAAAGAATGCGAAAGTAAAATAAAACCTTTTTACTGCTATGTTCCTTAGAATCGTTTTATCTTCCGACATTGACTGGTCCTTTCGGAGTCTGCCGAACTTACTAAAGGTTTACATTTACTAAAATATGTTTAGAGGATGTTGATGTTCCTGGTTTGATGGCATTTCCCATATCATATACAATTGCATGACAACATAGGGGAGGGTTAACTAGTTACTAACACTTAGTCAGAAAGTGTCGTGGGGAATAATTTTTCTAACATTAGCAGCATATTTACTATGTAAAGGCTGCATCTCAAAAGACAGATAAGATGACCCATAAATGCAAGTTCTAATATTAGCAAGCATATTTGCTATGTAAAGGCTGCATCTCAGGAGATACATAAGATAACCCATAAATGCAAGTTCTAATATTAGCAGCATATTTACTATGTAAAGGCTGCATCTCAAAAGACAGATAAGATAACCCATAAATGCAAGTTCTAATATTAGCAAGCATATTTGCTATGTAAAGGCTGCATCTCAGGAGATACATAAGATAACCCATAAATGCAAGTTCTAATATTAGCAAGCATATTTGCTATGTAAAGGCTGCATCTCACGAGATACATAAGATAACCCATAAATGCAAGTTCTAATATTAGCAAGCATATTTGCTATGTAAAGGCTGCATCTCACGAGATACGTTACATAACCCATAAATGCAAGTTCTAATATTAGCAAGCATATTTGCTATGTAAAGGCTGCATCTCAGGAGATACATAAGATAACCCATAAATGCAAGTTCTAATATTAGCAAGCATATTTGCTATGTAAAGGCTGCATCTCACGAGATACATAAGATAACCCATAAATGCAAGTTCTAATATTAGCAAGCATATTTGCTATGTAAAGGCTGCATCTCACGAGATACATAAGATAACCCATAAATGCAAGTTCTAATATTAGCAAGCATATTTGCTATGTAAAGGCTGCATCTCAAAAGACAGATAAGATGACCCATAAATGCAAGTTCTAATATTAGCAAGCATATTTGCTATGTAAAGGCTGCATCTCACGAGATACATAAGATAACCCATAAATGCAAGTTCTAATATTAGCAAGCATATTTGCTATGTAAAGGCTGCATCTCAGGAGATACATAAGATGACCCATAAATGCAAGTTCTAATATTAGCAGCATATTTACTATGTAAAGGCTGCATCTCAAAAGACAGATAAGATAACCCATAAATGCAAGTTCTAATATTAGCAAGCATATTTGCTATGTAAAGGCTGCATCTCAGGAGATACATAAGATAACCCATAAATGCAAGTTCTAATATTAGCAAGCATATTTGCTATGTAAAGGCTGCATCTCACGAGATACATAAGATAACCCATAAATGCAAGTTCTAATATTAGCAAGCATATTTGTTATGTAAAGGCTGCATCTCACGAGATACATAAGATAACCCATAAATGCAAGTTCTAATATTAGCAAGCATATTTGTTATGTAAAGGCTGCATCTCACGAGATACATAAGATAACCCATAAATGCAAGTTCTAATATTAGCAAGCATATTTGTTATGTAAAGGCTGCATCTCAGGAGATACATAAGATAACCCATAAATGCAAGTTCTAATATTAGCAAGCATATTTGCTATGTAAAGGCTGCATCTCACGAGATACGTTAGATAACCCATAAATGCAAGTTCTAATATTAGCAAGCATATTTGCTATGTAAAGGCTGCATCTCAGGAGATACATAAGATAACCGATAAATGCAAGTTCTAATATTAGCAAGCATATTTGCTATGTAAAGGCTGCATCTCACGAGATACGTTAGATAACCCATAAATGCAAGTTCTAATATTAGCAAGCATATTTGCTATGTAAAGGCTGCATCTCAGGTGATACATAAGATAACCCATAAATGCAAGTTCTAATATTAGCAAGCATATTTGCTATGTAAAGGCTGCATCTCAGGAGATACATAAGATAACCGATAAATGCAAGTTCTAATATTAGCAAGCATATTTGCTATGTAAAGGCTGCATCTCACGAGATACATAAGATAACCCATAAATGCAAGTTCTAATATTAGCAAGCATATTTGCTATGTAAAGGCTGCATCTCAGGAGATACATAAGATAACCCATAAATGCAAGTTCTAATATTAGCAAGCATATTTGCTATGTAAAGGCTGCATCTCACGAGATACATAAGATAACCGATAAATGCAAGTTCTAATATTAGCAAGCATATTTGCTATGTAAAGGCTGCATCTCAGGAGATACATAAGATAACCCATAAATGCAAGTTCTAATATTAGCAAGCATATTTGCTATGTAAGGCTGCATCTCAGTAGATACGTTAGATAACCCATAAATGCAAGTTCTAATATTAGCAAGCATATTTGCTATGTAAAGGCTGCATCTCAAGTGATACATAAGATAACCCATAAATGCAAGTTCTAATATTAGCAAGCATATTTGCTATGTAAAGGCTGCATCTCACGTGATACATAAGATAACCCATAAATGCAAGTTCTAATATTAGCAAGCATATTTGCTATGTAAAGGCTGCATCTCAGGAGATACGTTAGATAACCCATAAATGCAAGTTCTAATATTAGCAAGCATATTTGTTATTGTAAAGGCTGCATCTCAGGAGATACGTTAGATAACCCATAAATGCTAGTTCTAATATTAGCAAGCATATTTGCTATGTAAAGGCTGCATCTCATGTGATACATAAGATAACCCATAAATGCAAGTTCTAATATTAGCAAGCATATTTGCTATGTAAAGGCTGCATCTCAGGAGATACATTAGATAACCCATAAATGCAAGTTCTAATATTAGCAAGCATATTTGTTATGTAAAGGCTGCATCTCAGGAGATACGTTAGATAACCCATAAATGCAAGTTCTAATATTAGCAAGCATATTTGTTATGTAAAGGCTGCATCTCAGGAGATACGTTAGATAACCCATAAATGCAAGTTCTAATATTAGCAAGCATATTTGCTATTTAAAGGCTGCATCTCAGGAGATACGTTAGATAACCCATAAATTCAAGTTCTAATATTAGCAAGCATATTTGTTATTGTAAAGGCTGCATCTCAGGAGATACGTTAGATAACCCATAAATGCAAGTTCTAATATTAGCAAGCATATTTGCTATGTAAAGGCTGCATCTCAGGAGATACATAAGATAACCCATAAATGCAAGTTCTAATATTAGCAAGCATATTTGCTATGTAAAGGCTGCATCTCAGGAGATACATAAGATAACCCATAAATGCAAGTTCTAATATTAGCAAGCATATTTGCTATGTAAAGGCTGCATCTCAGGAGATACATAAGATAACCCATAAATGCAAGTTCTAATATTAGCAAGCATATTTGCTATGTAAAGGCTGCATCTCAGGAGATACATAAGATAACCCATAAATGCAAGTTCTAATATTAGCAAGCATATTTGCTATGTAAAGGCTGCATCTCAGTAGATACATAAGATAACCCATAAATGCAAGTTCTAATATTAGCAAGCATATTTGCTATGTAAAGGCTGCATCTCACGTGATACATAAGATAACCCATAAATGCAAGTTCTAATATTAGCAAACATATTTGCTATGTAAAGGCTGCATCTCACGTGATACATAAGATAACCCATAAATGCAAGTTCTAATATTAGCAAGCATATTTGTTATGTAAAGGCTGCATCTCACGTGATACATAAGATAACCCATAAATGCAAGTTCTAATATTAGCAAGCATATTTGCTATGTAAAGGCTGCATCTCAGGAGATACGTTAGATAACCCATAAATGCAAGTTCTAATATTAGCAAGCATATTTGTTATGTAAAGGCTGCATCTCACGTGATACATAAGATAACCCATAAATGCAAGTTCTAATATTAGCAAGCATATTTGCTATGTAAAGGCTGCATCTCACGAGATACATAAGATAACCCATAAATGCAAGTTCTAATATTAGCAAGCATATTTGCTATGTAAAGGCTGCATCTCAGGAGATACATAAGATAACCCATAAATGCAAGTTCTAATATTAGCAAGCATATTTGCTATGTAAAGGCTGCATCTCAGTAGATACGTTAGATAACCCATAAATGCAAGTTCTAATATTAGCAAGCATATTTGCTATGTAAAGGCTGCATCTCAAGTGATACATAAGATAACCCATAAATGCAAGTTCTAATATTAGCAAGCATATTTGCTATGTAAAGGCTGCATCTCACGTGATACATAAGATAACCCATAAATGCAAGTTCTAATATTAGCAAGCATATTTGCTATGTAAAGGCTGCATCTCACGAGATACATAAGATAACCCATAAATGCAAGTTCTAATATTAGCAAGCATATTTGTTATTGTAAAGGCTGCATCTCACGAGATACGTTAGATAACCCATAAATGCAAGTTCTAATATTAGCAAGCATATTTGCTATGTAAAGGCTGCATCTCACGAGATACATAAGATAACCCATAAATGCAAGTTCTAATATTAGCAAGCATATTTGCTATGTAAAGGCTGCATCTCACGAGATACATAAGATAACCCATAAATGCAAGTTCTAATATTAGCAAGCATATTTGCTATGTAAAGGCTGCATCTCACGAGATACATAAGATAACCCATAAATGCAAGTTCTAATATTAGCAAGCATATTTGCTATGTAAAGGCTGCATCTCAGGAGATACATAAGATAACCCATAAATGCAAGTTCTAATATTAGCAAGCATATTTGCTATGTAAAGGCTGCATCTCAGGAGATACGTTAGATAACCCATAAATTCAAGTTCTAATATTAGCAAGCATATTTGTTATTGTAAAGGCTGCATCTCAGGAGATACGTTAGATAACCCATAAATGCAAGTTCTAATATTAGCAAGCATATTTGCTATGTAAAGGCTGCATCTCACGAGATACATAAGATAACCCATAAATGCAAGTTCTAATATTAGCAAGCATATTTGCTATGTAAAGGCTGCATCTCAGGAGATACATAAGATAACCCATAAATGCAAGTTCTAATATTAGCAAGCATATTTGCTATGTAAAGGCTGCATCTCACGAGATACATAAGATAACCCATAAATGCAAGTTCTAATATTAGCAAGCATATTTGCTATGTAAAGGCTGCATCTCAGGAGATACATAAGATAACCCATAAATGCAAGTTCTAATATTAGCAAGCATATTTGCTATGTAAAGGCTGCATCTCAGTAGATACGTAAGATAACCCATAAATGCAAGTTCTAATATTAGCAAGCATATTTGCTATGTAAAGGCTGCATCTCACGAGATACATAAGATAACCCATAAATGCAAGTTCTAATATTAGCAAGCATATTTGCTATGTAAAGGCTGCATCTCACGAGATACATAAGATAACCCATAAATGCAAGTTCTAATATTAGCAAGCATATTTGCTATGTAAAGGCTGCATCTCACGTGATACATAAGATAACCCATAAATGCAAGTTCTAATATTAGCAAGCATATTTGCTATGTAAAGGCTGCATCTCACGAGATACATAAGATAACCCATAAATGCAAGTTCTAATATTAGCAAGCATATTTGTTATTGTAAAGGCTGCATCTCACGAGATACATAAGATAACCCATAAATGCAAGTTCTAATATTAGCAAGCATATTTGCTATGTAAAGGCTGCATCTCATGTGATACATAAGATAACCCATAAATGCAAGTTCTAATATTAGCAAGCATATTTGCTATGTAAAGGCTGCATCTCAGGAGATACATAAGATAACCCATAAATGCAAGTTCTAATATTAGCAAGCATATTTGCTATGTAAAGGCTGCATCTCAGGAGATACATAAGATAACCCATAAATGCAAGTTCTAATATTAGCAAGCATATTTGCTATGTAAAGGCTGCATCTCAGGAGATACGTTAGATAACCCATAAATGCAAGTTCTAATATTAGCAAGCATATTTGCTATGTAAAGGCTGCATCTCAGGAGATACATAAGATAACCCATAAATGCAAGTTCTAATATTAGCAAGCATATTTGCTATGTAAAGGCTGCATCTCAGGAGATACATAAGATAACCCATAAATGCAAGTTCTAATATTAGCAAGCATATTTGCTATGTAAAGGCTGCATCTCACGAGATACATAAGATAACCCATAAATGCAAGTTCTAATATTAGCAAGCATATTTGCTATGTAAAGGCTGCATCTCAGGAGATACATAAGATAACCCATAAATGCAAGTTCTAATATTAGCAAGCATATTTGCTATGTAAAGGCTGCATCTCAGGAGATACATAAGATAACCCATAAATGCAAGTTCTAATATTAGCAAGCATATTTGCTATGTAAAGGCTGCATCTCACGTGATACATAAGATAACCCATAAATGCAAGTTCTAATATTAGCAAGCATATTTGCTATGTAAAGGCTGCATCTCACGAGATACATAAGATAACCCATAAATGCAAGTTCTAATATTAGCAAGCATATTTGCTATGTAAAGGCTGCATCTCACGAGATACATAAGATAACCCATAAATGCAAGTTCTAATATTAGCAAGCATATTTGCTATGTAAAGGCTGCATCTCACGAGATACATAAGATAACCCATAAATGCAAGTTCTAATATTAGCAAGCATATTTGCTATGTAAAGGCTGCATCTCACGAGATACATAAGATAACCCATAAATGCAAGTTCTAATATTAGCAAGCATATTTGCTATGTAAAGGCTGCATCTCACGAGATACATAAGATAACCCATAAATGCAAGTTCTAATATTAGCAAGCATATTTGCTATGTAAAGGCTGCATCTCACGAGATACATAAGATAACCCATAAATGCAAGTTCTAATATTAGCAAGCATATTTGCTATGTAAAGGCTGCATCTCAGGAGATACATAAGATAACCCATAAATGCAAGTTCTAATATTAGCAAGCATATTTGCTATGTAAAGGCTGCATCTCAGGAGATACGTTAGATAACCCATAAATGCAAGTTCTAATATTAGCAAGCATATTTGCTATGTAAAGGCTGCATCTCACGAGATACATAAGATAACCCATAAATGCAAGTTCTAATATTAGCAAGCATATTTGCTATGTAAAGGCTGCATCTCACGAGATACATAAGATAACCCATAAATGCAAGTTCTAATATTAGCAAGCATATTTGCTATGTAAAGGCTGCATCTCACGAGATACATAAGATAACCCATAAATGCAAGTTCTAATATTAGCAAGCATATTTGCTATGTAAAGGCTGCATCTCACGAGATACATAAGATAACCCATAAATGCAAGTTCTAATATTAGCAAGCATATTTGCTATGTAAAGGCTGCATCTCACGAGATACATAAGATAACCCATAAATGCAAGTTCTAATATTAGCAAGCATATTTGCTATGTAAAGGCTGCATCTCACGAGATACATAAGATAACCCATAAATGCAAGTTCTAATATTAGCAAGCATATTTGCTATGTAAAGGCTGCATCTCACGAGATACATAAGATAACCCATAAATGCAAGTTCTAATATTAGCAAGCATATTTGCTATGTAAAGGCTGCATCTCACGAGATACATAAGATAACCCATAAATGCAAGTTCTAATATTAGCAAGCATATTTGCTATGTAAAGGCTGCATCTCACGAGATACATAAGATAACCCATAAATGCAAGTTCTAATATTAGCAAGCATATTTGCTATGTAAAGGCTGCATCTCACGAGATACATAAGATAACCCATAAATGCAAGTTCTAATATTAGCAAGCATATTTGCTATGTAAAGGCTGCATCTCACGAGATACATAAGATAACCCATAAATGCAAGTTCTAATATTAGCAAGCATATTTGCTATGTAAAGGCTGCATCTCACGAGATACATAAGATAACCCATAAATGCAAGTTCTAATATTAGCAAGCATATTTGCTATGTAAAGGCTGCATCTCACGAGATACATAAGATAACCCATAAATGCAAGTTCTAATATTAGCAAGCATATTTGCTATGTAAAGGCTGCATCTCACGAGATACATAAGATAACCCATAAATGCAAGTTCTAATATTAGCAAGCATATTTGCTATGTAAAGGCTGCATCTCAGTAGATACATAAGATAACCCATAAATGCAAGTTCTAATATTAGCAAGCATATTTGCTATGTAAAGGCTGCATCTCACGAGATACATAAGATAACCCATAAATGCAAGTTCTAATATTAGCAAGCATATTTGCTATGTAAAGGCTGCATCTCACGAGATACATAAGATAACCCATAAATGCAAGTTCTAATATTAGCAAGCATATTTGCTATGTAAAGGCTGCATCTCACGAGATACATAAGATAACCCATAAATGCAAGTTCTAATATTAGCAAGCATATTTGCTATGTAAAGGCTGCATCTCACGAGATACATAAGATAACCCATAAATGCAAGTTCTAATATTAGCAAGCATATTTGCTATGTAAAGGCTGCATCTCACGAGATACATAAGATAACCCATAAATGCAAGTTCTAATATTAGCAAGCATATTTGCTATGTAAAGGCTGCATCTCACGAGATACATAAGATAACCCATAAATGCAAGTTCTAATATTAGCAAGCATATTTGCTATGTAAAGGCTGCATCTCAGGAGATACATAAGATAACCCATAAATGCAAGTTCTAATATTAGCAAGCATATTTGCTATGTAAAGGCTGCATCTCAGGAGATACATAAGATAACCCATAAATGCAAGTTCTAATATTAGCAAGCATATTTGCTATGTAAAGGCTGCATCTCAGGAGATACATAAGATAACCCATAAATGCAAGTTCTAATATTAGCAAGCATATTTGCTATGTAAAGGCTGCATCTCAGGAGATACGTTAGATAACCCATAAATGCAAGTTCTAATATTAGCAAGCATATTTGCTATGTAAAGGCTGCATCTCAGTAGATACATAAGATAACCCATAAATGCAAGTTCTAATATTAGCAAGCATATTTGCTATGTAAAGGCTGCATCTCACAAGATACGTTAGATAACCCATAAATGCAAGTTCTAATATTAGCAAGCATATTTGCTATGTAAAGGCTGCATCTCAGGAGATACATAAGATAACCCATAAATGCAAGTTCTAATATTAGCAAGCATATTTGCTATGTAAAGGCTGCATCTCAGGAGATACATAAGATAACCCATAAATGCAAGTTCTAATATTAGCAAGCATATTTGCTATGTAAAGGCTGCATCTCAGGAGATACATAAGATAACCCATAAATGCAAGTTCTAATATTAGCAAGCATATTTGCTATGTAAAGGCTGCATCTCACGAGATACATAAGATAACCCATAAATGCAAGTTCTAATATTAGCAAGCATATTTGTTATGTAAAGGCTGCATCTCACGAGATACATAAGATAACCCATAAATGCAAGTTCTAATATTAGCAAGCATATTTGCTATGTAAAGGCTGCATCTCACGAGATACATAAGATAACCCATAAATGCAAGTTCTAATATTAGCAAGCATATTTGCTATGTAAAGGCTGCATCTCACGAGATACATAAGATAACCCATAAATGCAAGTTCTAATATTAGCAAGCATATTTGCTATGTAAAGGCTGCATCTCAGGAGATACGTTAGATAACCCATAAATGCAAGTTCTAATATTAGCAAGCATATTTGTTATGTAAAGGCTGCATCTCACGTGATACATAAGATAACCCATAAATGCAAGTTCTAATATTAGCAAGCATATTTGCTATGTAAAGGCTGCATCTCACGAGATACATAAGATAACCCATAAATGCAAGTTCTAATATTAGCAAGCATATTTGCTATGTAAAGGCTGCATCTCAGGAGATACATAAGATAACCCATAAATGCAAGTTCTAATATTAGCAAGCATATTTGCTATGTAAAGGCTGCATCTCAGTAGATACATAAGATAACCCATAAATGCAAGTTCTAATATTAGCAAGCATATTTGCTATGTAAAGGCTGCATCTCAGGAGATACATAAGATAACCCATAAATGCAAGTTCTAATATTAGCAAGCATATTTGCTATGTAAAGGCTGCATCTCAGGAGATACGTTAGATAACCCATAAATGCAAGTTCTAATATTAGCAAGCATATTTGTTATGTAAAGGCTGCATCTTACGTGATACATAAGATAACCCATAAATGCAAGTTCTAATATTAGCAAGCATATTTGCTATGTAAAGGCTGCATCTCACGTGATACATAAGATAACCCATAAATGCAAGTTCTAATATTAGCAAGCATATTTGCTATGTAAAGGCTGCATCTCACGAGATACATAAGATAACCCATAAATGCAAGTTCTAATATTAGCAAGCATATTTGCTATGTAAAGGCTGCATCTCACGAGATACATAAGATAACCCATAAATGCAAGTTCTAATATTAGCAAGCATATTTGCTATGTAAAGGCTGCATCTCACGAGATACATAAGATAACCCATAAATGCAAGTTCTAATATTAGCAAGCATATTTGCTATGTAAAGGCTGCATCTCACGAGATACATAAGATAACCCATAAATGCAAGTTCTAATATTAGCAAGCATATTTGCTATGTAAAGGCTGCATCTCACGAGATACATAAGATAACCCATAAATGCAAGTTCTAATATTAGCAAGCATATTTGCTATGTAAAGGCTGCATCTCACGTGATACATAAGATAACCCATAAATGCAAGTTCTAATATTAGCAAGCATATTTGCTATGTAAAGGCTGCATCTCACGAGATACATAAGATAACCCATAAATGCAAGTTCTAATATTAGCAAGCATATTTGCTATGTAAAGGCTGCATCTCACGAGATACATAAGATAACCCATAAATGCAAGTTCTAATATTAGCAAGCATATTTGCTATGTAAAGGCTGCATCTCACGAGATACATAAGATAACCCATAAATGCAAGTTCTAATATTAGCAAGCATATTTGCTATGTAAAGGCTGCATCTCACGAGATACATAAGATAACCCATAAATGCAAGTTCTAATATTAGCAAGCATATTTGCTATGTAAAGGCTGCATCTCACGAGATACATAAGATAACCCATAAATGCAAGTTCTAATATTAGCAAGCATATTTGCTATGTAAAGGCTGCATCTCACGAGATACATAAGATAACCCATAAATGCAAGTTCTAATATTAGCAAGCATATTTGCTATGTAAAGGCTGCATCTCACGAGATACATAAGATAACCCATAAATGCAAGTTCTAATATTAGCAAGCATATTTGCTATGTAAAGGCTGCATCTCACGAGATACATAAGATAACCCATAAATGCAAGTTCTAATATTAGCAAGCATATTTGCTATGTAAAGGCTGCATCTCACGAGATACATAAGATAACCCATAAATGCAAGTTCTAATATTAGCAAGCATATTTGCTATGTAAAGGCTGCATCTCACGAGATACATAAGATAACCCATAAATGCAAGTTCTAATATTAGCAAGCATATTTGCTATGTAAAGGCTGCATCTCACGAGATACATAAGATAACCCATAAATGCAAGTTCTAATATTAGCAAGCATATTTGCTATGTAAAGGCTGCATCTCACGAGATACATAAGATAACCCATAAATGCAAGTTCTAATATTAGCAAGCATATTTGCTATGTAAAGGCTGCATCTCACGAGATACATAAGATAACCCATAAATGCAAGTTCTAATATTAGCAAGCATATTTGCTATGTAAAGGCTGCATCTCACGAGATACATAAGATAACCCATAAATGCAAGTTCTAATATTAGCAAGCATATTTGCTATGTAAAGGCTGCATCTCACGAGATACATAAGATAACCCATAAATGCAAGTTCTAATATTAGCAAGCATATTTGCTATGTAAAGGCTGCATCTCACGAGATACATAAGATAACCCATAAATGCAAGTTCTAATATTAGCAAGCATATTTGCTATGTAAAGGCTGCATCTCACGAGATACATAAGATAACCCATAAATGCAAGTTCTAATATTAGCAAGCATATTTGCTATGTAAAGGCTGCATCTCACGAGATACATAAGATAACCCATAAATGCAAGTTCTAATATTAGCAAGCATATTTGCTATGTAAAGGCTGCATCTCACGAGATACATAAGATAACCCATAAATGCAAGTTCTAATATTAGCAAGCATATTTGCTATGTAAAGGCTGCATCTCACGAGATACATAAGATAACCCATAAATGCAAGTTCTAATATTAGCAAGCATATTTGCTATGTAAAGGCTGCATCTCACGAGATACATAAGATAACCCATAAATGCAAGTTCTAATATTAGCAAGCATATTTGCTATGTAAAGGCTGCATCTCACGAGATACATAAGATAACCCATAAATGCAAGTTCTAATATTAGCAAGCATATTTGCTATGTAAAGGCTGCATCTCACGAGATACATAAGATAACCCATAAATGCAAGTTCTAATATTAGCAAGCATATTTGCTATGTAAAGGCTGCATCTCACGAGATACATAAGATAACCCATAAATGCAAGTTCTAATATTAGCAAGCATATTTGCTATGTAAAGGCTGCATCTCACGAGATACATAAGATAACCCATAAATGCAAGTTCTAATATTAGCAAGCATATTTGCTATGTAAAGGCTGCATCTCACGGAGATACATAAGATAACCCATAAATGCAAGTTCTAATATTAGCAAGCATATTTGCTATGTAAAGGCTGCATCTCACGAGATACATAAGATAACCCATAAATGCAAGTTCTAATATTAGCAAGCATATTTGCTATGTAAAGGCTGCATCTCACGAGATACATAAGATAACCCATAAATGCAAGTTCTAATATTAGCAAGCATATTTGCTATGTAAAGGCTGCATCTCAGGAGATACATAAGATAACCCATAAATGCAAGTTCTAATATTAGCAAGCATATTTGCTATGTAAAGGCTGCATCTCAGGAGATACTTAGATAACCCATAAATGCAAGTTCTAATATTAGCAAGCATATTTGCTATGTAAAGGCTGCATCTCAGGAGATACATAAGATAACCCATAAATGCAAGTTCTAATATTAGCAAGCATATTTGCTATGTAAAGGCTGCATCTCACGAGATACATAAGATAACCCATAAATGCAAGTTCTAATATTAGCAAGCATATTTGCTATGTAAAGGCTGCATCTCAGGAGATACATAAGATAACCCATAAATGCAAGTTCTAATATTAGCAAGCATATTTGCTATGTAAAGGCTGCATCTCACGAGATACATAA
>JBAIZL010000081.1:257500-285713 GCA_036971475.1 Prosapia bicincta | reverse complement strand
GCTTCTGACAACCTTACATTAGGGCTTTGTAGTCATCTTGTACACGTGATGTGGTCGAGTAATACATATGTATGTACACGTGAGATATAAAGACTGTAAGTTTCTGACAACCTTACATTAGGGCTTTGTAGTCATCTTGTACACGTGATGTGGTCGAGTAATACATATGTATGTACACATGAGATATAAAGACTGTAAGTTTCTGACAACCTTACATTAGGGCTTTGTAGTCATCTTGTACACGTGATGTGGTCGAGTAATACATATGTATGTACACGTGAGATATAAAGACTGTAAGTTTCTGACAACCTTACATTAGGGCTTTGTAGTCATCTTGTACACGTGATGTGGTCGAGTAATACATATGTATGTACACGTGAGATATAAAGACTGTAAGTTTCTGACAACCTTACATTAGGGCTTTGTAGTCATCTTGTACACGTGATGTGGTCGAGTAATACATATGTATGTACACATGAGATATAAAGACTGTAAGTTTCTGACAACCTTACATTAGGGCTTTGTAGTCATCTTGTACACGTGATGTGGTCGAGTAATACATATGTATGTACACATGAGATATAAAGACTGTAAGTTTCTGACAACCTTACATTAGGGCTTTGTAGTCATCTTGTACACGTGATGTGGTCGAGTAATACATATGTATGTACACATGAGATATAAAGACTGTAAGTTTCTGACAACCTTACATTAGGGCTTTGTAGTCATCTTGTACACGTGATGTGGTCGAGTAATACATATGTATGTACACATGAGATATAAAGACTGTAAGTTTCTGACAACCTTACATTAGGGCTTTGTAGTCATCTTGTACACGTGATGTGGTCGAGTAATACATATGTATGTACACATGAGATATAAAGACTGTAAGTTTCTGACAACCTTACATTAGGGCTTTGTAGTCATCTTGTACACGTGATGTGGTCGAGTAATACATATGTATGTACACATGAGATATAAAGACTGTAAGTTTCTGACAACCTTACATTAGGGCTTTGTAGTCATCTTGTACACGTGATGTGGTCGAGTAATACATATGTATGTACACATGAGATATAAAGACTGTAAGTTTCTGACAACCTTACATTAGGGCTTTGTAGTCATCTTGTACACGTGATGTGGTCGAGTAATACATATGTATGTACACATGAGATATAAAGACTGTAAGTTTCTGACAACCTTACATTAGGGCTTTGTAGTCATCTTGTACACGTGATGTGGTCGAGTAATACATATGTATGTACACATGAGATATAAAGACTGTAAGTTTCTGACAACCTTACATTAGGGCTTTGTAGTCATCTTGTACACGTGATGTGGTCGAGTAATACATATGTATGTACACATGAGATATAAAGACTGTAAGTTTCTGACAACCTTACATTAGGGCTTTGTAGTCATCTTGTACACGTGATGTGGTCGAGTAATACATATGTATGTACACATGAGATATAAAGACTGTAAGTTTCTGACAACCTTACATTAGGGCTTTGTAGTCATCTTGTACACGTGATGTGGTCGAGTAATACATATGTATGTACACATGAGATATAAAGACTGTAAGTTTCTGACAACCTTACATTAGGGCTTTGTAGTCATCTTGTACACGTGATGTGGTCGAGTAATACATATGTATGTACACATGAGATATAAAGACTGTAAGTTTCTGACAACCTTACATTAGGGCTTTGTAGTCATCTTGTACACGTGATGTGGTCGAGTAATACATATGTATGTACACATGAGATATAAAGACTGTAAGTTTCTGACAACCTTACATTAGGGCTTTGTAGTCATCTTGTACACGTGATGTGGTCGAGTAATACATATGTATGTACACGTGAGATATAAAGACTGTAAGTTTCTGACAACCTTACATTAGGGCTTTGTAGTCATCTTGTACACGTGATGTGGTCGAGTAATACATATGTATGTACACATGAGATATAAAGACTGTAAGTTTCTGACAACCTTACATTAGGGCTTTGTAGTCATCTTGTACACGTGATGTGGTCGAGTAATACATATGTATGTACACATGAGATATAAAGACTGTAAGTTTCTGACAACCTTACATTAGGGCTTTGTAGTCATCTTGTACACGTGATGTGGTCGAGTAATACATATGTATGTACACGTGAGATATAAAGACTGTAAGTTTCTGACAACCTTACATTAGGGCTTTGTAGTCATCTTGTACACGTGATGTGGTCGAGTAATACATATGTATGTACACATGAGATATAAAGACTGTAAGTTTCTGACAACCTTACATTAGGGCTTTGTAGTCATCTTGTACACGTGATGTGGTCGAGTAATACATATGTATGTACACGTGAGATATAAAGACTGTAAGTTTCTGACAACCTTACATTAGGGCTTTGTAGTCATCTTGTACACGTGATGTGGTCGAGTAATACATATGTATGTACACGTGAGATATAAAGACTGTAAGTTTCTGACAACCTTACATTAGGGCTTTGTAGTCATCTTGTACACGTGATGTGGTCGAGTAATACATATGTATGTACACATGAGATATAAAGACTGTAAGTTTCTGACAACCTTACATTAGGGCTTTGTAGTCATCTTGTACACGTGATGTGGTCGAGTAATACATATGTATGTACACATGAGATATAAAGACTGTAAGTTTCTGACAACCTTACATTAGGGCTTTGTAGTCATCTTGTACACGTGATGTGGTCGAGTAATACATATGTATGTACACATGAGATATAAAGACTGTAAGTTTCTGACAACCTTACATTAGGGCTTTGTAGTCATCTTGTACACGTGATGTGGTCGAGTAATACATATGTATGTACACGTGAGATATAAAGACTGTAAGTTTCTGACAACCTTACATTAGGGCTTTGTAGTCATCTTGTACACGTGATGTGGTCGAGTAATACATATGTATGTACACATGAGATATAAAGACTGTAAGTTTCTGACAACCTTACATTAGGGCTTTGTAGTCATCTTGTACACGTGATGTGGTCGAGTAATACATATGTATGTACACATGAGATATAAAGACTGTAAGTTTCTGACAACCTTACATTAGGGCTTTGTAGTCATCTTGTACACGTGATGTGGTCGAGTAATACATATGTATGTACACATGAGATATAAAGACTGTAAGTTTCTGACAACCTTACATTAGGGCTTTGTAGTCATCTTGTACACGTGATGTGGTCGAGTAATACATATGTATGTACACATGAGATATAAAGACTGTAAGTTTCTGACAACCTTACATTAGGGCTTTGTAGTCATCTTGTACACGTGATGTGGTCGAGTAATACATATGTATGTACACATGAGATATAAAGACTGTAAGTTTCTGACAACCTTACATTAGGGCTTTGTAGTCATCTTGTACACGTGATGTGGTCGAGTAATACATATGTATGTACACATGAGATATAAAGACTGTAAGTTTCTGACAACCTTACATTAGGGCTTTGTAGTCATCTTGTACACGTGATGTGGTCGAGTAATACATATGTATGTACACATGAGATATAAAGACTGTAAGTTTCTGACAACCTTACATTAGGGCTTTGTAGTCATCTTGTACACGTGATGTGGTCGAGTAATACATATGTATGTACACGTGAGATATAAAGACTGTAAGTTTCTGACAACCTTACATTAGGGCTTTGTAGTCATCTTGTACACGTGATGTGGTCGAGTAATACATATGTATGTACACGTGAGATATAAAGACTGTAAGTTTCTGACAACCTTACATTAGGGCTTTGTAGTCATCTTGTACACGTGATGTGGTCGAGTAATACATATGTATGTACACATGAGATATAAAGACTGTAAGTTTCTGACAACCTTACATTAGGGCTTTGTAGTCATCTTGTACACGTGATGTGGTCGAGTAATACATATGTATGTACACATGAGATATAAAGACTGTAAGTTTCTGACAACCTTACATTAGGGCTTTGTAGTCATCTTGTACACGTGATGTGGTCGAGTAATACATATTTATGTACACGTGAGATATAAAGACTGTAAGTTTCTGACAACCTTACATTAGGGCTTTGTAGTCATCTTGTACACGTGATGTGGTCGAGTAATACATATGTATGTACACATGAGATATAAAGACTGTAAGTTTCTGACAACCTTACATTAGGGCTTTGTAGTCATCTTGTACACGTGATGTGGTCGAGTAATACATATGTATGTACACGTGAGATATAAAGACTGTAAGTTTCTGACAACCTTACATTAGGGCTTTGTAGTCATCTTGTACACGTGATGTGGTCGAGTAATACATATGTATGTACACGTGAGATATAAAGACTGTAAGTTTCTGACAACCTTACATTAGGGCTTTGTAGTCATCTTGTACACGTGATGTGGTCGAGTAATACATATGTATGTACACATGAGATATAAAGACTGTAAGTTTCTGACAACCTTACATTAGGGCTTTGTAGTCATCTTGTACACGTGATGTGGTCGAGTAATACATATGTATGTACACATGAGATATAAAGACTGTAAGTTTCTGACAACCTTACATTAGGGCTTTGTAGTCATCTTGTACACGTGATGTGGTCGAGTAATACATATGTATGTACACATGAGATATAAAGACTGTAAGTTTCTGACAACCTTACATTAGGGCTTTGTAGTCATCTTGTACACGTGATGTGGTCGAGTAATACATATGTATGTACACGTGAGATATAAAGACTGTAAGTTTCTGACAACCTTACATTAGGGCTTTGTAGTCATCTTGTACACGTGATGTGGTCGAGTAATACATATGTATGTACACGTGAGATATAAAGACTGTAAGTTTCTGACAACCTTACATTAGGGCTTTGTAGTCATCTTGTACACGTGATGTGGTCGAGTAATACATATGTATGTACACATGAGATATAAAGACTGTAAGTTTCTGACAACCTTACATTAGGGCTTTGTAGTCATCTTGTACACGTGATGTGGTCGAGTAATACATATGTATGTACACATGAGATATAAAGACTGTAAGTTTCTGACAACCTTACATTAGGGCTTTGTAGTCATCTTGTACACGTGATGTGGTCGAGTAATACATATGTATGTACACGTGAGATATAAAGACTGTAAGTTTCTGACAACCTTACATTAGGGCTTTGTAGTCATCTTGTACACGTGATGTGGTCGAGTAATACATATGTATGTACACGTGAGATATAAAGACTGTAAGTTTCTGACAACCTTACATTAGGGCTTTGTAGTCATCTTGTACACGTGATGTGGTCGAGTAATACATATGTATGTACACATGAGATATAAAGACTGTAAGTTTCTGACAACCTTACATTAGGGCTTTGTAGTCATCTTGTACACGTGATGTGGTCGAGTAATACATATGTATGTACACATGAGATATAAAGACTGTAAGTTTCTGACAACCTTACATTAGGGCTTTGTAGTCATCTTGTACACGTGATGTGGTCGAGTAATACATATGTATGTACACGTGAGATATAAAGACTGTAAGTTTCTGACAACCTTACATTAGGGCTTTGTAGTCATCTTGTACACGTGATGTGGTCGAGTAATACATATGTATGTACACATGAGATATAAAGACTGTAAGTTTCTGACAACCTTACATTAGGGCTTTGTAGTCATCTTGTACACGTGATGTGGTCGAGTAATACATATGTATGTACACGTGAGATATAAAGACTGTAAGTTTCTGACAACCTTACATTAGGGCTTTGTAGTCATCTTGTACACGTGATGTGGTCGAGTAATACATATGTATGTACACGTGAGATATAAAGACTGTAAGTTTCTGACAACCTTACATTAGGGCTTTGTAGTCATCTTGTACACGTGATGTGGTCGAGTAATACATATGTATGTACACATGAGATATAAAGACTGTAAGTTTCTGACAACCTTACATTAGGGCTTTGTAGTCATCTTGTACACGTGATGTGGTCGAGTAATACATATGTATGTACACATGAGATATAAAGACTGTAAGTTTCTGACAACCTTACATTAGGGCTTTGTAGTCATCTTGTACACGTGATGTGGTCGAGTAATACATATGTATGTACACATGAGATATAAAGACTGTAAGTTTCTGACAACCTTACATTAGGGCTTTGTAGTCATCTTGTACACGTGATGTGGTCGAGTAATACATATGTATGTACACATGAGATATAAAGACTGTAAGTTTCTGACAACCTTACATTAGGGCTTTGTAGTCATCTTGTACACGTGATGTGGTCGAGTAATACATATGTATGTACACATGAGATATAAAGACTGTAAGTTTCTGACAACCTTACATTAGGGCTTTGTAGTCATCTTGTACACGTGATGTGGTCGAGTAATACATATGTATGTACACATGAGATATAAAGACTGTAAGTTTCTGACAACCTTACATTAGGGCTTTGTAGTCATCTTGTACACGTGATGTGGTCGAGTAATACATATGTATGTACACATGAGATATAAAGACTGTAAGTTTCTGACAACCTTACATTAGGGCTTTGTAGTCATCTTGTACACGTGATGTGGTCGAGTAATACATATGTATGTACACATGAGATATAAAGACTGTAAGTTTCTGACAACCTTACATTAGGGCTTTGTAGTCATCTTGTACACGTGATGTGGTCGAGTAATACATATGTATGTACACATGAGATATAAAGACTGTAAGTTTCTGACAACCTTACATTAGGGCTTTGTAGTCATCTTGTACACGTGATGTGGTCGAGTAATACATATGTATGTACACATGAGATATAAAGACTGTAAGTTTCTGACAACCTTACATTAGGGCTTTGTAGTCATCTTGTACACGTGATGTGGTCGAGTAATACATATGTATGTACACATGAGATATAAAGACTGTAAGTTTCTGACAACCTTACATTAGGGCTTTGTAGTCATCTTGTACACGTGATGTGGTCGAGTAATACATATGTATGTACACATGAGATATAAAGACTGTAAGTTTCTGACAACCTTACATTAGGGCTTTGTAGTCATCTTGTACACGTGATGTGGTCGAGTAATACATATGTATGTACACATGAGATATAAAGACTGTAAGTTTCTGACAACCTTACATTAGGGCTTTGTAGTCATCTTGTACACGTGATGTGGTCGAGTAATACATATGTATGTACACATGAGATATAAAGACTGTAAGTTTCTGACAACCTTACATTAGGGCTTTGTAGTCATCTTGTACACGTGATGTGGTCGAGTAATACATATGTATGTACACATGAGATATAAAGACTGTAAGTTTCTGACAACCTTACATTAGGGCTTTGTAGTCATCTTGTACACGTGATGTGGTCGAGTAATACATATGTATGTACACATGAGATATAAAGACTGTAAGTTTCTGACAACCTTACATTAGGGCTTTGTAGTCATCTTGTACACGTGATGTGGTCGAGTAATACATATGTATGTACACATGAGATATAAAGACTGTAAGTTTCTGACAACCTTACATTAGGGCTTTGTAGTCATCTTGTACACGTGATGTGGTCGAGTAATACATATGTATGTACACATGAGATATAAAGACTGTAAGTTTCTGACAACCTTACATTAGGGCTTTGTAGTCATCTTGTACACGTGATGTGGTCGAGTAATACATATGTATGTACACATGAGATATAAAGACTGTAAGTTTCTGACAACCTTACATTAGGGCTTTGTAGTCATCTTGTACACGTGATGTGGTCGAGTAATACATATGTATGTACACATGAGATATAAAGACTGTAAGTTTCTGACAACCTTACATTAGGGCTTTGTAGTCATCTTGTACACGTGATGTGGTCGAGTAATACATATGTATGTACACATGAGATATAAAGACTGTAAGTTTCTGACAACCTTACATTAGGGCTTTGTAGTCATCTTGTACACGTGATGTGGTCGAGTAATACATATGTATGTACACATGAGATATAAAGACTGTAAGTTTCTGACAACCTTACATTAGGGCTTTGTAGTCATCTTGTACACGTGATGTGGTCGAGTAATACATATGTATGTACACATGAGATATAAAGACTGTAAGTTTCTGACAACCTTACATTAGGGCTTTGTAGTCATCTTGTACACGTGATGTGGTCGAGTAATACATATGTATGTACACATGAGATATAAAGACTGTAAGTTTCTGACAACCTTACATTAGGGCTTTGTAGTCATCTTGTACACGTGATGTGGTCGAGTAATACATATGTATGTACACATGAGATATAAAGACTGTAAGTTTCTGACAACCTTACATTAGGGCTTTGTAGTCATCTTGTACACGTGATGTGGTCGAGTAATACATATTTATGTACACATGAGATATAAAGACTGTAAGTTTCTGACAACCTTACATTAGGGCTTTGTAGTCATCTTGTACACGTGATGTGGTCGAGTAATACATATGTATGTACACATGAGATATAAAGAGTGTAAGTTTCTGACAACCTTACATTAGGGCTTTGTAGTCATCTTGTACACGTGTTGTGGTCGAGTAATACATATGTATGTACACGTGAGGTATAAAGACTGTAAGTTTCTGACAACCTTACATTAGGGCTTTGTAGTCATCTTGTACACGTGATGTGGTCGAGTAATACATATGTATGTACACGTGAGATATAAAGACTGTAAGTTTCTGACAACCTTACATTAGGGCTTTGTAGTCATCTTGTACACGTGATGTGGTCGAGTAATACATATGTATGTACACATGAGATATAAAGACTGTAAGCTTCTGACAACCTTACATTAGGGCTTTGTAGTCATCTTGTACACGTGATGTGGTCGAGTAATACATATTTATGTACACGTGAGATATAAAGACTGTAAGTTTCTGACAACCTTACATTAGGGCTTTGTAGTCATCTTGTACACGTGATGTGGTCGAGTAATACATATGTATGTACACATGAGATATAAAGACTGTAAGCTTCTGACAACCTTACATTAGGGCTTTGTAGTCATCTTGTACACGTGATGTGGTCGAGTAATACATATGTATGTACACATGAGATATAAAGACTGTAAGTTTCTGACAACCTTACATTAGGGCTTTGTAGTCATCTTGTACACGTGATGTGGTCGAGTAATACATATGTATGTACACATGAGATATAAAGACTGTAAGTTTCTGACAACCTTACATTAGGGCTTTGTAGTCATCTTGTACACGTGATGTGGTCGAGTAATACATATGTATGTACACGTGAGATATAAAGACTGTAAGTTTCTGACAACCTTACATTAGGGCTTTGTAGTCATCTTGTACACGTGATGTGGTCGAGTAATACATATGTATTGTAACACTCTTAAAAATAAGGTGTTACATATAAATTCATTTATATATTTGATTTTTATTTAATAATTGTATCGTTCCAATATAAAAGAAAATTTTTGTTTCTTGGTGAACTTTGTAAAGCTAGCATAGATGGTAGCACCCCTAGCGGGTAAAAATGTAAAATATCGTACGAGTTGGTAGCTTAACTTAAAAAACTCACATCACCTCATGTGACGTAACATGGTCTGATATCGCATGAAATGACGGACCAATCAAAATATTCGAAATAATAATCGAGGGTGGGAAAGTTCCGGTGGCTTGTCCCTTCAGAAAGCCCACTTCTCCAAAAGTCTTCGAACGAGACGGACGTATGGCATTTCGGACGTAACTTAGAAATTTATAAGCTTCCAGTATTCAAAATTTAAGATGTCAAGGCCGGTACCGAATTTTATTAACGCAACAAAAGAAGAAGTCAGAAGCGATAATTTATGTTTTTCAAACAAATAAAGGTTTATATAATTTTTGTTTAAGTGCGCGGATTTGCAAGAGCGATGTGCTAAGTGTTTAGTGATTCCAAAAGCCATGGGGAATCCTTAATATGTGTTAAAGTGTTTTTTAAAATAAATAATGTGCACAAGCAGGTACGTTTTAGATAATAATAAAGAGAAAATGTATTTTAATGTTAACTAGTTGAAGAATTTTAAATGATAAACGGTTAACACATGAACGGTAGAAATTGTCCTTCGAATATTCATTTCTAAAAATTCAATTGAAAATATTAAGTTACTATCTTGTCGATATATATAAATTTTACGTTCAATAAGTAATTCAAATGTATGGAATAACTAGCAGTAATTAAAAGATAATTACTCAACATATTGCTGTCTTTTGTTCTACTGTAATTTGTCACTGATTAATAAATTGTATAACATTGTATTTTAAAACTTTATATTTTCATTCCCAAGTAACCTAGTTCTACCTTCCAATGATATCGGAAGATCGTTTACAGAAAGACATTATTATGCCTGGCTGGAAACGGAGAACTAGATAGAGCCCTGGGTAAGTAAGGTAATTAAGTTGTTAATTAGTAATTAACTTAAATTTTTAATAAAGCCCTGATATATATTTACCCCACGAAAAAAGGTTCAACTGTTACAAATGCGCGACTCTGCTTGAATTTAAATTACTGCTGTTTTTTTTGTTGTTTTCTAAAATGTAAGTCTTATACTCTGCTAATTTTCGAAAAATTTATTAATTAAAAAGTTGAATGATAATTACTGCTAACGAATTCCAAGGATTAATGCCATTCATGTGTTAATTATTTAAGTTGTGCAGCCCTCCTTAAAAATACTCGTCAGTGTGTAGTAAAGTTATTTTCAAATAAATAAAATGTATAGCGATTTAAAAATAAATAAGTTAGTAAAAGACGAGTTAATTGTCGAATTAAAAATTACAAATGTAAAGTTTAAAACGGACAGTATAGTATATGTATGAAAGATAGCCAAAGACAAAAATTTGTAAAGCCGATCCTGTTAATTTAATGTATTGGATAAGTAAAGTTTCTCAGAGAAATTCAAAGTAAATGTTTAAAAATCATTTTAAGTTAAAGAAGGAAACAAAATTGTTATGGTACTTACAATAAAAATTGAATTAAGTAGTCAAATAAATTAATTCTTGTAAAGTCAAATAAAATTCAAATAAATTGTATTGTTTTATTGGACACTGGAGTTTCAATAAATATAATAAAAGAAGAATTTGTTTTTAAACACTGTCAAAATTAAAGTAAGTTAAATAAAAAAAAATATTTTTTTTAATGTCAAGTAAAGTTTTTAATAGCAGAATAGTTAGAATGTAAAATGTCAGACGACCTAAATGATTTTTTAAAAAGGATGTAAAATTTGAAAGAAGATTTAATAATAATAATTTGAATAAAGTCTTTTTTTTGTTGTGAACAATTAGCTGTATGTAATTCCTAAATTAAAGTATGGGATTTAATTTAAGAATAAAGTTAGTGAATTTTCAAAGAATGGGATTTGAAATTCAGAAAGGGTTAAGATGTACTGAAGATGTATAAGATAACAAAGATGTTATAAGACAATGGTACAGCTTAAAATTTTGCCAAGTGAGAGTAGAAATTGTATAGACAATGGTGTCGTGAAACAATGTACTCAGGGGCAAATATGGTAATTAGGTAGCTTACCTGAAGTGAGCAGGTTTATACAGCTAGATTAGAGGTTAGGATTGTTCACATAATGTAAGACAAATTCAAATAAAATTTAAGTAAAAGATATTTCAAAGAACTCTTGTAATTTTAATCTTAAACCAAAATGTGAAGTAGCATTAAATAATATAAAAAACGATGTATGGTTAATAATTTAAACTCAAAGGAATATTAAAGTAAATTGGCTATAAAATATGAAGGTCTATATAAAATATTATAAATTTTGTTTAATCATGTGTCTGTACTGTTCCAATAAGGTAATAATTTTAATAATATAGAAGAGCTCACATAAAACGATTAAAATTGAGACAGAGACATTCTGAAAGGGGTAGGTTATTTAGTAAACGAATAAAAGAGTATTAAAAGTTAACGTTAGAAGAAATTCAAGCTATTGTTTAATTTTTAAAAGGGGAATTGTTTAATAAGGAGAATGGGAGGTGCCTTGATATGCAATTTTACAAAATCATGACGACACATTTACATAATTGCGTGTCGAAAGGGCCCAATGACATGCAATTACACACTACTACACGAGATAGAGACGACAAAAATCTCAAAATACACAATACTACACGAGCAGACTAAAACACTTGACCAAAAATTGTATATGAATGTACAGTCCTAGTTTCTGTTTAGTTTCATTTCTTATTTTATTAATACAAGAGCTTGATCAAAATTTAAAATGAAATTATTATAGTAATGTTTAAATGAAATTATAAGAATAATGAATTGAAGTAAAGTCCTTTTTGTGTCAACAACTAGCTGTATAGTTTTTAAATCAAAGTATGGGATTTGATTTAAAAATAAGGTATTTGGATTCAAAATATGGGTTTTGAAATCCAGGGTTTTTTTGTATAAGATGTACGAATGTTGTAAAAATAACACAGAGTAGTTATAAAGCAATGGTGCAATCTTAGTTTGTAAATTGAGAGAGAATTTCTGAGAAAATACACAGCGTCGTTTAAATGTGGTAAATTTGTGGCTTACAGGGAGTAAGCAGTTTTGCAGATCCCAGGCAGGGGACTGTGATAAATACGGCTAGTAGGTTATGTTTGTTGACACAAAAAGAGACAATTTCGAAGAAAATTTAATTAATAAAAGGTTGGTAGGATTTTTAATAATGAAGTAATTTGATAAAAAATTAATAAGAAATTGAAAGAGTAAAGATTTTAAAAATTGAAAAGATATAAATTTGTATTCATAAAAGTTTATGAAACAGAATGTTGACAAGACGTTTTAGTAAAAGTAATTGAAGTCTGTGATATTTTAAAAAGTTTTAAAACGTGAAATGTGTAGAATGTCTTGCAATAGAACACTGTGAAACTGGTAGTTTTGTAAAAGAGCCTATGTGTGAGAAAGCGGATACGCTTCCGTTGTAGTATTTGTCAAGCGCTAGGAGGAAATGGCATGCATTCTATAGTGGGGAATGTAGGTAAACAAAAACATCCGTTGGCCAGTCAATGTTTATATTTTTACTATAGTAGGTATAAAATTTTGTTCAATTGTAAAAGGGGACTGCACATACTCATGTATAAAATGTTGAAGTAGTAATAAGATGTAATGTCGAACAAAAATTTTCTTTTCAGGTCGACAAGAGAAAATGTAACACTCTTAAAAATAAGGTGTTACATATAAATTCATTTATATATTTGATTTTTATTTAATAATTGTATCGTTCCAATATAAAAGAAAATTTTTGTTTCTTGGTGAACTTTGTAAAGCTAGCATAGATGGTAGCACCCCTAGCGGGTAAAAATGTAAAATATCGTACGAGTTGGTAGCTTAACTTAAAAAACTCACATCACCTCATGTGACGTAACATGGTCTGATATCGCATGATCTGACGGACCAATCAAAATATTCGAAATAATAATCGAGGGTGGGAAAGTTCCGGTGGCTTGTCCCTTCAGAAAGCCCACTTCTCCAAAAGTCTTCGAACGAGACGGACGTATGGCATTTCGGACGTAACTTAGAAATTTATAAGCTTCCAGTATTCAAAATTTAAGATGTCAAGGCCGGTACCGAATTTTATTAACGCAACAAAAGAAGAAGTCAGAAGCGATAATTTATGTTTTTCAAACAAATAAAGGTTTATATAATTTTTGTTTAAGTGCGCGGATTTGCAAGAGCGATGTGCTAAGTGTTTAGTGATTCCAAAAGCCATGGGGAATCCTTAATATGTGTTAAAGTGTTTTTTAAAATAAATAATGTGCACAAGCAGGTACGTTTTAGATAATAATAAAGAGAAAATGTATTTTAATGTTAACTAGTTGAAGAATTTTAAATGATAAACGGTTAACACATGAACGGTAGAAATTGTCCTTCGAATATTCATTTCTAAAAATTCAATTGAAAATATTAAGTTACTATCTTGTCGATATATATAAATTTTAAAGTTCAATAAGTAATTCAAATGTATGGAATAACTAGCAGTAATTAAAAGATAATTACTCGACACATTGCTGTCTTTTGTTCTACTGTAATTTGTCACTGATTAATAAATTGTATAACATTGTATTTTAAAACTTTATATTTTCATTCCCAAGTAACCTAGTTCTACCTTCCAATGATATCGGAAGATCGTTTACAGAAAGACATTATTATGCCTGGCTGGAAACGGAGAACTAGATAGAGCCCTGGGTAAGTAAGGTAATTAAGTTGTTAATTAGTAATTAACTTAAATTTTTAATAAAGCCCTGATATATATTTACCCCACGAAAAAAGGTTCAACTGTTACAGTATGTACACATGAGATATAAAGACTGTAAGTTTCTGACAACCTTACATTAGGGCTTTGTAGTCATCTTGTACACGTGATGTGGTCGAGTAATACATATGTATGTACACATGAGATATAAAGACTGTAAGCTTCTGACAACCTTACATTAGGGCTTTGTAGTCATCTTGTACACGTGATGTGGTCGAGTAATACATATGTATGTACACATGAGATATAAAGACTGTAAGTTTCTGACAACCTTACATTAGGGCTTTGTAGTCATCTTGTACACGTGATGTGGTCGAGTAATACATATGTATGTACACATGAGATATAAAGACTGTAAGCTTCTGACAACCTTACATTAGGGCTTTGTAGTCATCTTGTACACGTGATGTGGTCGAGTAATACATATGTATGTACACATGAGATATAAAGACTGTAAGCTTCTGACAACCTTACATTAGGGCTTTGTAGTCATCTTGTACACGTGATGTGGTCGAGTAATACATATGTATGTACACATGAGATATAAAGACTGTAAGTTTCTGACAACCTTACATTAGGGCTTTGTAGTCATCTTGTACACGTGATGTGGTCGAGTAATACATATGTATGTACACATGAGATATAAAGACTGTAAGTTTCTGACAACCTTACATTAGGGCTTTGTAGTCATCTTGTACACGTGATGTGGTCGAGTAATACATATGTATGTACACATGAGATATAAAGACTGTAAGTTTCTGACAACCTTACATTAGGGCTTTGTAGTCATCTTGTACACGTGATGTGGTCGAGTAATACATATGTATGTACACATGAGATATAAAGACTGTAAGCTTCTGACAACCTTACATTAGGGCTTTGTAGTCATCTTGTACACGTGATGTGGTCGAGTAATACATATGTATGTACACATGAGATATAAAGACTGTAAGTTTCTGACAACCTTACATTAGGGCTTTGTAGTCATCTTGTACACGTGATGTGGTCGAGTAATACATATGTATGTACACATGAGATATAAAGACTGTAAGCTTCTGACAACCTTACATTAGGGCTTTGTAGTCATCTTGTACACGTGATGTGGTCGAGTAATACATATGTATGTACACATGAGATATAAAGACTGTAAGCTTCTGACAACCTTACATTAGGGCTTTGTAGTCATCTTGTACACGTGATGTGGTCGAGTAATACATATGTATGTACACATGAGATATAAAGACTGTAAGCTTCTGACAACCTTACATTAGGGCTTTGTAGTCATCTTGTACACGTGATGTGGTCGAGTAATACATATGTATGTACACATGAGATATAAAGACTGTAAGCTTCTGACAACCTTACATTAGGGCTTTGTAGTCATCTTGTACACGTGATGTGGTCGAGTAATACATATGTATGTACACATGAGATATAAAGACTGTAAGTTTCTGACAACCTTACATTAGGGCTTTGTAGTCATCTTGTACACGTGTTGTGGTCGAGTAATACATATGTATGTACACATGAGATATAAAAACTGTAAGTTTCTGACAACCTTACATTAGGGCTTTGTAGTCATCTTGTACACGTGATGTGGTCGAGTAATACATATGTATGTACACATGAGATATAAAGACTGTAAGCTTCTGACAACCTTACATTAGGGCTTTGTAGTCATCTTGTACACGTGATGTGGTCGAGTAATACATATGTATGTACACATGAGATATAAAGACTGTAAGCTTCTGACAACCTTACATTAGGGCTTTGTAGTCATCTTGTACACGTGATGTGGTCGAGTAATACATATGTATGTACACATGAGATATAAAGACTGTAAGCTTCTGACAACCTTACATTAGGGCTTTGTAGTCATCTTGTACACGTGATGTGGTCGAGTAATACATATGTATGTACACATGAGATATAAAGACTGTAAGCTTCTGACAACCTTACATTAGGGCTTTGTAGTCATCTTGTACACGTGATGTGGTCGAGTAATACATATGTATGTACACATGAGATATAAAGACTGTAAGCTTCTGACAACCTTACATTAGGGCTTTGTAGTCATCTTGTACACGTGATGTGGTCGAGTAATACATATGTATGTACACATGAGATATAAAGACTGTAAGTTTCTGACAACCTTACATTAGGGCTTTGTAGTCATCTTGTACACGTGTTGTGGTCGAGTAATACATATGTATGTACACATGAGATATAAAGACTGTAAGTTTCTGACAACCTTACATTAGGGCTTTGTAGTCATCTTGTACACGTGATGTGGTCGAGTAATACATATGTATGTACACATGAGATATAAAGACTGTAAGTTTCTGACAACCTTACATTAGGGCTTTGTAGTCATCTTGTACACGTGTTGTGGTCGAGTAATACATATGTATGTACACGTGAGATATAAAGACTGTAAGTTTCTGACAACCTTACATTAGGGCTTTGTAGTCATCTTGTACACGTGTTGTGGTCGAGTAATACATATGTATGTACACATGAGATATAAAGACTGTAAGTTTCTGACAACCTTACATTAGGGCTTTGTAGTCATCTTGTACACGTGATGTGGTCGAGTAATACATATGTATGTACACATGAGATATAAAGACTGTAAGTTTCTGACAACCTTACATTAGGGCTTTGTAGTCATCTTGTACACGTGATGTGGTCGAGTAATACATATGTATGTACACATGAGATATAAAGACTGTAAGTTTCTGACAACCTTACATTAGGGCTTTGTAGTCATCTTGTACACGTGATGTGGTCGAGTAATACATATGTATGTACACATGAGATATAAAGACTGTAAGTTTCTGACAACCTTACATTAGGGCTTTGTAGTCATCTTGTACACGTGATGTGGTCGAGTAATACATATGTATGTACACATGAGATATAAAGACTGTAAGTTTCTGACAACCTTACATTATTGCTTTGTAGTCATCTTGTACACGTGATGTGGTCGAGTAATACATATGTATGTACACATGAGATATAAAGGCTGTAAGTTTCTGACAACCTTACATTAGGGCTTTGTAGTCATCTTGTACACGTGATGTGGTCGAGTAATACATATGTATGTACACATGAGATATAAAGACTGTAAGTTTCTGACAACCTTACATTAGGGCTTTGTAGTCATCTTGTACACGTGATGTGGTCGAGTAATACATATGTATGTACACATGAGATATAAAGACTGTAAGCTTCTGACAACCTTACATTAGGGCTTTGTAGTCATCTTGTACACGTGATGTGGTCGAGTAATACATATGTATGTACACATGAGATATAAAGACTGTAAGTTTCTGACAACCTTACATTAGGGCTTTGTAGTCATCTTGTACACGTGATGTGGTCGAGTAATACATATGTATGTACACATGAGATATAAAGACTGTAAGCTTCTGACAACCTTACATTAGGGCTTTGTAGTCATCTTGTACACGTGATGTGGTCGAGTAATACATATGTATGTACACATGAGATATAAAGACTGTAAGCTTCTGACAACCTTACATTAGGGCTTTGTAGTCATCTTGTACACGTGATGTGGTCGAGTAATACATATGTATGTACACATGAGATATAAAGACTGTAAGTTTCTGACAACCTTACATTAGGGCTTTGTAGTCATCTTGTACACGTGATGTGGTCGAGTAATACATATGTATGTACACATGAGATATAAAGACTGTAAGTTTCTGACAACCTTACATTAGGGCTTTGTAGTCATCTTGTACACGTGATGTGGTCGAGTAATACATATGTATGTACACATGAGATATAAAGACTGTAAGCTTCTGACAACCTTACATTAGGGCTTTGTAGTCATCTTGTACACGTGATGTGGTCGAGTAATACATATGTATGTACACATGAGATATAAAGACTGTAAGTTTCTGACAACCTTACATTAGGGCTTTGTAGTCATCTTGTACACGTGATGTGGTCGAGTAATACATATGTATGTACACATGAGATATAAAGACTGTAAGTTTCTGATAACCGAAGAAACAATTAATTGAAGAACAATGGTACCAAAACCAAAATTGTTTAGTAACATCAAACAGCGGTAGCAAAAACAATTATAAACAATGAAAAGTCATTGGTATAGGGTCGGAAATTCGGATCCATTATCTTAATAGGACGCAAAATAATAATAATAAATAAAATAACATTTGTTTGTGAACGGAAATTAAAATTTTACCTATCAGTATATTGCTACTTGAATACAACAATAGTTCAACAAAATAAAAAAAAATTAAGAAAGGTTGTTGTAATACAATAATGCCTTACTTCACAAGGTTTAATTTCAAGTGAAAATGGATTTCTTGAATGTATTTAATTGGGTCGTTATAAAGGGACTTTAACTTCTATCCAGAACAGTAACATTAAGGTTGCTTTGACGTTAAGAGTTGAACAACTTCAGTATAATGGCCGTTTAACGTCAAGTGTGTAAAGTGTAATAAAAAAATTAAATTTTATTTCACTTGGGCTAGAAATACTTACGACTTTATTCGAGCCTAGTCGCTACCAGAAGCTTTCTCGATTTCTCTGCTTTATATTATGCATGACATGTTTTACGATTATTGAATATGACGATGACTTCAGCACGATGTGATGGCGCTTTTCGGATAACTTTGTTCCTACTATCTAAACTAAATATTTTGCATAAAATCAATAGTTGAGTCTTTGGTAACGACAAATTGATTATAATCAATTTAAAGTGTTTAGATTATCAGAAAACACTTGTTTTCAGAAAGTAGGAATATTTTCATTATACAACTCAGCCGCCTTGATACTCCCTACAGACCTTTACCCACTATACAACTGAGGCCCCCTTATATACCTTATTAGCCTCTACCCACTATACAACTCAGTACTTTTGATACACCTTATAAGCCTCTACCCGCTATACAACTCAGTCGCAGTGTTGTGTTTCTTATAGACTCACAGGCTGCAATCTCTGCCCTAAGCAACAACAAACCCACTGAAAGCCTGAATGCCTCGAACTGCCGCAAGAAATTAGCCAACCTTATTAGCAGGGGCTGGGATGTCAGCCTACAGTGGGTCCCCAGCCACGTGGGCCTTCCAGGAAACGAGAAGGCGGACGAAATGGCCAAAAAAGGAGCAGAGAAGGAGCAACCTGAAACTCTCCAAACCCTTGAAGCAGCAAAATCCCAAATTGACTCTACCATATCCAGGCTCACTAAGAACCTACTAAGAAACGCATCCACGGGCAAAATATGGGTAAACTTAGCGATCCCAGGCCACATACCTGGTCATCTGGAGAGAAGTGAAGCTGTTGCAAGGTTCCGCCTGGAAACCGGTCACGACTATCTGCAGGCTCACCTACACCGGCTTGGCATTGCCGAATCGGACGTGTGTCCACTCTGTTCCACAGAAATTATGGTGGCAAGTCACCTGCTCACCTGCCCAAAACTCAACCATGCTCTTTACGACATCACTGCTCGGTACTGGGAGGCTCGGCGTCAAATGGCCCAACTGCTACAGACGGGCGTTGGATAATAAATAAATAAATAAATAAACTCAGTCCTTTTGGTACACCCTGTAAGCCTCTACCCACTATGTAACTCAGTCCTTTTGATACACCTTATAAGCCTCTACCTGCTATACAACTCAGTCCTATTGATCACCCTGTAGGCCTCAACCCACTATAAAACTCAGCCACTTTGATACACCTTATAAGCCTCTACCCACTACACAAGTCAGCCCCTTGATACACCCTGTAAGCCTCTGTCCCCTATGAAACTCAGTCCTTTTGATACACCTTATAAGCCTCTACCCGCTATACAACTCAGTCCTTTTGATACACCATATAAGCCTCTACCCGCTATACAACTCAGTCCTATTGATCACCCTGTAAGCCTCAACCCACTATAAAACTCAGCCACTTTGATACACCTTATAAGCCTCTACCCACTACACAACTCAGCGCTTTTAATACACCCTGTAAGCCTCTACCCACTATACAACTCAGTCCTATTGATCACCCTGTAAGCCTCAACCCACTATAAAACTCAGCCACTTTGATACACCTTATAAGCCTCTACCCACTACACAAGTCAGCCCCTTGATACACCCTGTAAGCCTCTACTCACTCTGCAATACAGCCCCCTTTGATACACCTTATAAGCCTCTACCCACTATACAACTCAGCGCTTTTAATACACCCTGTAAGCCTCTACCCACTATACAACTCAGCCCCTTGATACACCCTGTAATCATCTACCCACTATACAACTCAGCCCCTTGATATAACTTATAAGCCTCTACCCACTATACAACTCAGCCCCTTGATACACCCTGTAATCATTTACTCACTATACAACTCAGCCCCTTGATACACCTTATAAGCCTCTACCCACTATACAACTCAGCCCCTTGATACACCCTGTAAGCCTCTACCCACTCTGCAAAACAGCCCCCTTTGATACACCTTATAAGCCTCTACCGACTATACAACTCAGCGCTTTTAATACACCCTGTAAGCCTCTACCCACTATACAACTCAGCCCCTTGATACACCCTGTAAGCCTCTACCCACTATACTACTCAGCCCCTTGATACACCCTGTAAGCCTCTACCCACTATACAACTCAGCCCCTTGATACACCCTGTAATCATCTACTCACTATACAACTCAGCTCCTTGATACACCCTGTAATCATCTACCCACTAAACAAATCAGCCCCTTGATACACCTTATAAGCATCTGTCTACTATACAACTTAGTCCTATTGATACACCCTGTAAGCCTCTACCCACTATAAAACTCAGCTCCATTGATACACCCTGTAAGCCTCTATCCACTATACAACTCAGCCCTTTTGATACACCCTGTAAGCCTCTACCCACTATACAACTCAGCCATTTTGATACACCCTGTAAGCCTCTACCCACTATAGAACACAGCCCCATTGATACACCCTGTAAGCCTCTATCCACTATACAACTCAGCCCTTTTGATACACCCTGTAAGCCTCTACCCACTATAGAACACAGCCCCATTGATACACCCTGTAAGCCTCTATCCACTATACAACTCAGCCCTTTTGATACACCCTGTAAGCCTCTACCCACTATACAACTCAGCCCTTTTGATACACCCTGTAAGCCTCTACCCACTATAGAACACAGCCCCATTGATACACCCTGTAAGCCTCTACCCACTATAGAACACAGCCCCATTGATACACCCTGTAAGCCTCTACCCACTATAGAACACAGCCCCATTGATACACCCTGTAAGCCTCTACCCACTATAGAACACAGCCCCATTGATACACCCTGTAAGCCTCTACCCACTATAGAACACAGCCCCATTGATACACCCTGTAAGCCTCTACCCACTATAGAACACAGTCCCATTGATACACCCTGTAAGCCTCTACCCACTATAGAACACAGCCCCATTGATACACCCTGTAAGCCTCTACCCACTATAGAACACAGCCCCATTGATACACCCTGTAAGCCTCTACCCACTATAGAACACAGCCCCATTGATACACCCTGTAAGCCTCTATCCACTATACAACTCAGCCCTCTTGATACACCCTGTAAGCCTCTACCCACTATAGAACACAGCCCCATTGATACACCCTGTAAGCCTCTATCCACTATACAACTCAGCCCTTTTGATACACCCTGTAAGCCTCTACCCACTATACAACTCAGCCCTTTTGATACACCCTGTAAGCCTCTACCCACTATAGAACACAGCCCCATTGATACACCCTGTAAGCCTCTACCCACTATAAAACTCAGCCCCTTGATATAACTTATAAGCCTCTACCCACTATACAACTCAGCCCCTTGATACACCCTGTAATCATTTACTCACTATACAACTCAGCCCCTTGACACACCTTATAAGCCTCTACCCACTATACAACTCAGCCCCTTGATACACCCTGTAAGCCTCTACCCACTATACAACTCAGCCCTTTTGATACACCCTGTAAGCCTCTACCCACTATAGAACACAGCCCCATTGATACACCCTGTAAGCCTCTACCCACTATACAACTCAGCCCCTTGATATAACTTATAAGCCTCTACCCACTATACAACTCAGCCCCTTGATACACCCTGTAATCATCTACTCACTATACAACTCAGCTCCTTGATACACCCTGTAATCATCTACCCACTATACAACTCAGCCCCTTGATACACCTTATAAGCATCTGTCTACTATACAACTTAGTCCTATTGATACACCCTGTAAGCCTCTACCCACTATAAAACTCAGCTCTATTGATACACCCTGTAAGCCTCTATCCACTATACAACTCAGCCCTTTTGATACACCCTGTAAGCCTCTACCCACTATACAACTCAGCCATTTTGATACACCCTGTAAGCCTCTACCCACTATAGAACACAGCCCCATTGATACACCCTGTAAGCCTCTATCCACTATACAACTCAGCCCTTTTGATACACCCTGTAAGCCTCTACCCACTATACAACTCAGCCATTTTGATACACCCTGTAAGCCTCTACCCACTATACAACTCAGCCCTTTTGATACACCCTGTAAGCCTCTACCCACTATAGAACACAGCCCCATTGATACACCCTGTAAGCCTCTACCCACTATAGAACACAGCCCCATTGATACACCCTGTAAGCCTCTACCCACTATAGAACACAGCCCCATTGATACACCCTGTAAGCCTCTACCCACTATAGAACACAGCCCCATTGATACACCCTGTAAGCCTCTATCCACTATACAACTCAGCCCTTTTGATACACCCTGTAAGCCTCTACCCACTATAGAACACAGCCCCATTGATACACCCTGTAAGCCTCTATCCACTATACAACTCAGCCCTTTTGATACACCCTGTAAGCCTCTACCCACTATACAACTCAGCCCTTTTGATACACCCTGTAAGCCTCTACCCACTATAGAACACAGCCCCATTGATACACCCTGTAAGGCTCTACCCACTATAGAACACAGCCCCATTGATACACCCTGTAAGCCTCTACCCACTATACAAATTAGCTATTTTGATACACCCTGTAAGCCTCTACCCACTATAGAACACAGCCCCATTGATACACCCTGTAAGCCTCTACCCACTATACAACTCAGCCCTTTTGATACACCCTGTAAGCCTCTACCCACTATACAAATTAGCTATTTTGATACACCCTGTAAGCCTCTACCCACTATAGAACACAGCCCCATTGATACACCCTGTAAGCCTCTACCCACTATACAACTCAGCCCTTTTGATACACCCTGTAAGCCTCTACCCACTATACAAATTAGCTATTTTGATACACCCTGTAAGCCTCTACCCACTATAGAACACAGCCCCATTGATACACCCTGTAAGCCTCTACCCACTATAGAACACAGCCCCATTGATACACCCTGTAAGCCTCTACCCACTATACAACTCAGCCCTTTTGATACACCCTGTAAGCCTCTACCCACTATAGAACACAGCCCCATTGATACACCCTGTAAGCCTCTACCCACTATAGAACACAGCCCCATTGATACACCCTGTAAGCCTCTACCCACTATAGAACACAGCCCCATTGATACACCCTGTAAGCCTCTACCCACTATAGAACACAGCCCCATTGATACACCCTGTAAGTCTATACCCACTATACAACTCAGCCATTTTGATACACCCTGTAAGCCTCTACCCACTATAGAACACAGCCCCATTGATACACCCTGTAAGCCTCTACCCACTATACAACTCAGCCCTTTTGATACACCCTGTATGCCTCTACCCACTATAGAACACAGCCCCATTGATACACCCTGTAAGCCTCTACCCACTATAGAACACAGCCCCATTGATACACCCTGTAAGCCTCTACCCACTATAGAACACAGCCCCATTGATACACCCTGTAAGCCTCTACCCACTATAGAACACAGCCCCATTGATACACCCTGTAAGCCTCTACCCACTATAGAACACAGCCCCATTGATACACCCTGTAAGCCTCTACCCACTATAGAACACAGCCCCATTGATACACCCTGTAAGCCTCTACCCACTATAGAACACAGCCCCATTGATACACCCTGTAAGCCTCTACCCACTATAGAACACAGCCCCATTGATACACCCTGTAAGCCTCTACCCACTATAGAACACAGCCCCATTGATACACCCTGTAAGCCTCTACCCACTATAGAACACAGCCCCATTGATACACCCTGTAAGCCTCTACCCACTATAGAACACAGCCCCATTGATACACCCTGTAAGTCTATACCCACTATACAACTCAGCCATTTTGATACACCCTGTAAGCCTCTACCCACTATAGAACACAGCCCCATTGATACACCCTGTAAGCCTCTACCCACTATACAACTCAGCCCTTTTGATACACCCTGTAAGCCTCTACCCACTATAGAACACAGCCCCATTGATACACCCTGTAAGCCTCTACCCACTATAGAACACAGCCCCATTGATACACCCTGTAAGTCTATACCCACTATACAACTCAGCCCCTTTGATACACCCTGTAAGCCTCTACCCACTATACAACTCAGCCCCTTTGATACACCCTGTAAGTCTATACCCACTATACAATTCAGCTATTTTGATATATCCTGTAATCCTCTACCTAATATTTCGAACATTTTATAACTCGCAAGAAATTTATGAAATTACATTTTTAGATCAACATTACGATTCATTATTTTTCACAAGTTGGGGTAAACCTTTGTATGGAAACTGTGACAACCTACAAAGGGCAAACTGTTTTATTACACAAAACTAAGCGAGTGTTTTGACAAAATTACTGTATCTCCGGATAAATAGGTCAACCGCACGCAGAATTATTTGTACTCCAAAAGGACTTTATTAGTGATAATAATTATATTTTGTAGTTAGTAATTAATTGTTAACGCGTACAAAATTATTTTTTGCAACTTCTAAATATAGTATTTCAGTTACAACAAAAAGGTTTTTCCATAATTATGACTACCCCAAATATATTGAGAATTGTATCAACACGTAAAGAAATATCCATTATATGTTAAGAATTGTATCCGTACAATAAGGTAATATCGATTATATATGTAGAACCTCATCCACATAAAAGCTAACATCGATTATACTTAGGAATTCTATCCACATATGAGCTAACGTAGATTAAATATTAAGAATCATATCCTCAGATAGGCTATAATAAATTATATATTACGATGTGTATCCACATATGACCTAATATTAAGAATGTGATACACACAGAAGGTGATATCGATTGTATATTAACTATTGTATCCCCACATTAGCTAATATGGATTATATATTAAGACTGTTATACACATAGAAGCTAATATTGGTTGTGTATTAAGAAGTGCATCCACATATAAGCTAATGCCGATTATATTATAAGAATGTGATACACACAGAAGGTGATATCGATTGTATATTAACTATTGTATCCCCACATTAGCTAATATGGATTATATATTAAGACTGTTATACACATAGAAGCTAATATTGGTTGTGTATTAAGAAGTGCATCCACATATAAGCTAATGCCGATTATATTATAAGAATGTGATACACACAGAAGGTGATATCGATTGTATATTAACTATTGTATCCCCACATTAGCTAATATGGATTATATATTAAGACTGTTATACACATAGAAGCTAATATTGGTTGTGTATTAAGAAGTGCATCCACATATAAGCTAATGCCGATTATATTATAAGAATGTGATACACACAGAAGGTGATATCGATTGTATATTAACTATTGTATCCCCACATTAGCTAATATGGATTATATATTAAGACTGTTATACACATAGAAGCTAATATTGGTTGTGTATTAAGAAGTGCATCCACATATAAGCTAATGCCGATTATATTATAAGAATGTGATACACACAGAAGGTGATATCGATTGTATATTAACTATTGTATCCCCACATTAGCTAATATGGATTATATATTAAGAATGTTATATATATAGAAGCTAATATTGGTTGTGTATTAAGAAGTGCATCCACATATAAGATAATGCCGCTTATATTATAAGAATGTGATACACACAGAAGGTGATATCGATTTTATTATAGCTATTGTATCCCCACATTAGCTAATATGGATTATATATTAAGACTGTTATACACATAGAAGCTAATATTGGTTGTGTATTAAGAAGTGCATCCACATATAAGATAATGCCGCTTATATTATAAGAATGTGATACACACAGAAGGTGATATCGATTGTATATTAACTATTGTATCCCCACATTAGCTAATATGGATTATATATTAAGACTGTTATACACATAGAAGCTAATATTGGTTGTGTATTAAGAAGTGCATCCACATATAAGCTAATGCCGCTTATATTATAAGAATATGATACACACAGAAGGTGATATCGATTGTATATTAACTATTGTATCCCCACATTAGCTAATATGGATTATATATTAAGACTGTTATACACATAGAAGCTAATATTGGTTGTGTATTAAGAAGTGCATCCACATATAAGCTAATGCCGATTATATTATAAGAATGTGATACACACAGAAGGTGATATAGATTGTATATTAACTATTGTATCCCCACATTAGCTAATATGGATTATATATTAAGACTGTTATACACATAGAAGCTAATATTGGTTGTGTATTAAGAAGTGCATCCACATATAAGCTAATGCCGCTTATATTATAAGAATGTGATACACACAGAAGGTGATATAGATTGTATATTAACTATTGTATCCCCACATTAGCTAATATGGATTATATATTAAGACTGTTATACACATAGAAGCTAATATTGGTTGTGTATTAAGAAGTGCATCCACATATAAGCTAATGCCGCTTATATTATAAGAATGTGATACACACAGAAGGTGATATCGATTGTATATTAACTATTGTATCCCCACATTAGCTAATATGGATTATATATTAAGACTGTTATACACATAGAAGCTAATATTGGTTGTGTATTAAGAAGTGCATCCACATATAAGCTAATGCCGATTATATTATAAGAATATGATACACACAGAAGGTGATATCGATTGTATATTAACTATTGTATCCCCACATTAGCTAATATGGATTATATATTAAGACTGTTATACACATAGAAGCTAATATTGGTTGTGTATTAAGAAGTGCATCCACATATAAGCTAATGCCGATTATATTATAAGAATGTGATACACACAGAAGGTGATATCGATTGTATATTAACTATTGTATCCCCACATTAGCTAATATGGATTATATATTAAGACTGTTATACACATAGAAGCTAATATTGGTTGTGTATTAAGAAGTGCATCCACATATAAGCTAATGCCGATTATATTATAAGAATGTGATACACACAGAAGGTGATATCGATTGTATATTAACTATTGTATCCCCACATTAGCTAATATGGATTATATATTAAGACTGTTATACAAATAGAAGCTAATATTGGTTGTGTATTAAGAAGTGCATCCACATATAAGCTAATGCCGATTATATTATAAGAATGTGATACACACAGAAGGTGATATCGATTGTATATTAACTATTGTATCCCCACATTAGCTAATATGGATTATATATTAAGACTGTTATACACATAGAAGCTAATATTGGTTGTGTATTAAGAAGTGCATCCACATATAAGCTAATGCCGATTATATTATAAGAATATGATACACACAGAAGGTGATATCGATTGTATATTAACTATTGTATCCCCACATTAGCTAATATGGATTATATATTAAGACTGTTATACACATAGAAGCTAATATTGGTTGTGTATTAAGAAGTGCATCCACATATAAGCTAATGCCGATTATATTATAAGAATGTGATACACACAG
>JBAIZL010000081.1:240000-252500 GCA_036971475.1 Prosapia bicincta | reverse complement strand
GAGAACGATTGCACATTTCTTTACAACCAGATATTTTTAAACTAATTTTCAAAGTTAATTTCCATAAAGGAATGTAAATTTTAGAAGTTTCCGAGAGCAAAGTCGAATTTCATAATTGTCTGTGAAGTTTAACGTTTTCTACAAACATTTAAACTAGTGTTGCGCTTTGTTTCAGTTTCCCTTTACGAGGAACTGAGTTAATTAATTCCCCGTTTATTTTATAATTCTAACGGAATATTCCTATTTGCATTCTGTTGTAAATACAGCGTCAATGGAAGCGGAGGAAACAATATTTTACGCCATTTTGAACGTAAAAACAAACAGTTCATTAGAATGTAATTCTACAAGGGATATCACATTTAGTCCGACGTTTTGTAAAATGAATAGTTTGGTTCAACCTTTTGGACAATGTCTGTGAATAACTCTTCTTAACATTAAAACATTTATTACACTAAACTAATCGCTAAATAGGTAGGCTTAGGGTTATGGAACTCATATCTCAGATAAGGTTTGTCCTGGTTGGGGAATGAAAACAATCAACTCTCTGAGGAACGAGCTTGGGACCTAAAAGGTCTATAATTACTCCACTCACGTCTCTGATACGTAGTGGCCTGATGAGTAACGAAAACACATAACGCTCTGAGGAACGAGTCTGGGACCTACATATTAATCTGAAAGTACTATAACTGCCCCACTCACACCTCTTATAAGTAGTGGCACGAAGGGTAACGAAAACGTTTAATGTTCTGAGAAACGAATCTGGGACTTATACTATATTCTGAAAGTGCTATAACTGTCCCACTCAGGTCTCTGATAAGTAGTGGCTTGATGGGTAACGAAGACGTTTAATGCACTGAGGAACGAACCTTTGACCTATATATTATTCTGAAAGTACTATAACTGCCCCACTCACATCTCTGATAAGTAGTGGCCCGGTGGGTAGCGAAAACGTTTAACGTTTTGAGGAACGAACCTGGGACCTATATATTAATCTGAAAGTGCTATAACTGTCCCACTCACATATTTGATAAGTAGTGGCCCGATGGGTAGCGAAAACGTTTAACGTTTTGAGGAACGAACCTGGGACCTATATATTAATCTGAAAGTGCTATAACTGTCCCACTCACATCTCTGATAAGTAGTGGCCTGATGGGTAACGAAAACGTTTAATGCTCTGAGGATCGAACCTGGGACCTATATTATAATCTGAAAGTGCTATAACTGCTCCTCACACACATCTCTGATACGTAGTGGCCCGATGGGTAACGAAAACTTTTAACGCACTGAGGAACAAACCTGGGACCTTTATATTAATCTGAACGTGCTATAACTGTCCCACTCACATATTTGATAAGTAGTGGCCCGATGGGTAGCGAAAACGTTTAACGTTTTGAGGAACGAACCTGGGACCTATATATTAATCTGAAAGTGCTATAACTGTCCCACTCACATCTCTGATAAGTAGTGGCCCGATGGGTAACGAAAACGTTTAATTCTCTGAGGAACGAACCTGGGACCTATATATTAATCTGAAAGTACTACAACTGTCCCACTCACATATTTGATAAGTAGTGGAGCGATGGGTACCGAAAACATTTAATGCTGTGAGGAACCAACCTGGGACCTATATATTATTCTGAAAGTGCTATAACTGCCCCACTCACATCTCTTACAAGTAGTGGCCCGATGGGTAACGTTAAGGTTTAATGTTCTGAGGAACGAACCTGGGACCTATGTTATAATCTGAAAGTGCTATAACTGCCCCCACTCACATCTCTGATACGTAGTGACCCGATGGGTAACGATAACTTTTAACGCACTGAGGAACAAACCTGGGACCTATATATTAATCTGAACGTGCTATAACTGCCCCACTCACATCTCTGATACGTAGTGGCCCGATGGGTAACGAAAACTTTTAACGCTCTGAGGAACGAACCTGGGACCTATATATTAATCTGATAGTGCTCTAACTGCCCCACTCACATCTCTGATAAGTAGTGGCCCGACGGGTAACGAAAACGTTTAATTCTCTGAGGAACGAACCTGGGACCTATATATTAATCTGAAAGTACTACAACTGTCCCACTCACATATTTGATAAGTAGTGGAGCGATGGGTACCGAAAACATTTAATGCTGTGAGGAACCAACCTGGGACCTATATATTATTCTGAAAGTGCTATAACTGCCCCACTCACATCTCTTACAAGTAGTGGCCCGATGGGTAACGTTAAGGTTTAATGTTCTGAGGAACGAACCTGGGACCTATGTTATAATCTGAAAGTGCTATAACTGCCCCCACTCACATCTCTGATACGTAGTGGCCCGATGGGTAACGAAAACTTTTAACGCACTGAGGAACAAACCTGGGACCTATATATTAATCTGAACGTGCTATAACTGTCCCACTCACATATTTGATAAGTAGTGGCCCGATGGGTAGCGAAAACGTTTAACGTTTTGAGGAACGAACCTGGGACCTATATATTAATCTGAAAGTGCTATAACTGTCCCACTCACATCTCTGATAAGTAGTGGCCTGATGGGTAACGAAAACGTTTAATGCTCTGAGGATCGAACCTGGGACCTATATTATAATCTGAAAGTGCTATAACTGCTCCTCACACACATCTCTGATACGTAGTGGCCCGATGGGTAACGAAAACTTTTAACGCACTGAGGAACAAACCTGGGACCTTTATATTAATCTGAACGTGCTATAACTGTCCCACTCACATATTTGATAAGTAGTGGCCCGATAGTAGCGAAAACGTTTAACGTTTTGAGGAACGAACCTGGGACCTATATATTAATCTGAATGTGCTATAACTGTCCCACTCACATCTATGATAAGTAGTGGCCTGATGGGTAACGAAAACGTTTAATGCTCTGAGGATCGAACCTGGGACCTATATTATAATCTGAAAGTGCTATAACTGCTCCTCACACACATCTCTGATACGTAGTGGCCCGATGGGTAACGAAAACTTTTAACGCACTGAGGAACAAACCTGGGACCTTTATATTAATCTGAACGTGCTATAACTGTCCCACTCACATATTTGATAAGTAGTGGCCCGATGGGTAGCGAAAACGTTTAACATTTTGAGGAACGAACCTGGGACCTATATATTAATCTGAAAGTGCTATAACTGTCCCACTCACATCTCTGATAAGTAGTGGCCCGATGGGTAACGAAAACGTTTAATTCTCTGAGGAACGAACCTGGGACCTATATATTAATCTGAAAGTACTACAACTGTCCCACTCACATATTTGATAAGTAGTGGAGCGATGGGTACCGAAAACATTTAATGCTGTGAGGAACCAACCTGGGACCTATATATTATTCTGAAAGTGCTATAACTACCCCACTCACATCTCTTACAAGTAGTGGCCCGATGGGTAACGTTAAGGTTTAATGTTCTGAGGAACGAACCTGGGACCTATGTTATAATCTGAAAGTGCTATAACTGCCCCCACTCACATCTCTGATACGTAGTGGCCCGATGGGTAACGAAAACTTTTAACGCACTGAGGAACAAACCTGGGACCTATATATTAATCTGAACGTGCTATAACTGTCCCACTCACATCTCTGATACGTAGTGGCCCGATGGGTAACGAAAACGTTTAACGCTCTGAGGAACGAACCTGGGACCTATATATTAATCTGATAGTGCTCTAACTGCCCCACTCACATCTCTGATAAGTAGTGGCCCGACGGGTAACGAAAACGTTTAATGCACTGAGGAACGAACCTGGGACCTATATATTAATCTGACAGTGCTCTAACTGCCCCACTCACATCTCTGAAAAGTAGTGGCCCGATGGGTAATAAAAACGTTTAATGCTCTGAGGATCGAACCTGATAGCTATATAATAATCAAAAAGGCCTATAACGATCCTACTCACATCTCTGATAAGTAGTGGCCCGATGGGTAACGAAAACTTTTGACGCACTGTGGAACGAACCTGGGACCAATATATTAATCTGAAAGTGCTATAACTGCCCCACTCACATCTCTTACAAATAGTGGCCCGATGGGTAATAAAAACGGTTAATGCACTGAGAAACGAACCTGGGACCTATATATTAATCTGAAAGTGCTCTAATTGCCCCACTCGCATCTCTGATAAGTAGTGGCCCGATGGGTAACGAAAACGTTTAACGCTCTGAGGAACGAACCTGGGACCTATATATTAATCTGAAAGTGCTCTAACTGCCCCACTCACATCTCTGATAAGTAGTGGCCCGATGGGTAACGAAAACGTTTAACGCTCTGAGGAACGAACCTGGGACCTACATATTAATCTGACAGTGCTCCACCTGCCCCACTCACATCTCTGATAAGTAGTGGCCCGATGGGTAACGAAAACGTTTAATGCACTGAGGAACGAACCTGGGACCTATATATTAATCTGAAAGAGCTCTAACTGCCCCACTCAAATCTCTGATAAGTAGTGGCCCGATGCATAAATAAAACGGTTAATGCACTGAGAAACGAACCTGGGACCTATATATTAATCTGAAAGTGCTCTAATTGCCCCACTCGCATCTCTGATAAGTAGTGGCCCGATGGGTAACGAAAACGTTTAACGCTCTGAGGAACGAACCTGGGACCTATATATTAATCTGAAAGTGCTCTAACTGCCCCACTCACATCTCTGATAAGTAGTGGCCCGATGGGTAACGAAAACGTTTAACGCTCTGAGGAACGAACCTGGGACCTACATATTAATCTGACAGTGCTCCACCTGCCCCACTCACATCTCTGATAAGTAGTGGCCCGATGGGTAACGAAAACGTTTAATGCACTGAGGAACGAACCTGGGACCTATATATTAATCTGAAAGAGATCTAACTGCCCCACTCAAATCTCTGATAAGTAGTGGCCCGATGCATAAATAAAACGTTTAATGCACTGAGGAACGAACCTGGGACCTATATATTAATCTGAAAGTGCTACAACTGCCCCACTCACATCTCTGATAAGTAGTGGCCCGATGCATAAATAAAACGTTTAATGCACTGAGGAACGAACCTGGGACCTATATATTAATCTGAAAATGCTACAACTGCCCCACTCACATCTCTGATAAGTAGTGGCCCGATGCATAAATAAAACGTTTAATGCACTGAGGAACGAACCTGGGACCTATATATTAATCTGAAAGTGCTACAACTGCCTCACTCACATCTCTGATAAGTAGTGGCCCGAAGGGTAACGAAATCGTTCGATGGTATTGAGTAGTTATGTGTAAGTCAGGTGATTCATAATGTAGCGTAATTTTGTGTATACTCTTTGTGTTACATTATTGGTTATAGTTTTGAGATGTTCGTGTTAACAAAAAATTATAATTTATATTAGACAAACATTCTGTAGTTAAAATTACATTAAAAATTAAAAATATGGGAATTAAAGTTCAGAAAGACTGCTCTTTGCCTTTATAAACGACATTAGGGAATAATTTATTGCGCAACAATGATGTTTCGCCAAACAATCAAATATCTTTGTAAAAAATATCTGTCTTTAATTTATTGGCAAGCCAATACAAAACGGCGTTTGATTAAGAAGTATCGAAAATAACAATAATTTTTTTGTGATATTAATAATTGATCTATCGTTGAAAAACAATTAGGTTTGAAATGTAGTAAATAATATTTCTAATTATCCGTGTGAAACTTGGAATAATGTTTCTCGTAGTATTACATTAATGATTTCATCAGAGTTTATTTGATAAAGTTTGCAAGATAGCAGGAGTTTAAGGGTGAAATCAAGAGACCACTCTTGCCGCCAGCGATTAGATAAATTCCTTAATTACATTTTGTATGAGACCGCACAAGATTTCCCGCGAGTGCTTTACTCCAGCTGGTTAATAAAAACGTTTTGCGCTTACAAAAAAAATCTGTGTTGAGATTAAGGAACGAATTATGTCTTATAATGAAGATGAGGAAATAATGGTTAAATGAGTAATCGATTCGTTTTAGGCTAGGCTAATTGGATTCGATACAAAGATCTCAGGTAAAACGGTTATTCAGTAAGTTACGATTTGGATATATAGAAATATGACTTCTCTTTCACTCGAAAGTCACTCATCACGGTGAACACAGTATTTACTATTTGCCTAACCGTTATTTAAAGGTTATGTTTAAATATTTTTTAAATGAAAATTGCTAAATATTGAGACACATAGTAAATTTGCTTAAATTATGTGAAAACGTATGATTTCATAAGACAGCTGTTTTTATTATCCTTGAAAAGGATTAAATTGTAATTTATGTCGAAATAGAATTATAATTTTTGCTATTGAGTTAAAGGTAAACATAGTTATCTAATGAATTATTAATGACTTGAACTATATTTAATAAATCAGTATTTTTATTAGGGCCTTGATACTAAAATTTAAAAATGTGATAAAATTGTATTATATGACAACATTGTATTTTATAACATTGTATTGTGTGATAACATTGAATTATATGATAAAATTATTATGTATGATAACGTTGTATTGTATACTGATGAATTATTTGATAACCTTGTACTGTATTATAACATTGTATTGTATAATAACGTTGTATTGCATAGTGTTGAATTATATGATAACATTGAATTCTGTGATAACGTTCTATTGTATTGTATAATATTTATATGACAACGTTATATTGTATGATCACATTGTATTGTATGAATACTTACATTGTATTGTATGGTAACGTTGTATTGTATAACATTGTATTTGTTAACATTTTTTGTATGATAACATTGAATTATATAATAACATTGTATTGCATTTTAACCTTCAATTGTATACTAACATTGTATTGAGCGAGAATATTGTATTCTATCTTATCATTGAGTTATATAATCACATTGTTGTATGATAACATTGTAATGTATGGTAACGTTATATTTTATGATAATATCGAATTATATGATAACATCCTATTGTATTATAATGTTGTATTTCATGATAAAGTCGTATTGTGCGATAACATTGAATTATGTGATAACATTGTACTGTACGAATACTAACTTTGTATTATACGATAACGTTGTATTGTATGATAAAATTGAAACGTAGATAACATTGTAGTTTATGATAACTTTTTTTGTATGATAATATTGTCTTCTGTAATAACATTGAATTATATGATAACATAGTATTACATTTCAACAATGTATTGTATACTAACATTCAATTGTGTGATAACAGTGTATTGTATGGTGAGGTTGTATGGTATGATATTATTGAGTTATATGATAACATTGTATTGTATGGTGAGGTTGTATGGTATGACATTATTGAGTTATATGATAACATTGTATTGTATGGTGAGGTTGTATGGTATGATATTATTGAGTTATATGATAACAGTGTATTGTATGGTGAGGTTGTATGGTATGACATTATTGAGTTATATGATAACATTGTATTGTATGGTGAGGTTATATGGTGTGATATTATTGAGTTATATGATAACAGTGTATTGTATGGTGAGGTTATATGGTGTGATATTATTGAGTTATATGATAACAGTGTATTGTAGGGTGAGGTTGTATGGTGTAATATTATTGAGTTATATGATAACAGTGTATTGTATGGTGAGGTGGTATGTTATGATATTATTGAGTTATATGATAACAGTGTATTGTAGGGTGAGGTTGTATGGTGTGATATTATTGAGTTATATGATAACAGTGTATTGTATGGTGAGGTTGTATGGTATGATATTATTGAGTTATATGATAACAGTGTATTGTATGGTGAGGTTATATGGTGTGATATTATTGAGTTATATGATAACAGTGTATTGTATGGTGAGGTTATATGGTGTGATATTATTGAGTTATATGATAACAGTGTATTGTATGGTGAGGTTATATGGTGTGATATTATTGAGTTATATGATAACAGTGTATTGTATGGTGAGGTTGTATGGTATGATATTATTGAGTTATATGATAACAGTGTATTGTATGGTGAGGTTGTATGGTATGACATTATTGAGTTATATGATAACATTGTATTGTATGGTGAGGTTATATGGTGTGATATTATTGAGTTATATGATAACAGTGTATTGTATGGTGAGGTTATATGGTGTGATATTATTGAGTTATATGATAACAGTGTATTGTATGGTGAGGTTATATGGTGTAATATTATTGAGTTATATGATAACAGTGTATTGTATGGTGAGGTGGTATGTTATGATATTATTGAGTTATATGATAACAGTGTATTGTAGGGTGAGGTTGTATGGTGTGATATTATTGAGTTATATGATAACAGTGTATTGTATGGTGAGGTTGTATGGTATGATATTATTGAGTTATATGATAACAGTGTATTGTATGGTGAGGTTATATGGTGTGATATTATTGAGTTATATGATAACAGTGTATTGTATGGTGAGGTTATATGGTGTGATATTATTGAGTTATATGATAACAGTGTATTGTATGGTGAGGTTATATGGTGTGATATTATTGAGTTATATGATAACAGTGTATTGTATGGTGAGGTTGTATGGTATGATATTATTGAGTTATATGATAACAGTGTATTGTATGGTGAGGTTGTATGGTATGACATTATTGAGTTATATGATAACATTGTATTGTATGGTGAGGTTATATGGTGTGATATTATTGAGTTATATGATAACAGTGTATTGTATGGTGAGGTTATATGGTGTGATATTATTGAGTTATATGATAACAGTGTATTGTATGGTGAGGTTATATGGTGTGATATTATTGAGTTATATGATAACAGTGTATTGTATGGTGAGGTTATATGGTGTGATATTATTGAGTTATATGATAACAGTGTATTGTATGGTGAGGTTATATGGTGTGATATTATTGAGTTATATGATAACAGTGTATTGTAGGGTGAGGTTGTATGGTGTGATATTATTGAGTTATATGATAACAGTGTATTGTAGGGTGAGGTTGTATGGTGTGATATTATTGAGTTATATGATAACAGTGTATTGTATGGTGAGGTTATATGGTGTGATATTATTGAGTTATATGATAACAGTGTATTGTATGGTGAGGTTGTATGGTGTGATATTATTGAGTTATATGATAACAGTGTATTGTATGGTGAGGTTATATGGTGTGATATTATTGAGTTATATGATAACAGTGTATTGTATGGTGAGGTTATATGGTATGATATTATTGAGTTATATGATAACATTGTATTGTATGGTGAGGTTATATGGTGTGATATTATTGAGTTATATGATAACAGTGTATTGTATGGTGAGGTTATATGGTGTGATATTATTGAGTTATATGATAACAGTGTATTGTAGGGTGAGGTTGTATGGTGTAATATTATTGAGTTATATGATAACAGTGTATTGTATGGTGAGGTGGTATGTTATGATATTATTGAGTTATATGATAACAGTGTATTGTAGGGTGAGGTTGTATGGTGTGATATTATTGAGTTATATGATAACAGTGTATTGTATGGTGAGGTTGTATGGTATGATATTATTGAGTTATATGATAATATTGTATTGTATGGTGAGGTTGTATGGTGAGGTTGTATGGTATGATATTATTGAGTTATATGATAACATGTATTGTATGGTGAGGTTGTATGTTATGATATTATTGAGTTATATGATAACAGTGTATTGTAGGATGAGGTTGTATGGTGTGATATTATTGAGTTATATGATAACAGTGTATTGTATGGTGAGGTTGTATGGTATGATATTATTGAGTTCTATGATAACAGTGTATTGTATGGTGAGGTTATATGGTGTGATATTATTGAGTTATATGATAACAGTGTATTGTATGGTGAGGTTGTATGGTATGATATTATTGAGTTATATGATAACATTGTATTGTATGGTGAGGTTGTATGGTATGATATTATTGAGTTATATGATAACATTGTATTGTATGTTATCATTGTACTGTAGGGTTTTCTGTATGTCTGGCACATATCTATTATTAACTTTTAATACGACTATGTTTTAGAGCACTTTAATTGTTGCTTGATAAATAATAATATAGGTATCATTATTTCAACAGTTTTATTTGTGTTTGGATTTTAATTTCATCCCTATAATATCTTCATTAGGTTTAGAATATTTCTATAGTTCTCTACTTTAACTTCACCGATGAAGCTACCGAGCTTATTTTGACTCTCATTCCAGCTGAGCATTTTTGCTGATGGTCATGATGTCTTTGCACTGAAGGCACGGTGCTTACAGGCCGTTGTCTAGCTTCAAAAACGCGATTTCTTCCTGCATTTTGTATTCCAGTAAAAGTTCAACCTTGATTGCCTTAAATACAATGTACATAAACGAGAATCTTATTCGAATTTCTTTGTGACCCGGTTTACGGAACTTGTAGTCTTTATGGATTAAAGAACTCTTGAAAGTCGAAAATTACACTTTCTGATGACTCTAAAAAAAAATTGATACGTTCTTGTTCATGTAGACCTACGTTTACACATGTGAGAGTAAGTGACTATAGCCCACAAACTCGTTTGTGCGCGCACGCACTCAGATCATACACAACGGCTAAATTAATGCAAATTTCGTTATAAAATTGTTTGAAAGGTTTTAAAAGTATTTGTTTTGTAACAATAAAACGATGGAATGTGCAATTTATTGTTTCCGTAGTAAAAAGTTTTAATTTGGTATACCTAACAAAAATTAAGATATTATATTTCTATGATTTAGGTTGACCTACTTTTATAAACACTAAGTTTGATATGACTGAGCTGAGTAAAGTTTTACCACGTGCGCTATGATTATCATTAGACTCAGCTTTGCCCCAGTTTCTAGCCTTCTGGTTATACGACGCCTTCATAGATAGAAATATGTAATTTTCACGACAATTACTACAATGAATAACACAAAGTAAATTTTATTTCAACACAAACACGTCGCTAGCAATGAGACTGTCCTAATGATATAATAAAAACTTCTTTATTATGGTATAGAAACTATCTGAACCTTTGTTACATTATTGTCAGTTCTTATTCTTCATATATAGTAATTGCACCATCATTATCTTATTCATCAATATAATTATCGTTATCGTCTTTGTCATCATCACCAACACCCCTCCACCATCACCCCCACTACCACCGCCGCCGCCGCCGCCGCCGCCGCCGCTGCCGCCGCCGCCGCCGCCGCCACCACCACCACCACCACCACCACCACCACCACCACCACCACCACCACCACCACCACCACCACCACCACCACCACCACCACCACCACCACCACCACCACCACCACCACCACCACCACCACCACCACCACCACCACCACCACCACCACCACCACCACCACCACCACCACCACCACCACCACCACCACCACCACCACCACCACCACCACCACCACCACCACCACCACCACCACCACCACCACCACCACCACCACCACCACCACCACCACCACCACCACCACCACCACCACCACCACCACCACCACCACCACCACCACCACCACCACCACCACCACCACCACCACCACCACCACCACCACCACCACCACCACCACCACCACCACCACCACCACCACCACCACCACCACCACCACCACCACCACCACCACCACCACCACCACCACCACCACCACCACCACCACCACCACCACCACCACCACCACCACCACCACCACCACCACCACCACCACCACCACACACACCACCACCACCACCACCACCACCACCACCACCACCACCACCACCACCACCACCACCACCACCACCACCACCACCACCACCACCACCACCTGTATTTGTGTATTAATTTAATCTAAATATATATATATATATAGGGTAAAGTATAAAAAGTATAGACACTTTTAAATTGGGAATTAAAACAATGAGCAGACAGACTAATTTTATGAGGAGCAAACTCACAAGCTGTTATTACCAAAGTGGATTCTTTGACAGCAAATGCCGTACTTTCCAAAACAAGGTGAGTGCAAACAGCAACAAAGAAACAAAGTCGATCGATGATTGGAGAAAGGGAAGGAATGGAATAGAGTAGCGATCTAGGAGTCGAGGAAGAAGGGGCTGTTCAGTTTCAGCAGTCAAGGAGGAAAGCTGGGAGAGCCGGAGAGAGCAGAAATCTGGGGACCCGTCAGTCAGGTTTTAGGAGCCGGAGAGAGCAGCATTTGAATTAGCTGGAGAAGGAGTCTAGCTCTGGGATCGGAGATGAATGGATAAAAGAGAACGCTTCCTTGGACACAAAATGGACCAGGACGCCAAGAAACGATCACCTGAGCGACTCCATTCGAATTAATTGATGCTTAAAATTAAATGTTTGTAAAATTAAATTAAAAGTGAATTCAGTGAACAAGTGAATTCAGAAAACGGACACTTAAGTTATAAGCCATAAAACAGTACACTCACATAAACAGATAAATGCATTTAACTTAAGTTGTTAGATAGTATTATATTTAAGATAACTGTTAATTTGTAAAGAGTTCTT
>JBAIZL010000081.1:197500-235000 GCA_036971475.1 Prosapia bicincta | reverse complement strand
TGGCGTTTTTCTTGAATGCGGTACTATAGGGGGAGGGTGGAGATTAGGCAAAGATCGTTCTGCAAACATTTCCGCAGATGTAGACATACATCACTTTCAACATTTTGTATTCCATCTCCTGGAACGCCTTCACGAGGGGAGCGAGGACATTTGACGCAACCCACATGACAGTAGACAAGATTTTTATCTAGGCTAGTACAGACGATCGGTCGAGTGCCACTCTACCTAAAGCAGACGATACATTCGGTGGATAAGAAAAGTTACAATGCAAGATGGTTGGAGACCAATAGTAGAAGATAGATAATGTCATGTGATAGGTAACATGTGAAAATGATTTTAATACTGGAAAACAGACTCGTAAAATTAGCCACCAAATCTCTTTAATCAAAAAGTACATTTAATATTGAATAAAATATGTGTTGAATTATGCAAAACGTGTCAGAACATAAATTTTACTTCGAAAACTTTCTCCCATTTCTATTAAGGTCCATAAAATTGTACGAAATAAGTTAAAACATCAAGCACCCCTCAGAAATCCCGATAAAATGTAGGTTTGCAAAGGATTGACTGCGACTGGAGTAGGTTTATATGTTTGTTATCCCCAAGGGTGGCAGGGATAGAAGTATTGTAAATAAAAACGAGGGATTGATTCCAATTAAATTCCCCCTAAGCCAGGGAGGCGCCTATGATATCCAAAATGTAAATATAAACATTCGTCCTTTATATTCGAAAAATCCTCATGTATTTCATTGTATTCATTGGTTTTCTTAAACGTTTAATCTGTGAAGTATTTGACTAAATTTGAGTAATTCCTTCATATTTCCGAGGACTTTCCTAATTGTCAGGTAACACTTTTATTACAATATTGTTGTAGAATATTAGAAGTATCAGTTCTAATTATTAAATAGGTGACAACTACAAACCACATAAGCTATTGTTTTTGTCTATATTTCCAGGCCAATATATATTACAGATTATGAAACTGATAATAGTGTCAATAAAAAACGTTGGAATATATAATTTGATATTTTCCGAAAGTTATGTAGCATAAACATTGAATGATTATTCACAGAAACGTTGTAAAGAACGTAAAATGGAAGTACTTAATTAATAACCGTTACTAAATAGCGCCTTCAACAGATTCCTTTTCCTTCTGGACGCTTTGTGTAAACTTAAACAAGGGAAAATAACGACTTGTTCCATCAAATCTTTGCTACAGCGAAACATTATGAAACGGCAAATTGCGCGTTCGTACAATTTGTAGCAGTAAATGAAATCGGCAACGTGATTGGTTGAGAGTAAAGCAATTGATGATTCAAACCTTTCGGTTCGTTATTTGTACACATAGTTACATGTATCATTTCCCTTTGTATTAGAGGAATTAGTGTTTGTATTGTTAGTTGTTTATAAATGTATAAATGTTGTTATAATGTTGTAACAGTATAAGCATTAACGGTTATAAAAGTTATTAAACAAATTTATATTCACATGTTTTCACACAATGTTTTAATTAGCATCGATATTGAAGCTTAGTTACGTCCAGACCACACGAAGTTATATTCAGATGTTTTAAAAGAATGATTTCGTCTCTAGACGGTCATTATCAGTGGCTAAGTTGGACCCAGTATCATTGTTGAAACATGCATGACATCCTATATAGTTTGTACATACTTGGTGCTTTTTTGTGTACCACATAAACACACACACACACTAATATATATATATATATATATATATATATATATATATATGTATATTTGATTAGTAGATGACGTTTTCGAAGTAAATACGCATCTAATAAAGTGTAAGCATTTCCATAAAAGAATATATAAAATAAAGCACTGGTGATGCTTTTCACCAATGTTATATATTGCTATCACCACGACCTCCGCGCACTGTTAGAACTGTTTTTTGGTAGCACTGTTTTTTTAGCTGTTAACGATTTGCGATGCTCGTAATGATGTCACAACTGAGTGATGAAAAAATAATGATGAAATACTACGAGAGCTCTACTTCATATATATTCTTGTTATTGAAATTGGTGTTTATTCTATCTATCTACGTATGTATCTATCTATCTGTTTATCTACCTACGTATGTATCTATCCATCTCTCTATCTATATATCTATCTCTCTATCTCCCTATCAATCTATCTATCTATCTCTCTATCTATCTGTTTATCTATTTATCTATCTATCTATCTGTCAATCTGTCTGTCTATCTATCTATCAATCAATCTATTTATACATCTATCAATCTCTCTCTATGTATATAAATATATATATATATATATATATATATATATATATATGTGTGTGTGTATATATATATATATATATATATATATATATATATATATATATATGTATATATATATATATATATATATATATATATATATATATGTATATGTATATATATATATATATATATATATATATATACACATATATATATATATGCATATATATATATATATATATATATATATATATATATATATATATATATATATATGTATATATATATGCTGAAACGTATTACTTCACGGATGGAAAAATATGATGAATAGTTACTATCTGGAGTACATCCGTTCATTCTGCAGTCCATAAATTCGCAGTTCCGACGCTTCGCTAGAATCTCATCCAGCATTTACGAGGTGAACCTAACAACAGTAGAAGAGCGAGTCTACTATTGTTAGGTTCACCTCATCAATGCTGGATGAACGTCGGAACTGCGAATTTATAGACTGCAGAATGAACGGATGTACTCCAGATAGTAACTATTCATCATATATATATATATATATATATATATATATATATATATATATATATATATATATATATATATATTATATATTAAATATGGTGATATGTTTTCTTGTATAATAGTTAATAAATTTAAAATATTTCAAAAACAAGAATACTTTTAATGAATATATTTATTCAAAGCTTTTCGCCGATAAGATGCTGATAGATGCTGAAGATGCTGGTACTATTTTATCGGCGAAAAGCTTTGAATAAATATATTCATTAAAAGTATTCTCTTGTTTTTGAAATATTTTTAATTTATTATATATATATATATATATATATATATATATATATATATATATTTATATATACACACACTGTGGTCCTGTATATATCTCTAAACGTTTATTAAACTAGGCAGTGTCATACCGTACTTTACGTCCTACCTGCAGTCATATCCCCTAATCAAGTTCACCCCCGACTAACCAACAAGTCATAGGGCATTTATTGCGTCCGTATGTACAGTCAAGTAACACAAGCTTTATTTGTTCTTCACTTCGTTTTTATTTTATTGCCTAACTTCCCTTTAAAAATTACTATTTAATTATATATTGAAAATCATACAAATACCTCTAAACCAGATATCGTTTAAATGTCGAAGCTTCGCCTAATCGATTTTCGTTGTCAAATTTTTATGTTTTCAACTTACTACAAATTAATAACTATAACAGACGTTGAAATATTCTACAAAAAGTACCTCTAACTATGTTAATTAGTTAGAAAGGTAACAATAGATGAATGGATCATTCGTGGTTGACTACAATATATACAGGTCCTGAGAAAACAGGGTAACAGGCTGATGCGCATGCGTACACCGTAAGAATATCTATTATAGTACTGGGAGTAGCATCTCTGCCCCTCAATAACAATACGCTGTACGTATGTATGTTGTTCCCAATAGGAGTCTTTCCGATTCTGTGAGGTTCCCCTTCTTTTATTTTAAAAGAGAAATTCGGTAGCTGTAAGCCCTTAGCGTTACTGAATTCCAAGCACGAAGCGCAACTCGCACACAGGCTTTTAAAGATAAACAGGTTTGGAGCCTCTTCAAATAGGTAAACACTTGAGTAAAACTACAATACACAGCTTGAACAAAAAGAACTTCTGTAATCAATAACTGCCCAGCGACGATATAACATTACAAGATACAGGACGTTAGAGAGTGCAGCAGGGGAGAGATCGATGTCCGCTTCTGTATATATAGTAACAAATAAAATAGTATACATTACACAACTAAAGAATAATGCCTAAAATTATTTGTTGTCATATAACTGAAAAATACAAAACAGAAATTATAGGTTTTATCACTAATTAAGGGTGATAATAGTATGTAATACATATACAAGAATAAATAAACAAAACGAAAAGTGTATGTCTAAACGTAATTGTAAAACGGAAGATAGATCCACATGCATTCGTTGGCAACATGATTGGTGTAATAAATGCGCAGTACCTATTGAAATTTCGTATTTCAAACTTTTCAAGCATTCTTTTTTCATAGAAGTTTCAGTTATAGAAAGGATAGAAGTATTGTAAATAAAAACGAGGGATGGATTGCAATTAAATTCCCCCTAAGCCAGGGTGGCGCCTATGATAACCAAAATCTAAATAAAAACACGGGTCCTTATTATTCAACAAATCATCCTGTATTTCATTGTATTCATTGGATTTTCTTGAACGTTTAATCTGTGAAGTATTTGACTAAATTTTAGTATTTTCCTCATGTTTCTGAGGACTTTAGTAATTGTCAGGTGACACTTTTATTACAATATTGTTGTAGAACATTAGATTTATCTGTTCTAATTATTAAGTAGGGGACAGCTACAAACCAGATAAGCGATTGTTTTGGTCTGTATTTCCTATGGGTTTCCCCCCCTCTCAGGCATCCTAGCAGAAATATTCCAACACCATATCGAACAACAATACACTCTACAGAAAAAAATCACACACATAAAATAATGTATTACCATAAACATGCAGACGACATTTTAATATTATACAACGATAACAAACGGCAAATCAAACAACTACACAATTACATTAATACCATACACCAAAACCTCACATTTATCCTGGAATTAGAAGAAGACAATAAAATAAACTTTCTAGACTTTACCATCACCAAACACAACACCAGACATAATTTCAAAATATACAGAAAACCAACAACTACCGATACGGTCATACACAATACATCTAATCACTCCACATAACACAAACACGCTGCATTTAATCATATGTTACACCGCCTAATCAATATACCTATGCTACAGAAGGACTACGACGAAGAACTTAATGCCATAAAATACATCGCTCAACAAAACGGCTACCAACACACACTCATAGACAACATAGTCAGGAAAATTAAACACAAGCACCATCAAACGGCCACGCAGACAAACCACACAAAAACAACAAACACATATCCCTCACCTACCACAACAAAAACACACACAAAATAGCATCCACATTCAAAAAACTCAATTACCAAATATCCTACAAAACAACAAACACTTCAAGACAGCACATAGAACTGACTTTTCAAAAAGAAACTGACAAATACAAACTCTCAGGTATTTACAAATTAACTTGTTACGATTGTCCCAACTATTACATCGGCCAAACCGGCAGGCCATTCTATACACGCTTCGAAGAACACATTACCAAAAAAAAACAAACACACCCTAAATCCAGCTACGCAAAACACCTAAAAAACACCCAACATACACACACCGACATACACACTAATTTAAATGTTCTACACAAATTAAAACAAACTATAAAACTAACAACCTTAGAAAAATATGAAATCTACAAACACTACGCAACAGATAAAAATAACGTATTAAATGATCACACACACTTTGAAGCCAACAGCCTTTCCTAATATATGACACACAACTTAAACAACCACCCTATTCCACAGTCATAAATCCATCCCGTTAGAGCCTTTACACCTAACCGATGCCGCCAGTAGAGGGTTAGCTTCGTAAAAGGAACGAATGTTTTGAAACGCGTCAGCAAGTAAGCAATTACGTATTCACTTAGTTAAGTATTTTTAAAATTAGAATAAACTAAGCGCTACTAATAGGCAAATGTTGATATTTTAAATTTTGTTAACAGTTTTTAAATCGTTAAACACGCTTATACTCTGTATAACAGAGCCGGAAACCTATAACAATTGAAATGTTTGATTTATTAAATATAATAAAGTTTTATGATCTATAAGTTTCTGTATGCAAAACGAATAATTTGTTTTACATTGCCAATCGCTTTTATTTGAATCCTACAAAAATTTATTTTTTTCACTTTTCAACTTTTACAAACTTTCCTTGAACTCCAGCATCGTAGATCAATGATTGCGATAAAACTGCTTCGTGACAGAATAAATTAATAATTTTATCTTTGGAATTACGAATAAAAAGTCAACTCGGAGTAAGTCTGGCAGTTGGAAAACAAAGAATCCGAAAACTGTGAAAGTTTCTTCTAATTAGGAATCTTGGCATCTCTGACGTTTCAAAGTTGTTCAGAGAAATGCTTATAATTGCCAATAATTTACGTAAAATAAACCCGGTTCACAGTAATGTCAGAGTGTTTTCAAAGTAATTAAACATAGAATAAGCGTTGTGAATTTCAATAAGTTATTTAAAATACGCTTTATTCATATTGTTGCCAAATAGAACTGCTAATATTCAACAGGTAAGTACGTCATAGACATGCAAACGTTTTTCTTGAAAGCGACGTTTCGATCTTCCAGCCGGGCTATATTTATATTAGTATTTATTTTTTAAACGTCTAACAATGCTATTTTAAATACAATTTTAGTTTGTAATAATTTACAAATAAAATATGCACGCACAAGTTATTCTTGGAAGCGAACATAGAATCAAGCGTTTTAATCTACATATGAATTCATTCTTACATACTATTATATACAGGGTTGTACTTGTACAAAGATATTTTTATACTCAGCTGATTGTATTATACAGGGTTATCCTAAAAGAATGGCGCGGTTTCGAACATGGATTAAAGAAAAACCAAATTATCTAGAGTTAATGTTGTTTATTCATTTAATTTGTCGTTTCAAACAGTGTTTTTTACCTAATTAATAAATTTCAATATGTGCGCCCTTAGTCATTTGACAAAATGTCTAAACAATACTCAACTTTCCTCCAAACATTTGTTAACATTTCGGTTATGTTTGTCATTACTTCATTAATCCTGTTTATTAAGTGCTTCAGGTCGGGAATTTTGTGTGAATAAACAACGCTTTTAATGTACCCCCACAAGAAAAATCACAAGGTGACAGATCTGGACTTCTTGGAGTATAGATCCTTGCCGGCCTATCCATCGATCTCAAAATTTTTCGTTCAAAGCGTCCGTGACCAATGCACTGAAGGGTGGGGAAGCACCATCTTGTTTGAACTTTTGGGTTGAAGGATTTCAGAGATACCAATATAACATCTAGAAATTTCCCTACTATCTTCCTACGAACTATAAAATCCGCACCATTATTTTATGATAACCCTCTATTTTATTACTAAATCAATATGCACGAATCTAAACTATTACCGTTTTCCTAACCGTATTACCGTATGAATTATTGACCCAATTTTTCACACAATTTGAAAATGAAAGAGTCCATAAGTCAACTGAGGCGTAGTTGGTAATTCAAATAAATTATTTAAACTGTTATGCACATTTCGAATCTAAAGCAATCATCTTCAGAGGAATGTATTACAAAAATGAATCTTGGCTAATAGGAAGGGGAACTTTGTCGCATCGTGATTGGTCGGATAGTATAAAAGGCGTGGTGAGGGAGTTCACGATGTAGCAGAGTTGAAATATAGGTATTCTCGTAAAACTGTAGAACCTCTCTAATTCGTCACGTTTGGGACCGAAGGGGTGACGAATTCAAGAAAAAGACGAATTACGGGAGTCATGAAATTAACATGTAATTTTGGGTAAAAGTAGCAAATAAATACGTAAATAAGTATGTAATGTAATTAATGTTGTACTTACATTATATATGTTGGCCGAAAAACTCAATAACACTATTTCATAACACTATAAAAACACTAGTAGCTTGTAGTATAGTTCGTAATTACAAATATAGTACATTACTAGCACGGAGAACTAGCATTTTGTGCCTCGTTTCCTCTTAGGAAAAATTCACAGCCCTCTCCCATGATCTCTTCAAGTAGCTTAACCCATCCACTAGATCTTCGAACTCCATAGTTACAGATTTAATGTCAACGCTGTCATCTTTTTGTCTGCCTATAACAGCCTTTATTTTGCCTAGCAAGAATCGTTTTTTTTAAGTGCTCTGCTTCCTATCGGGCAATATTTTGCAGCTGCTACTCTAGAGGAGACAGCTGCTGAGAGCTTTCTGCGATTGCGTTTCCCGGGGTTCAAGCTCTCGCACTTTCATTTTTCCTCCATCGCGTAACCAACGGAGAGGCAATTTTTTTTCTGCCAATCTTTGGATCACTTCTTTTCCTTTCAGATGGTTCGGAACCTGACCGTGGTGTCCTCTGAACCTTGGAGCTCCAAGAGAAAGGATCTCTTTCCTCACCACTGGTCACATTTCCATCCCAGGGGACCAAGTGTTCCATCCCCGAGGTATATTTCTTGCAGGCACTGACTGACGACGACCCGGAGCCTGCTTGCTCACTCCCGACGGTCGCCGGTACTGGGGATCCGACCCCCTGCACCGTAAGTTTGGTTTTATCTACAACTTCCATCTTTGGTTTGTTTCCGGGGTTCCTTCTCCTAGTACTGTAACCCTGTACAAGGAGCCCTCACAAGGTACCATCAGCCGGGCCAGCTGAACCAAGGTTTTTTAAAGAGGTGTTACTCCTCTACCCCTCCTCCTTCCCCATCATAAGATGAGGCCCCGGGCTTGGGACCGGCGTAGCGGAGTTAATAATAACATTGTTATTATTATTAATAACATTAATAATAACAAAACATCAATATTACCAATATTAATAATAACAAGAAGAACAATAGTAACAACAACAATAACAATAACAAAAACAACAATAATAATATTATTATTAACAATGTAACATCATTTTAGGTGACGTTACATAACAATAATAATAATAACAAGAACAACAACAGTAACATCAACAACAACAACAACAACAACAACAACAACAACAACAACAACAACAACAACAACAACAATAATAATAAGAAGAAGAACAACCATAATAATAATAATAAGAAGAAGAACAACAACAACAACAACAATATAATAATAATAATAATAATAACAATAATAATAACAAATACCATAATAATAATAATAATATTAATAATGATAATGATGATAATAATAACAACAGAAGAAGAAGAAGTGAACACTTTAACGGAGATTCTCTTAATGGGTCGAATTTGAAGCAGTTTTATATTTTGTCATGGCTTTAGTTCTCTCTAACCAAGTCCGAACATTAAGAAACATTTATCAACCTGAAAAAAGTTTTGAGATTATTTATTGTTGTTCTTTGTCGCTATACAAAAAAGTTATTGGACAAGGTTTTAAAATGAAAACTGTTTAAACAAGCTTTGTACTTGCTTTATATCTTCTCTGTTTGTCCCATAACCTGTTACTTTTGGTCAGAGCCCTGTTTAGCACGAAATAGTTTAAGGGAACTGTTACTCTTCAGAAACAATCAAATTTACAGTTCTTTACAAGTTCGCCAATACGTATTATGGAACACGCAACCAGTCTAAATAGTGGCTATTTTAGAAAGAAATTTAGTCAGAGCTTCCGGGGAAAATGTAATGTGAAGACGTAAAAGGTACTAAAATCTTCGATTAGGGATAAAGGTTATTAATATAGGATAAAGGTAATATCTAATAAAACATAAAACAAAATGATACAGTGTTCTAGAGCGCTACAACAACTACTAAAGTAAAATAACTAAAAAACCATCAGCAAAAACGTAGGAAGGAAAATAAATATAACTTTTTTTCCATTTTCTTGTAAAAAAAATATACTACATGAATAGCTTTCCTGTTTGTTGTTGTATGGAGTTACCAGTTACTGTATTGCTGTGTATGCGTTACCGTTACGTAAAGGATAAGTACCACGTGACGTGTAAGGACTTTCGTGTAAGGAATATTCAAAAATTTTACACACTCATATTAGATTCCCTTTAATTAAAACGCCTTTCTTATGCGGAAAACTCAGGTTAAAAACTATGACGTCTTAATGGAATTACCTTGAACTAAAATATGCTGCTTACCGTGTACAAAGAATACTTAAAGATCCGCTTGTAACATCAGGTACTTTCCAATTAAAATATAATCTCTCTTTACATATAAACATAAACGCTTCGTAGACTGGAGACTCAAAGGCAAAATTTACAAGTCTTAGTATATAAAAACCTTAAAACTAATATGTAGTCTATTTTTCAATTTTCTCGAGAATGAATGATGATAAATTGGCTTTAATCATATCTTGTTTTTACAATTTGTGAAAGAACCTGACAATGTTTTCAAACAGTTAATAGGCGGTATTGATTATCTATATACAGATTTATCGTTATACATATAAATTATGTGTTAGAATATAATAATAGGTTTTTACACAACTTAAACAATTGTAGAAATGACGTACACACACACACACACACACACACACACTCAGCCGACCAGAGTTCGAGTGTCCTGGAGTGTACTAGATAACGAGAGTTATATTAGAATCGCGTCGGAAATTGCAAAGCTGTAAAGAACAATGTTTTGCCAGAAATAGTACATCTGATAATGTGTGGTTTTAAACTATCATCAGAAAATGGCATTTCACCTTACGTGTCCGATATTTATAACGCAAAAGAATTTATTAATGTATTTAAGACTGTAAAATATATAATTTATATTTATGAATTTTAATAGCTTGCCTTTTTCCTGTTACAATAGGAAAATATGGCTTACACTTTATTCTTTAACCCTTATTTCTTAGATTATTAAAAGGAAAAAGTAGATAAGAAGATTGTCTCAAGATCTGACAAACCAAACATTGAAGTCTCTGAACACTTGATAATGCTCAAGTGTGTGACGTCACACAAGTTGTGTATTTAAGAACAAAAAACTATGTTGTGAAGTTATCATTACAATGCCTACAAAATATATATAATCAAGATACCATTGTAAAATTTCTCTAAAGCCTTTTGATAAAATTACAGTATTCTTCGATCCCATAGTTACGGAATAGGATTTTTCAGAAAGAAGAAATTGCTATGGCAACAGAGACATTTGTTCTCTTTTCAGTACTGGGCTCCCTCTCTTGGGAATGGACACGTAAAGCTAAGAATACAAAAATGTCGTCACTGAATATCAAATATTAAAAAAAGTAACCACCAGGGAAATAAAAGTATGTTTACGAAAAATACGTTTGAACTAACACTAAATGTTCGTAATAAGGTTTTGTCTTTTATATAGCGCCTAACAGTTTCATTTAAATATGTATCAGCGAATCTATAGTTCAATGTTTAATTGATTACAACTTTTGTGGCCCAAGAGAAAATTTTAAACTCATTCAATTACAGTTTGGTAAACATTGTTTGACGTTTCGATCTCAATCCTGATTCATTATCAGGTTCCGAAATAGATAAGGTTAAAGTATGGCATATTGGATGAAGATAGTAGTGATGATAATCCATGTTATATGCTGGAATCACAAGACCTAGATACGGTTATAGTATAGCATATTGGATGAAGATAGTAGTGATGATAATCCATGTTATATGCTGGAATCACAAGACCTAGATACGGTTATAGTATAGCATATTGGATGAAGATAGTGGTGTTAATAATCCATGTTATATGCCGGAATCACAAGACCTAGATACGGTTATAGTATAGCATATTGGATGAAGATAGTGGTGTTAATAATCCATGTTATATGCCGGAATCACAAGACCTAGATACGGTTATAGTATAGCATATTGGATGAAGATAGTAGTGATGATAATCCATGTTATATGCTGGAATCACAAGACCTAGATACGGTTATAGTATAGCATATTGGATGAAGATAGTAGTGATGATAATCCATGTTATATGCTGGAATCACAAGACCTAGATACGGTTATAGTATAGCATATTGGATGAAGATAGTAGTCATGATAATCCATGTTATATGCCGGAATCACAAGACCTAGATACGGTTATAGTATAGCATATTGGATGAAGATAGTGGTGTTAATAATCCATGTTATATGCTGGAATCACAAGACCTAGATACGGTTATAATATAGCATATTGGATGAAGATAGTGGTGTTAATAATCCATGTTATATGCCGGAATCACAAGACCTAGATACGGTTATAGTATAGCATATTGGATGAAGATAGTGGTGTTAATAATCCATGTTATATGCCGGAATCACAAGACCTAGATACGGTTATAGTATAGCATATTGGATGAAGATAGTAGTGATGATAATCCATGTTATATGCTGGAATCACAAGACCTAGATACGGTTATAGTATAGCATATTGGATGAAGATAGTAGTCATGATAATCCATGTTATATGCTGGAATCACAAGACCTAGATACGGTTATGGTATAGCATATTGGATGAAGATAGTGGTGTTAAAAATCCATGTTATATGCCGGAATCACAAGACCTATAGTATAGCATATTGGATGAAGATAGTAGTCATGATAATCCATGTTATATGCTGGAATCATAAGACCTAGATACGGTTATAGTATAGCATATTGGATGAAGATAGTGGTGTTAATAATCCATGTTATATGCTGGAATCACAAGACCTAGATACGGTTATGGTATAGCATATTGGATGAAGATAGTGGTGTTAATAATCCATGTTATATGCCGGAATCACAAGACCTAGATACGGTTATAGTATAGCATATTGGATGAAGATAGTAGTGATGATAATCCATGTTATATGCTGGAATCATAAGACCTAGATACGGTTATGGTATAGCATATTGGATGAAGATAGTGGTGTTAATAATCCATGTTATATGCCGGAATCACAAGACCTAGATACGGTTATAGTATAGCATATTGGATGAAGATAGTGGTGTTAATAATCCATGTTATATGCTGGAATCACAAGACCTAGATACGGTTATAGTATAGCATATTGGATGAAGATAGTGGTGTTAATAATCCATGTTATATGCTGGAATCACAAGACCTAGATACGGTTATAGTATAGCATATTGGATGAAGATAGTGGGGTTAATAATCAATGTTATATGCTGGAATCACAAGACCTAGATACGGTTATAGTATAGCATATTGGATGAAGATAGTGGTGTTAATAATCCATGTTATATGCCGGAATCACAAGACCTAGATACGGTTATAGTATAGCATATTGGATGAAGATAGTGGTGTTAATAATCCATGTTATATGCTGGAATCACAAGACCTAGATACGGTTATGGTATAGCATATTGGATGAAGATAGTGGTGTTAATAATCCATGTTATATGCCGGAATCACAAGACCTAGATACGGTTATAGTATAGCATATTGGATGAAGATAGTGGTGTTAATAATCCATGTTATATGCCGGAATCACAAGACCTAGATACGGTTATAGTATAGCATATTGGATGAAGATAGTGGTGTTAATAATCCATGTTATATGCCGGAATCACAAGACCTAGATACGGTTATAGTATAGCATATTGGATGAAGATAGTAGTGATGATAATCCATGTTATATGCTGGAATCACAAGACCTAGATACGGTTATAGTATAGCATATTGGATGAAGATAGTAGTCATGATAATCCATGTTATATGCTGGAATCACAAGACCTAGATACGGTTATGGTATAGCATATTGGATGAAGATAGTGGTGTTAATAATCCATGTTATATGCCGGAATCACAAGACCTATAGTATAGCATATTGGATGAAGATAGTAGTCATGATAATCCATGTTATATGCTGGAATCATAAGACCTAGATACGGTTATAGAATGGCATATTGGATGAAGATAGTGGTGTTAATAATCCATGTTATATGCTGGAATCGCAAGACCTAGATACGGTTATGGTATAGCATATTGGATGAAGATAGTGGTGTTAATAATCCATGTTATATGCCGGAATCACAAGACCTAGATACGGTTATAGTATAGCATATTGGATGAAGATAGTAGTGATGATAATCCATGTTATATGCTGGAATCATAAGACCTAGATACGGTTATAGTATAGCATATTGGATGAAGATAGTGGTGTTAATAATCCATGTTATATGCTGGAATCACAAGACCTAGATACGGTTATAGTATAGCATATTGGATGAAGATAGTGGTGTTAATAATCCATGTTATATGCCGGAATCACAAGACCTAGATACGGTTATAGTATAGCATATTGGATGAAGATAGTGGTGTTAATAATCCATGTTATATGCTGGAATCACAAGACCTAGATACGGTTATAGTATAGCATATTGGATGAAGATAGTGGTGTTAATAATCCATGTTATATGCCGGAATCACAAGACCTAGATACGGTTATAGTATAGCATATTGGATGAAGATAGTGGTGTTAATAATCCATGTTATATGCTGGAATCACAAGACCTAGATACGGTTATAGTATAGCATATTGGATGAAGATAGTGGGGTTAATAATCCATGTTATATGCTGGAATCACAAGACCTAGATACGGTTATAGTATAGCATATTGGATGAAGATAGTGGTGTTAATAATCCATGTTATATGCCGGAACACAAGACATAGATACGGTTATAGTATAGCATATTGGATGAAGATAGTGGTGTTATTAATCCATGTTATATGCTGGAATCACAAGACCTAGATGCGGTTATAGTATAGCAAATTGGATGAAGATAGTGGTGTTAATAATCCATGTTATATGCCGGAATCACAAGACCTAGATACGGTTATAGTATAGCATATTGGATGAAGATAGTGGTGTTAATAATCCATGTTATATGCCGGAATCACAAGACCTAGATACGGTTATAGTATAGCATATTGGATGAAGATAGTGGTGTTAATAATCCATGTTATATGCCGGAATCACAAGACCTAGATACGGTTATAGTATAGCATATTGGATGAAGATAGTGGTGTTAATAATCCATGTTATATGCCGGAATCACAAGACCTAGATACGGTTATAGTATAGCATATTGGATGAAGATAGTGGTGTTAATAATCCATGTTATATGCTGGAATCACAAGACCTAGATACGGTTATAGTATAGCATATTGGATGAAGATAGTGGTGTTAATAATCCATGTTATATGCCGGAATCACAAGACCTAGATACGGTTATAGTATAGCATATTGGATGAAGATAGTGGTGTTAATCATCCATGTATTATGCCGGAATCACAAGACCTAGATACGGTTATAGTATAGCATATTGGATGAAGATAGTGGTGTTAATAATCCATGTTATATGCCGGAATCACAAGACCTAGATACGGTTATAGTATAGCATATTGTATGAAGATAGTGGTGTTAATAATCCATGTTATATGCTGGAATCACAAGACCTAGATACGGTTATAGTATAGCATATTGGATGAAGATAGTGGGGTTAATAATCCATGTTATATGCTGGAATCACAAGACCTAGATACGGTTATAGTATAGCATATTGGATGAAGATAGTGGTGTTAATAATCCATGTTATATGCCGGAATCACAAGACCTAGATACGGTTATAGTATAGCATATTGGATGAAGATAGTGGTGTTAATAATCCATGTTATATGCCGGAATCACAAGACCTAGATACGGTTATAGTATAGCATATTGGATGAAGATAGTGGTGTTAATCATCCATGTATTATGCCGGAATCACAAGACCTAGATACGGTTATAGTATAGCATATTGGATGAAGATAGTGGTGTTAATAATCCATGTTATATGCTGGAATCACAAGACCTCGATACGGTTATAGTATAGCATATTGGATGAAGATAGTGGTGTTAATAATCCATGTTATATGCCGGAATCACAAGACCTAGATACGGTTATAGTATAGCATATTGGATGAAGATAGTGGTGTTAATAATCCATGTTATATGCCGGAATCACAAGACCTAGATACGGTTATAGTATAGCATATTGGATGAAGATAGTGGTGTTAATAATCCATGTTATATGCCGGAATCACAAGACCTAGATACGGTTATAGTATAGCATATTGGATGAAGATAGTGGTGTTAATAATCCATGTTATATGCTGGAATCACAAGACCTAGATACGGTTATAGTATAGCATATTGGATGAAGATAGTGGTGTTAATAATCCATGTTATATGCCGGAATCACAAGACCTAGATACGGTTATAGTATAGCATATTGGATGAAGATAGTAGTCATGATAATCCATGTTATATGCTGGAATCACAAGACCTAGATACGGTTATGGTATAGCATATTGGATGAAGATAGTGGTGTTAATAATCCATGTTATATGCCGGAATCACAAGACCTAGATACGGTTATAGTATAGCATATTGGATGAAGATAGTGGTGTTAATAATCCATGTTATATGCCGGAATCACAAGACCTAGATACGGTTATAGTATAGCATATTGGATGAAGATAGTGGTGTTAATAATCCATGTTATATGCCGGAATCACAAGACCTAGATACGGTTATAGTATAGGATATTGGATGAAGATAGTGGGGTTAATAATCAATGTTATATGCTGGAATCACAAGACCTAGATACGGTTATAGTATAGCATATAGGATGAAGATAGTGGTGTTAATAATCCATGTTATATGCCGGAATCACAAGACCTAGATACGGTTATAGTATAGCATATTGGATGAAGATAGTGGTGTTAATAATCCATGTTATATGCCGGAATCACAAGACCTAGATACGGTTATAGTATAGCATATTGGATGAAGATAGTGGGGTTAATAATCAATGTTATATGCTGGAATCACAAGACCTAGATACGGTTATAGTATAGCATATTGGATGAAGATAGTGGTGTTAATAATCCATGTTATATGCCGGAATCACAAGACCTAGATACGGTTATAGTATAGCATATTGGATGAAGATAGTGGTGTTAATAATCCATGTTATATGCCGGAATCACAAGACCTAGATACGGTTATAGTATAGCATATTGGATGAAGATAGTGGTGTTAATAATCCATGTTATATGCCGGAATCACAAGACCTAGATACGGTTATAGTATAGCATATTGGATGAAGATAGTGGTGTTAATAATCCATGTTATATGCTGGAATCACAAGACCTAGATACGGTTATAGTATAGCATATTGGATGAAGATAGTGGTGTTAATAATCCATGTTATATGCCGGAATCACAAGACCTAGATACGGTTATAGTATAGCATATTGGATGAAGATAGTGGTGTTAATCATCCATGTATTATGCCGGAATCACAAGACCTAGATACGGTTATAGTATAGCATATTGGATGAAGATAGTGGTGTTAATAATCCATGTTATATGCCGGAATCACAAGACCTAGATACGGTTATAGTATAGCATATTGTATGAAGATAGTGGTGTTAATAATCCATGTTATATGCTGGAATCACAAGACCTAGATACGGTTATAGTATAGCATATTGGATGAAGATAGTGGGGTTAATAATCCATGTTATATGCTGGAATCACAAGACCTAGATACGGTTATAGTATAGCATATTGGATGAAGATAGTGGTGTTAATAATCCATGTTATATGCCGGAATCACAAGACCTAGATACGGTTATAGTATAGCATATTGGATGAAGATAGTGGTGTTAATAATCCATGTTATATGCCGGAATCACAAGACCTAGATACGGTTATAGTATAGCATATTGGATGAAGATAGTGGTGTTAATCATCCATGTATTATGCCGGAATCACAAGACCTAGATACGGTTATAGTATAGCATATTGGATGAAGATAGTGGTGTTAATAATCCATGTTATATGCTGGAATCACAAGACCTCGATACGGTTATAGTATAGCATATTGGATGAAGATAGTGGTGTTAATAATCCATGTTATATGCCGGAATCACAAGACCTAGATACGGTTATAGTATAGCATATTGGAAGAAGATAGTAGTGATGATAATCCATGTTATATGCTGGAATCACAAGACCTAGATACGGTTATAGTATAGCATATTGGATGAAGATAGTAGTCATGATAATCCATGTTATATGCTGGAATCACAAGACCTAGATACGGTTATGGTATAGCATATTGGATGAAGATAGTGGTGTTAATAATCCATGTTATATGCCGGAATCACAAGACCTATAGTATAGCATATTGGATGAAGATAGTAGTCATGATAATCCATGTTATATGCTGGAATCATAAGACCTAGATACGGTTATAGTATAGCATATTGGATGAAGATAGTGGTGTTAATAATCCATGTTATATGCTGGAATCACAAGACCTAGATACGGTTATGGTATAGCATATTGGATGAAGATAGTGGTGTTAATAATCCATGTTAAATGCTGGAATCACGAGACCTAGATACGGTTATAGTATAACATATTGGATGAATATAGTGGTGTTAATAATCCATGTTATATGCCGAAATCACAAGTCCTAGATACGGTTATAGTATAGCATATTGGATGAAGATAGTGGTGTTAATAATCCATGTTATATGCCGGAATCACAAGACCTAGATACGGTTATAGTATAGCATATTGGATGAAGATAGTGGTGTTAATAATCCATGTTATATGCCGGAATCACAAGACCTAGATACGGTTATAGTATAGCATATTGGATGAAGATAGTAGTGATGATAATCCATGTTATATGCTGGAATCATAAGACCTAGATACGGTTATAGTATAGCATATTGGATGAAGATAGTGGTGTTAATAATCCATGTTATATGCTGGAATCACAAGACCTAGATACGGTTATAGTATAGCATATTGGATGAAGATAGTGGTGTTAATAATCCATGTTATATGCCGGAATCACAAGACCTAGATACGGTTATAGTATAGCATATTGGATGAAGATAGTGGTGTTAATAATCCATGTTATATGCTGGAATCACAAGACCTAGATACGGTTATAGTATAGCATATTGGATGAAGATAGTGGTGTTAATAATCCATGTTATATGCCGGAATCACAAGACCTAGATACGGTTATAGTATAGCATATTGGATGAAGATAGTGGTGTTAATAATCCATGTTATATGCTGGAATCACAAGACCTAGATACGGTTATAGTATAGCATATTGGATGAAGATAGTGGGGTTAATAATCCATGTTATATGCTGGAATCACAAGACCTAGATACGGTTATAGTATAGCATATTGGATGAAGATAGTGGTGTTAATAATCCATGTTATATGCCGGAACACAAGACATAGATACGGTTATAGTATAGCATATTGGATGAAGATAGTGGTGTTAATAATCCATGTTATATGCTGGAATCACAAGACCTAGATACGGTTATAGTATAGCATATTGGATGAAGATAGTGGTGTTAATAATCCATGTTATATGCCGGAATCGCAAGACCTAAATACGGTTATAGTATAGCATATTGGATGAAGATAGTGGTGTTAATAATCCATGTTATATGCCGGAATCACAAGACCTAGATACGGTTATAATATAGCATATTGGATGAAGATAGTGGTGTTAATAATCCATGTTATATGCCGGAATCACAAGACCTAGATACGGTTATAGTATAGCATATTGGATGAAGATAGTGGTGTTAATAATCCATGTTATATGCCGGAATCACAAGACCTAGATACGGTTATAGTATAGCATATTGGATGAAGATAGTGGTGTTAATAATCCATGTTATATGCTGGAATCACAAGACCTAGATACGGTTATAGTATAGCATATTGGATGAAGATAGTGGTGTTAATAATCCATGTTATATGCTGGAATCACAAGACCTAGATACGGTTATAGTATAGCATATTGGATGAAGATAGTGGGGTTAATAATCCATGTTATATGCTGGAATCACAAGACCTAGATACGGTTATAGTATAGCATATTGGATGAAGATAGTGGTGTTAATAATCCATGTTATATGCCGGAATCACAAGACCTAGATACGGTTATAGTATAGCATATTGGATGAAGATAGTGGTGTTAATAATCCATGTTATATGCCGGAATCACAAGACCTAGATACGGTTATAGTATAGCATATTGGATGAAGATAGTGGTGTTAATAATCCATGTTATATGCCGGAATCACAAGACCTAGATACGGTTATAGTATTGCATATTGGATGAAGATAGTGGTGTTAATAATCCATGTTATATGCTGGAATCATAAGACCTAGATACGGTTATAGTATAGCATATTGGATGAAGATAGTGGTGTTAATAATCCATGTTATATGCTGGAATCACAAGACCTAGATAAGGTTATAGTATAGCATATTGGATGAAGATAGTGGGGTTAATAATCCATGTTATATGCTGGAATCACAAGACCTAGATACGGTTATAGTATAGCATATTGGATGAAGATAGTGGTGTTAATAATCCATGTTATATGCCGGAACACAAGACATAGATACGGTTATAGTATAGCATATTGGATGAAGATAGTGGTGTTAATAATCCATGTTATATGCTGGAATCACAAGACCTAGATACGGTTATAGTATAGCATATTGGATGAAGATAGTGGTGTTAATAATCCATGTTATATGCCGGAATCGCAAGACCTAAATACGGTTATAGTATAGCATATTGGATGAAGATAGTGGTGTTAATAATCCATGTTATATGCCGGAATCACAAGACCTAGATACGGTTATAATATAGCATATTGGATGAAGATAGTGGTGTTAATAATCCATGTTATATGCCGGAATCACAAGACCTAGATACGGTTATAGTATAGCATATTGGATGAAGATAGTGGTGTTAATAATCCATGTTATATGCTGGAATCACAAGACCTAGATACGGTTATAGTATAGCATATTGGATGAAGATAGTGGTGTTAATAATCCATGTTATATGCTGGAATCATAAGACCTAGATACGGTTATAGTATAGCATATTGGATGAAGATAGTGGTGATGATAATCCATGTTATATGCTGGAATCATAAGACCTAGATACGGTTATAGTATAGCATATTGGATGAAGATAGTGGTGTTAATAATCCATGTTATATGCTGGAATCACAAGACCTAGATACGGTTATAGTATAGCATATTGGATGAAGATAGTGGTGTTAATAATCCATGTTATATGCCGGAATCACAAGACCTAGATACGGTTATAGTATAGCATATTGGATGAAGATAGTGGTGTTAATAATCCATGTTATATGCCGGAATCACAAGACCTAGATACGGTTATAGTATAGCATATTGGATGAAGATAGTGGGGTTAATAATCCATGTTATATGCCGGAATCACAAGACCTAGATACGGTTATGGTATAGCATATTGGATGAAGATAGTGGTGTTAATAATCCATGTTATATGCCGGAATCACAAGACCTAGATACGGTTATAGTATAGCATATTGGATGAAGATAGTAGTGATGATAATCCATGTTATATGCTGGAATCATAAGACCTAGATACGGTTATGGTATAGCATATTGGATGAAGATAGTGGTGTTAATAATCCATGTTATATGCCGGAATCACAACACCTAGATACGGTTATAGTATAGCATATTGGATGAAGATAGTGGTGTTAATAATCCATGTTATATGCTGGAATCACAAGACCTAGATACGGTTATAGTATAGCATATTGGATGAAGATAGTGGTGTTAATAATCCATGTTATATGCTGGAATCACAAGACCTAGATACGGTTATAGTATAGCATATTGGATGAAGATAGTGGGGTTAATAATCAATGTTATATGCTGGAATCACAAGACCTAGATACGGTTATAGTATAGCATATTGGATGAAGATAGTGGTGTTAATAATCCATGTTATATGCCGGAATCACAAGACCTAGATACGGTTATAGTATAGCATATTGGATGAAGATAGTGGTGTTAATAATCCATGTTATATGCTGGAATCACAAGACCTAGATACGGTTATGGTATAGCATATTGGATGAAGATAGTGGTGTTAATAATCCATGTTATATGCCGGAATCACAAGACCTAGATACGGTTATAGTATAGCATATTGGATGAAGATAGTGGTGTTAATAATCCATGTTATATGCCGGAATCACAAGACCTAGATACGGTTATAGTATAGCATATTGGATGAAGATAGTGGTGTTAATAATCCATGTTATATGCTGGAATCACAAGACCTAGATACGGTTATAGTATAGCATATTGGATGAAGATAGTAGTCATGATAATCCATGTTATATGCTGGAATCACAAGACCTAGATACGGTTATGGTATAGCATATTGGATGAAGATAGTGGTGTTAATAATCCATGTTATATGCCGGAATCACAAGACCTATAGTATAGCATATTGGATGAAGATAGTAGTCATGATAATCCATGTTATATGCTGGAATCATAAGACCTAGATACGGTTATAGAATGGCATATTGGATGAAGATAGTGGTGTTAATAATCCATGTTATATGCTGGAATCGCAAGACCTAGATACGGTTATGGTATAGCATATTGGATGAAGATAGTGGTGTTAATAATCCATGTTATATGCCGGAATCACAAGACCTAGATACGGTTATAGTATAGCATATTGGATGAAGATAGTAGTGATGATAATCCATGTTATATGCTGGAATCATAAGACCTAGATACGGTTATAGTATAGCATATTGGATGAAGATAGTGGTGTTAATAATCCATGTTATATGCTGGAATCACAAGACCTAGATACGGTTATAGTATAGCATATTGGATGAAGATAGTGGTGTTAATAATCCATGTTATATGCCGGAATCACAAGACCTAGATACGGTTATAGTATAGCATATTGGATGAAGATAGTGGTGTTAATAATCCATGTTATATGCTGGAATCACAAGACCTAGATACGGTTATAGTATAGCATATTGGATGAAGATAGTGGTGTTAATAATCCATGTTATATGCCGGAATCACAAGACCTAGATACGGTTATAGTATAGCATATTGGATGAAGATAGTGGTGTTAATAATCCATGTTATATGCTGGAATCACAAGACCTAGATACGGTTATAGTATAGCATATTGGATGAAGATAGTGGGGTTAATAATCCATGTTATATGCTGGAATCACAAGACCTAGATACGGTTATAGTATAGCATATTGGATGAAGATAGTGGTGTTAATAATCCATGTTATATGCCGGAACACAAGACATAGATACGGTTATAGTATAGCATATTGGATGAAGATAGTGGTGTTATTAATCCATGTTATATGCTGGAATCACAAGACCTAGATGCGGTTATAGTATAGCAAATTGGATGAAGATAGTGGTGTTAATAATCCATGTTATATGCCGGAATCACAAGACCTAGATACGGTTATAGTATAGCATATTGGATGAAGATAGTGGTGTTAATAATCCATGTTATATGCCGGAATCACAAGACCTAGATACGGTTATAGTATAGCATATTGGATGAAGATAGTGGTGTTAATAATCCATGTTATATGCCGGAATCACAAGACCTAGATACGGTTATAGTATAGCATATTGGATGAAGATAGTGGTGTTAATAATCCATGTTATATGCCGGAATCACAAGACCTAGATACGGTTATAGTATAGCATATTGGATGAAGATAGTGGTGTTAATAATCCATGTTATATGCTGGAATCACAAGACCTAGATACGGTTATAGTATAGCATATTGGATGAAGATAGTGGTGTTAATAATCCATGTTATATGCCGGAATCACAAGACCTAGATACGGTTATAGTATAGCATATTGGATGAAGATAGTGGTGTTAATCATCCATGTATTATGCCGGAATCACAAGACCTAGATACGGTTATAGTATAGCATATTGGATGAAGATAGTGGTGTTAATAATCCATGTTATATGCCGGAATCACAAGACCTAGATACGGTTATAGTATAGCATATTGTATGAAGATAGTGGTGTTAATAATCCATGTTATATGCTGGAATCACAAGACCTAGATACGGTTATAGTATAGCATATTGGATGAAGATAGTGGGGTTAATAATCCATGTTATATGCTGGAATCACAAGACCTAGATACGGTTATAGTATAGCATATTGGATGAAGATAGTGGTGTTAATAATCCATGTTATATGCCGGAATCACAAGACCTAGATACGGTTATAGTATAGCATATTGGATGAAGATAGTGGTGTTAATAATCCATGTTATATGCCGGAATCACAAGACCTAGATACGGTTATAGTATAGCATATTGGATGAAGATAGTGGTGTTAATCATCCATGTATTATGCCGGAATCACAAGACCTAGATACGGTTATAGTATAGCATATTGGATGAAGATAGTGGTGTTAATAATCCATGTTATATGCTGGAATCACAAGACCTCGATACGGTTATAGTATAGCATATTGGATGAAGATAGTGGTGTTAATAATCCATGTTATATGCCGGAATCACAAGACCTAGATACGGTTATAGTATAGCATATTGGATGAAGATAGTGGTGTTAATAATCCATGTTATATGCCGGAATCACAAGACCTAGATACGGTTATAGTATAGCATATTGGATGAAGATAGTGGTGTTAATAATCCATGTTATATGCCGGAATCACAAGACCTAGATACGGTTATAGTATAGCATATTGGATGAAGATAGTGGTGTTAATAATCCATGTTATATGCTGGAATCACAAGACCTAGATACGGTTATAGTATAGCATATTGGATGAAGATAGTGGTGTTAATAATCCATGTTATATGCCGGAATCACAAGACCTAGATACGGTTATAGTATAGCATATTGGATGAAGATAGTAGTCATGATAATCCATGTTATATGCTGGAATCACAAGACCTAGATACGGTTATGGTATAGCATATTGGATGAAGATAGTGGTGTTAATAATCCATGTTATATGCCGGAATCACAAGACCTAGATACGGTTATAGTATAGCATATTGGATGAAGATAGTGGTGTTAATAATCCATGTTATATGCCGGAATCACAAGACCTAGATACGGTTATAGTATAGCATATTGGATGAAGATAGTGGTGTTAATAATCCATGTTATATGCCGGAATCACAAGACCTAGATACGGTTATAGTATAGGATATTGGATGAAGATAGTGGGGTTAATAATCAATGTTATATGCTGGAATCACAAGACCTAGATACGGTTATAGTATAGCATATAGGATGAAGATAGTGGTGTTAATAATCCATGTTATATGCCGGAATCACAAGACCTAGATACGGTTATAGTATAGCATATTGGATGAAGATAGTGGTGTTAATAATCCATGTTATATGCCGGAATCACAAGACCTAGATACGGTTATAGTATAGCATATTGGATGAAGATAGTGGGGTTAATAATCAATGTTATATGCTGGAATCACAAGACCTAGATACGGTTATAGTATAGCATATTGGATGAAGATAGTGGTGTTAATAATCCATGTTATATGCCGGAATCACAAGACCTAGATACGGTTATAGTATAGCATATTGGATGAAGATAGTGGTGTTAATAATCCATGTTATATGCCGGAATCACAAGACCTAGATACGGTTATAGTATAGCATATTGGATGAAGATAGTGGTGTTAATAATCCATGTTATATGCCGGAATCACAAGACCTAGATACGGTTATAGTATAGCATATTGGATGAAGATAGTGGTGTTAATAATCCATGTTATATGCTGGAATCACAAGACCTAGATACGGTTATAGTATAGCATATTGGATGAAGATAGTGGTGTTAATAATCCATGTTATATGCCGGAATCACAAGACCTAGATACGGTTATAGTATAGCATATTGGATGAAGATAGTGGTGTTAATCATCCATGTATTATGCCGGAATCACAAGACCTAGATACGGTTATAGTATAGCATATTGGATGAAGATAGTGGTGTTAATAATCCATGTTATATGCCGGAATCACAAGACCTAGATACGGTTATAGTATAGCATATTGTATGAAGATAGTGGTGTTAATAATCCATGTTATATGCTGGAATCACAAGACCTAGATACGGTTATAGTATAGCATATTGGATGAAGATAGTGGGGTTAATAATCCATGTTATATGCTGGAATCACAAGACCTAGATACGGTTATAGTATAGCATATTGGATGAAGATAGTGGTGTTAATAATCCATGTTATATGCCGGAATCACAAGACCTAGATACGGTTATAGTATAGCATATTGGATGAAGATAGTGGTGTTAATAATCCATGTTATATGCCGGAATCACAAGACCTAGATACGGTTATAGTATAGCATATTGGATGAAGATAGTGGTGTTAATCATCCATGTATTATGCCGGAATCACAAGACCTAGATACGGTTATAGTATAGCATATTGGATGAAGATAGTGGTGTTAATAATCCATGTTATATGCTGGAATCACAAGACCTCGATACGGTTATAGTATAGCATATTGGATGAAGATAGTGGTGTTAATAATCCATGTTATATGCCGGAATCACAAGACCTAGATACGGTTATAGTATAGCATATTGGATGAAGATAGAAGTGATGATAATCCATGTTATATGCTGGAATCACAAGACCTAGATACGGTTATAGTATAGCATATTGGATGAAGATAGTAGTCATGATAATCCATGTTATATGCTGGAATCACAAGACCTAGATACGGTTATGGTATAGCATATTGGATGAAGATAGTGGTGTTAATAATCCATGTTATATGCCGGAATCACAAGACCTATAGTATAGCATATTGGATGAAGATAGTAGTCATGATAATCCATGTTATATGCTGGAATCATAAGACCTAGATACGGTTATAGTATAGCATATTGGATGAAGATAGTGGTGTTAATAATCCATGTTATATGCTGGAATCACAAGACCTAGATACGGTTATGGTATAGCATATTGGATGAAGATAGTGGTGTTAATAATCCATGTTAAATGCTGGAATCACGAGACCTAGATACGGTTATAGTATAACATATTGGATGAATATAGTGGTGTTAATAATCCATGTTATATGCCGAAATCACAAGTCCTAGATACGGTTATAGTATAGCATATTGGATGAAGATAGTGGTGTTAATAATCCATGTTATATGCCGGAATCACAAGACCTAGATACGGTTATAGTATAGCATATTGGATGAAGATAGTGGTGTTAATAATCCATGTTATATGCCGGAATCACAAGACCTAGATACGGTTATAGTATAGCATATTGGATGAAGATAGTAGTGATGATAATCCATGTTATATGCTGGAATCATAAGACCTAGATACGGTTATAGTATAGCATATTGGATGAAGATAGTGGTGTTAATAATCCATGTTATATGCTGGAATCACAAGACCTAGATACGGTTATAGTATAGCATATTGGATGAAGATAGTGGTGTTAATAATCCATGTTATATGCCGGAATCACAAGACCTAGATACGGTTATAGTATAGCATATTGGATGAAGATAGTGGTGTTAATAATCCATGTTATATGCTGGAATCACAAGACCTAGATACGGTTATAGTATAGCATATTGGATGAAGATAGTGGTGTTAATAATCCATGTTATATGCCGGAATCACAAGACCTAGATACGGTTATAGTATAGCATATTGGATGAAGATAGTGGTGTTAATAATCCATGTTATATGCTGGAATCACAAGACCTAGATACGGTTATAGTATAGCATATTGGATGAAGATAGTGGGGTTAATAATCCATGTTATATGCTGGAATCACAAGACCTAGATACGGTTATAGTATAGCATATTGGATGAAGATAGTGGTGTTAATAATCCATGTTATATGCCGGAACACAAGACATAGATACGGTTATAGTATAGCATATTGGATGAAGATAGTGGTGTTAATAATCCATGTTATATGCTGGAATCACAAGACCTAGATACGGTTATAGTATAGCATATTGGATGAAGATAGTGGTGTTAATAATCCATGTTATATGCCGGAATCGCAAGACCTAAATACGGTTATAGTATAGCATATTGGATGAAGATAGTGGTGTTAATAATCCATGTTATATGCCGGAATCACAAGACCTAGATACGGTTATAATATAGCATATTGGATGAAGATAGTGGTGTTAATAATCCATGTTATATGCCGGAATCACAAGACCTAGATACGGTTATAGTATAGCATATTGGATGAAGATAGTGGTGTTAATAATCCATGTTATATGCCGGAATCACAAGACCTAGATACGGTTATAGTATAGCATATTGGATGAAGATAGTGGTGTTAATAATCCATGTTATATGCTGGAATCACAAGACCTAGATACGGTTATAGTATAGCATATTGGATGAAGATAGTGGTGTTAATAATCCATGTTATATGCTGGAATCACAAGACCTAGATACGGTTATAGTATAGCATATTGGATGAAGATAGTGGGGTTAATAATCCATGTTATATGCTGGAATCACAAGACCTAGATACGGTTATAGTATAGCATATTGGATGAAGATAGTGGTGTTAATAATCCATGTTATATGCCGGAATCACAAGACCTAGATACGGTTATAGTATAGCATATTGGATGAAGATAGTGGTGTTAATAATCCATGTTATATGCCGGAATCACAAGACCTAGATACGGTTATAGTATAGCATATTGGATGAAGATAGTGGTGTTAATAATCCATGTTATATGCCGGAATCACAAGACCTAGATACGGTTATAGTATTGCATATTGGATGAAGATAGTGGTGTTAATAATCCATGTTATATGCTGGAATCATAAGACCTAGATACGGTTATAGTATAGCATATTGGATGAAGATAGTGGTGTTAATAATCCATGTTATATGCTGGAATCACAAGACCTAGATACGGTTATAGTATAGCATATTGGATGAAGATAGTGGGGTTAATAATCCATGTTATATGCTGGAATCACAAGACCTAGATACGGTTATAGTATAGCATATTGGATGAAGATAGTGGTGTTAATAATCCATGTTATATGCCGGAACACAAGACATAGATACGGTTATAGTATAGCATATTGGATGAAGATAGTGGTGTTAATAATCCATGTTATATGCTGGAATCACAAGACCTAGATACGGTTATAGTATAGCATATTGGATGAAGATAGTGGTGTTAATAATCCATGTTATATGCCGGAATCGCAAGACCTAAATACGGTTATAGTATAGCATATTGGATGAAGATAGTGGTGTTAATAATCCATGTTATATGCCGGAATCACAAGACCTAGATACGGTTATAATATAGCATATTGGATGAAGATAGTGGTGTTAATAATCCATGTTATATGCCGGAATCACAAGACCTAGATACGGTTATAGTATAGCATATTGGATGAAGATAGTGGTGTTAATAATCCATGTTATATGCTGGAATCACAAGACCTAGATACGGTTATAGTATAGCATATTGGATGAAGATAGTGGTGTTAATAATCCATGTTATATGCTGGAATCATAAGACCTAGATACGGTTATAGTATAGCATATTGGATGAAGATAGTGGTGATGATAATCCATGTTATATGCTGGAATCATAAGACCTAGATACGGTTATAGTATAGCATATTGGATGAAGATAGTGGTGTTAATAATCCATGTTATATGCTGGAATCACAAGACCTAGATACGGTTATAGTATAGCATATTGGATGAAGATAGTGGTGTTAATAATCCATGTTATATGCCGGAATCACAAGACCTAGATACGGTTATAGTATAGCATATTGGATGAAGATAGTGGTGTTAATAATCCATGTTATATGCCGGAATCACAAGACCTAGATACGGTTATAGTATAGCATATTGGATGAAGATAGTGGGGTTAATAATCAATGTTATATGCTGGAATCACAAGACCTAGATACGGTTATAGTATAGCATATTGGATGAAGATAGTGGTGTTAATAATCCATGTTATATGCCGGAATCACAAGACCTAGATACGGTTATAGTATAGCATATTGGATGAAGATAGTGGTGTTAATAATCCATGTTATATGCTGGAATCACAAGACCTAGATACGGTTATAATATAGCATATTGGATGAAGATAGTGGTGTTAATAATCCATGTTATATGCCGGAATCACAAGACCTAGATACGGTTATAGTATAGCATATTGGATGAAGATAGTGGTGTTAATAATCCATGTTATATGCCGGAATCACAAGACCTAGATACGGTTATAGTATAGCATATTGGATGAAGATAGTAGTGATGATAATCCATGTTATATGCTGGAATCACAAGACCTAGATACGGTTATAGTATAGCATATTGGATGAAGATAGTAGTCATGATAATCCATGTTATATGCTGGAATCACAAGACCTAGATACGGTTATGGTATAGCATATTGGATGAAGATAGTGGTGTTAATAATCCATGTTATATGCCGGAATCACAAGACCTATAGTATAGCATATTGGATGAAGATAGTAGTCATGATAATCCATGTTATATGCTGGAATCATAAGACCTAGATACGGTTATAGTATAGCATATTGGATGAAGATAGTGGTGTTAATAATCCATGTTATATGCTGGAATCACAAGACCTAGATACGGTTATGGTATAGCATATTGGATGAAGATAGTGGTGTTAATAATCCATGTTATATGCCGGAATCACAAGACCTAGATACGGTTATAGTATAGCATATTGGATGAAGATAGTAGTGATGATAATCCATGTTATATGCTGGAATCATAAGACCTAGATACGGTTATAGTATAGCATATTGGATGAAGATAGTGGTGTTAATAATCCATGTTATATGCCGGAATCACAAGACCTAGATACGGTTATAGTATAGCATATTGGATGAAGATAGTGGTGTTAATAATCCATGTTATATGCTGGAATCACAAGACCTAGATACGGTTATAGTATAGCATATTGGATGAAGATAGTGGTGTTAATAATCCATGTTATATGCTGGAATCACAAGACCTAGATACGGTTATAGTATAGCATATTGGATGAAGATAGTGGGGTTAATAATCAATGTTATATGCTGGAATCACAAGACCTAGATACGGTTATAGTATAGCATATTGGATGAAGATAGTGGTGTTAATAATCCATGTTATATGCCGGAATCACAAGACCTAGATACGGTTATAGTATAGCATATTGGATGAAGATAGTGGTGTTAATAATCCATGTTATATGCTGGAATCACAAGACCTAGATACGGTTATGGTATAGCATATTGGATGAAGATAGTGGTGTTAATAATCCATGTTATATGCCGGAATCACAAGACCTAGATACGGTTATAGTATAGCATATTGGATGAAGATAGTGGTGTTAATAATCCATGTTATATGCCGGAATCACAAGACCTAGATACGGTTATAGTATAGCATATTGGATGAAGATAGTGGTGTTAATAATCCATGTTATATGCCGGAATCACAAGACCTAGATACGGTTATAGTATAGCATATTGGATGAAGATAGTAGTGATGATAATCCATGTTATATGCTGGAATCACAAGACCTAGATACGGTTATAGTATAGCATATTGGATGAAGATAGTAGTCATGATAATCCATGTTATATGCTGGAATCACAAGACCTAGATACGGTTATGGTATAGCATATTGGATGAAGATAGTGGTGTTAATAATCCATGTTATATGCCGGAATCACAAGACCTATAGTATAGCATATTGGATGAAGATAGTAGTCATGATAATCCATGTTATATGCTGGAATCATAAGACCTAGATACGGTTATAGAATAGCATATTGGATGAAGATAGTGGTGTTAATAATCCATGTTATATGCTGGAATCGCAAGACCTAGATACGGTTATGGTATAGCATATTGGATGAAGATAGTGGTGTTAATAATCCATGTTATATGCCGGAATCACAAGACCTAGATACGGTTATAGTATAGCATATTGGATGAAGATAGTAGTGATGATAATCCATGTTATATGCTGGAATCATAAGACCTAGATACGGTTATAGTATAGCATATTGGATGAAGATAGTGGTGTTAATAATCCATGTTATATGCTGGAATCACAAGACCTAGATACGGTTATAGTATAGCATATTGGATGAAGATAGTGGTGTTAATAATCCATGTTATATGCCGGAATCACAAGACCTAGATACGGTTATAGTATAGCATATTGGATGAAGATAGTGGTGTTAATAATCCATGTTATATGCTGGAATCACAAGACCTAGATACGGTTATAGTATAGCATATTGGATGAAGATAGTGGTGTTAATAATCCATGTTATATGCCGGAATCACAAGACCTAGATACGGTTATAGTATAGCATATTGGATGAAGATAGTGGTGTTAATAATCCATGTTATATGCTGGAATCACAAGACCTAGATACGGTTATAGTATAGCATATTGGATGAAGATAGTGGGGTTAATAATCCATGTTATATGCTGGAATCACAAGACCTAGATACGGTTATAGTATAGCATATTGGATGAAGATAGTGGTGTTAATAATCCATGTTATATGCCGGAACACAAGACATAGATACGGTTATAGTATAGCATATTGGATGAAGATAGTGGTGTTATTAATCCATGTTATATGCTGGAATCACAAGACCTAGATGCGGTTATAGTATAGCAAATTGGATGAAGATAGTGGTGTTAATAATCCATGTTATATGCCGGAATCACAAGACCTAGATACGGTTATAGTATAGCATATTGGATGAAGATAGTGGTGTTAATAATCCATGTTATATGCCGGAATCACAAGACCTAGATACGGTTATAGTATAGCATATTGTATGAAGATAGTGGTGTTAATAATCCATGTTATATGCCGGAATCACAAGACCTAGATACGGTTATAGTATAGCATATTGGATGAAGATAGTGGTGTTAATAATCCATGTTATATGCCGGAATCACAAGACCTAGATACGGTTATAGTATAGCATATTGGATGAAGATAGTGGTGTTAATAATCCATGTTATATGCTGGAATCACAAGACCTAGATACGGTTATAGTATAGCATATTGGATGAAGATAGTGGTGTTAATAATCCATGTTATATGCCGGAATCACAAGACCTAGATACGGTTATAGTATAGCATATTGGATGAAGATAGTGGTGTTAATCATCCATGTATTATGCCGGAATCACAAGACCTAGATACGGTTATAGTATAGCATATTGGATGAAGATAGTGGTGTTAATAATCCATGTTATATGCCGGAATCACAAGACCTAGATACGGTTATAGTATAGCATATTGTATGAAGATAGTGGTGTTAATAATCCATGTTATATGCTGGAATCACAAGACCTAGATACGGTTATAGTATAGCATATTGGATGAAGATAGTGGGGTTAATAATCCATGTTATATGCTGGAATCACAAGACCTAGATACGGTTATAGTATAGCATATTGGATGAAGATAGTGGTGTTAATAATCCATGTTATATGCCGGAATCACAAGACCTAGATACGGTTATAGTATAGCATATTGGATGAAGATAGTGGTGTTAATAATCCATGTTATATGCCGGAATCACAAGACCTAGATACGGTTATAGTATAGCATATTGGATGAAGATAGTGGTGTTAATCATCCATGTATTATGCCGGAATCACAAGACCTAGATACGGTTATAGTATAGCATATTGGATGAAGATAGTGGTGTTAATAATCCATGTTATATGCTGGAATCACAAGACCTCGATACGGTTATAGTATAGCATATTGGATGAAGATAGTGGTGTTAATAATCCATGTTATATGCCGGAATCACAAGACCTAGATACGGTTATAGTATAGCATATTGGATGAAGATAGTGGTGTTAATAATCCATGTTATATGCCGGAATCACAAGACCTAGATACGGTTATAGTATAGCATATTGGATGAAGATAGTGGTGTTAATAATCCATGTTATATGCCGGAATCACAAGACCTAGATACGGTTATAGTATAGCATATTGGATGAAGATAGTGGTGTTAATAATCCATGTTATATGCTGGAATCACAAGACCTAGATACGGTTATAGTATAGCATATTGGATGAAGATAGTGGTGTTAATAATCCATGTTATATGCCGGAATCACAAGACCTAGATACGGTTATAGTATAGCATATTGGATGAAGATAGTGGTGTTAATAATCCATGTTATATGCCGGAATCACAAGACCTAGATACGGTTATAGTATAGCATATTGGATGAAGATAGTGGTGTTAATAATCCATGTTATATGCCGGAATCACAAGACCTAGATACGGCTATAGTATAGCATATTGGATGAAGATAGTGGTGTTAATAATCCATGTTATATGCCGGAATCACAAGACCTAGATACGGTTATAGTATAGCATATTGGATGAAGATAGTGGGGTTAATAATCAATGTTATATGCTGGAATCACAAGACCTAGATACGGTTATAGTATAGCATATTGGATGAAGATAGTGGTGTTAATAATCCATGTTATATGCCGGAATCACAAGACCTAGATACGGTTATAGTATAGCATATTGGATGAAGATAGTGGGGTTAATAATCAATGTTATATGCTGGAATCACAAGACCTAGATACGGTTATAGTATAGCATATTGGATGAAGATAGTGGTGTTAATAATCCATGTTATATGCCGGAATCACAAGACCTAGATACGGTTATAGTATAGCATATTGGATGAAGATAGTGGTGTTAATAATCCATGTTATATGCCGGAATCACAAGACCTAGATACGGTTATAGTATAGCATATTGGATGAAGATAGTGGTGTTAATAATCCATGTTATATGCCGGAATCACAAGACCTAGATACGGTTATAGTATAGCATATTGGATGAAGATAGTGGGGTTAATAATCAATGTTATATGCTGGAATCACAAGACCTAGATACGGTTATAGTATAGCATATTGGATGAAGATAGTGGTGTTAATAATCCATGTTATATGCCGGAATCACAAGACCTAGATACGGTTATAGTATAGCATATTGGATGAAGATAGTGGTGTTAATAATCCATGTTATATGCCGGAATCACAAGACCTAGATACGGTTATAGTATAGCATATTGGATGAAGATAGTGGGGTTAATAATCAATGTTATATGCTGGAATCACAAGACCTAGATACGGTTATAGTATAGCATATTGGATGAAGATAGTGGTGTTAATAATCCATGTTATATGCCGGAATCACAAGACCTAGATACGGTTATAGTATAGCATATTGGATGAAGATAGTGGTGTTAATAATCCATGTTATATGCCGGAATCACAAGACCTAGATACGGTTATAGTATAGCATATTGGATGAAGATAGTGGTGTTAATAATCCATGTTATATGCCGGAATCACAAGACCTAGATACGGTTATAGTATAGCATATTGGATGAAGATAGTGGTGTTAATAATCCATGTTATATGCTGGAATCACAAGACCTAGATACGGTTATAGTATAGCATATTGGATGAAGATAGTGGTGTTAATCATCCATGTATTATGCCGGAATCACAAGACCTAGATACGGTTATAGTATAGCATATTGGATGAAGATAGTGGTGTTAATAATCCATGTTATATGCCGGAATCACAAGACCTAGATACGGTTATAGTATAGCATATTGGATGAAGATAGTGGTGTTAATCATCCATGTATTATGCCGGAATCACAAGACCTAGATACGGTTATAGTATAGCATATTGGATGAAGATAGTGGTGTTAATAATCCATGTTATATGCCGGAATCACAAGACCTAGATACGGTTATAGTATAGCATATTGTATGAAGATAGTGGTGTTAATAATCCATGTTATATGCTGGAATCACAAGACCTAGATACGGTTATAGTATAGCATATTGGATGAAGATAGTGGGGTTAATAATCCATGTTATATGCTGGAATCACAAGACCTAGATACGGTTATAGTATAGCATATTGGATGAAGATAGTGGTGTTAATAATCCATGTTATATGCCGGAATCACAAGACCTAGATACGGTTATAGTATAGCATATTGGATGAAGATAGTGGTGTTAATAATCCATGTTATATGCCGGAATCACAAGACCTAGATACGGTTATAGTATAGCATATTGGATGAAGATAGTGGTGTTAATCATCCATGTATTATGCCGGAATCACAAGACCTAGATACGGTTATAGTATAGCATATTAGATGAAGATAGTGGTGTTAATAATCCATGTTATATGCTGGAATCACAAGACCTCGATACGGTTATAGTATAGCATATTGGATGAAGATAGTGGTGTTAATAATCCATGTTATATGCCGGAATCACAAGACCTAGATACGGTTATAGTATAGCATATTGGATGAAGATAGTAGTGATGATAATCCATGTTATATGCTGGAATCACAAGACCTAGATACGGTTATAGTATAGCATATTGGATGAAGATAGTAGTCATGATAATCCATGTTATATGCTGGAATCACAAGACCTAGATACGGTTATGGTATAGCATATTGGATGAAGATAGTGATGTTAATAATCCATGTTATATGCCGGAATCACAAGACCTATAGTATAGCATATTGGATGAAGATAGTAGTCATGATAATCCATGTTATATGCTGGAATCATAAGACCTAGATACGGTTATAGTATAGCATATTGGATGAAGATAGTGGTGTTAATAATCCATGTTATATGCTGGAATCACAAGACCTAGATACGGTTATGGTATAGCATATTGGATGAAGATAGTGGTGTTAATAATCCATGTTAAATGCTGGAATCACGAGACCTAGATACGGTTATAGTATAACATATTGGATGAATATAGTGGTGTTAATAATCCATGTTATATGCCGAAATCACAAGTCCTAGATACGGTTATAGTATAGCATATTGGATGAAGATAGTAGTGATGATATTCCATGTTATATGCTGGAATCATAAGACCTAGATACGGTTATAGTATAGCATATTGGATGAAGATAGTGGTGTTAATAATCCATGTTATATGCTGGAATCACAAGACCTAGATACGGTTATAGTATAGCATATTGGATGAAGATAGTGGTGTTAATAATCCATGTTATATGCCGGAATCACAAGACCTAGATACGGTTATAGTATAGCATATTGGATGAAGATAGTGGTGTTAATAATCCATGTTATATGCTGGAATCACAAGACCTAGATACGGTTATAGTATAGCATATTGGATGAAGATAGTGGTGTTAATAATCCATGTTATATGCCGGAATCACAAGACCTAGATACGGTTATAGTATAGCATATTGGATGAAGATAGTGGTGTTAATAATCCATGTTATATGCTGGAATCACAAGACCTAGATACGGTTATAGTATAGCATATTGGATGAAGATAGTGGGGTTAATAATCCATGTTATATGCTGGAATCACAAGACCTAGATACGGTTATAGTATAGCATATTGGATGAAGATAGTGGTGTTAATAATCCATGTTATATGCCGGAACACAAGACATAGATACG
>JBAIZL010000081.1:185000-195000 GCA_036971475.1 Prosapia bicincta | reverse complement strand
TCTTGATTGAATGTTATATATTAAACACTCGGATATGAAATATGTGTTGCATATTGTTTAAAATGTGTTGGAATATCATTTTATATGGTTGGATGTTGCCTAGCATCCAAAATTTGGAATGAATTTAATGAAATGTCTTAAGATGAGATAAGATAGAAAAATCTTGTCTCATGCTAATTTAGCACCTAAAAATTACATTTTGAAAAAATTGTTATGTCGTCGAGAGGTCTTACTAAAACCTAGCGCCGTTTTCTAGGTTAATATTTTCCTGCTATAATTAATTGGTTGGGGGGGGGGTTGGTGTTTCATATCCCACTTGGCTACACCTCTAAAACTTACTATGCAAGAAACTGTCCAGGAATGTACTCAACTATTTCCCAAAGTTTCATTGCGATTGGATCAGTGGTTTAGTAATGTATAAGGCTCATTAATACATACATACATACATATATATATGTATAAAATTTATATGTATGTTATTATTATTTCTTATATATATATATATATATATATATATATATATATATATATATATATATATATATATATATTGTACCGTTCTAGCCCTTCTTCCTGGGGTAAGTATTACTTTATTAAAAAAAGTGTGTTATTATTAATTAATTATTGCTTATTACCAACATAATTAATCACTTACCAGGGTCCTAGTTCTCCGTTACAGCTCAGGCATAATAATGTCTCTCTGTAAACGGTCTTCTAATCTTGAAGGTAGAACTAGGTTACTTGAGAAATGAGAATTGAAAGTTTTAAAATTCAAAGTTATACAATTTATTAATCAATGACAAATTACAAAAGAACAAATGACACGAATGGGTCGAGTAATTAACTTTTAATTACTTCTAACTATTCCATACTTATTTTAATTACTAGTTAACTTTTCAAATTAAATTTTTCAAATTTATATATATATATATATATATATATATATATATATATATATATATATATATATATAGAGAGAGAGAGAGAGAGAGAGAGAGAGAGAAGCTAGTAACTTAAGCTTTCAAATATAACCTTTGATATGGATATCCAAGGGACAATTTCTACCGTTCATTTGTTATTCTTTTATCATTTAAAATTCAACTTAGTTAACATTAAAATAAATTTTCTTTAATATTGTCTAAAACGTACCTGGTTGTGCACATTACTTGTAAAACACTTTAACACATATCATTAAACATTGCACATCGATGTTGTACACTAATCACTGCACATCGCATTTGGAATCACCGCTCTTAAACAAAAATTATATAAACTTTTACTTATTTGAAACACATAAATCATCGCTTCTGACTTCTTCTTTTGTTGGGTTAATAAAATTTGGTATTGACCTTAACATCTTAAATTTTGAATACTGGAAGCTTACAAATATCTAAGTTATGTCCGAAAATGCCATCACGTCTGTCTCGTTCGAAGACTTTTAGAGAAGTGGGGTCGTTGCAAGGACGCGCTAACTGAAATTTTCAAACAAACTCCCACCCTTACTTATATATATGAATATTCTGATTGATTCAAAAGTATCGCCTCGTACTTACGACACATGGCCTTGATGTAGTTAATTGCCTTAAGTTACTAACTCGTACGGTATTTTTCTATTTCGCCCGCTAGGACCGCTCACCACCTACGCTAGCTTCACAATGTGCACCAATAAAACAAAAATTTTCTTTTATATAGGGACGATATAATTATTAAATAAAAATTAAATATATTAATGAATTTATATGTAACACCTTATTTTTAAGAGTGTTACAATATATATATATATATATATATATATATATATATATATATATATATATATGTATATATATATATATATATATAAAGTTATTATTATTACTTGTGAATAATTTTTTCCACCACTACGTGCAATAATTTTACCTTGTGTGATGAGGCATATTTTGGTCATTTGACCATTGTCGAATCACTGATTATTTTTCTCTATTTTTCTGATGTACAGCAGCAAGATAGAGAAAAATAATCAGTGATTCGACAATGGTCAAGTGACCGAAAGGTGCCTCATCACACAAGGTAAAATTATTGCACTTAGTGGTGGAAAAAATTATTTACAAATAATAATAATAACTTCATAAAGTCAGTGCAACGGAAAAATAATGGACAACGTGAAATATCACGATATTTATATATATATATATATATATATATATATATATATATATATATATATATAAGAACATAATAATAATAACATATATATTTAATATGTGTATTATTTATATATGTATATGTATATGTATATTTATATATGTATATATAGATTTTCAGATTACGTTGTTATTGTTAAATACTAATTTCTATCAATTAATTTATATTTGTTTAAAAAACTATTTATAAAAATAATAGGAGGAAGAATTTTATCAATTAAATTTTTTCACACAATGAATATTCTCCTGCGCAGTCAAATGTTTGAAACCAGGCCGTTAATGAGACTATTTGTAGTCATTTTAGAAATGGTAAACATAGTTTAGCAATTACTTTTATTCATATTTCTATTTATGAAATTTAAATTCTTATATATGTATAAATATATATATATATATATATATATATATATATATATATATATATATATATATATATATATATATATTAGAGTACTAAGGATAGGGACTAACTCAGCCGAGTACTAACTAAGGATAGGGACTAACTAAGCCGAGTACTAACTAGGTGTAGGAATTCACTACGCAGAGTACTAACTAAGAATAGGGACTAACTGAGCCGAGTACTAACTAAGGATAGGGACTAACTGAGCTGAGTACTAACTAGGTGTAGGAATTCACTGCGCAGAGTACTAACTAAGAATAGGGACTAACTGAGCCGAGTACTAACTAAGGATAGGGACTAACTAAGCCGAGTACTAACTAGGTGTAGGAATTCACTACGCAGAGTACTAACTAAGAATAGGGACTAACTGAGCCGAGTACTAACTAAGGATAGGGACTAACTGAGCTGAGTACTAACTAGGTGTAGGAATTCACTGCGCAGATTACTAACTAAGGATAGGGGCTAACTGAGCCGAGTACTAACTAGGTGTAGGAATTCACTGCGCAGAGTACTAACTAAGAATAGGGACGAACTGAGCCGAGTACTAACTAAGGATAGGGACTAACTGAGCTGAGTACTAACTAGGTGTAGGAATTCACTGCGCAGATTACTAACTAATGATAGAAATTAACTGAGCCGAGTACTAACTATATATATATATATATATATATATATATATATATATATATATATATATATATAGTTTTTCTGTACATGTGTAAAAAAACTATATTTTAAACTATGCGACCTAAACACTAATAATGTAGCTATAAAGAGTTAGTGCTATAAACAGCTGGATTCGGGTAAAAATCGTTAGAGCTAATAACAAATGAAAAAGCTTTTAGTGGTTACCATGCAATTACCAAGAGTCCTGATCCAGTCAGTGTTGAAGATGACAGTCGCTAACCCCCTCTTTCTCTGAGGAACAAATTAACATTGAAATTACCGGCAAAACAAATATTACCATGTGCAATTAATACCGCTGTGTTGAGATAGTTTTTTTAAACTCAGTCATTTTGTTTTATATATTCTATATTTTCTGTTAATTATTTTTGACATTTACTCATTTTCGGTGAGGTATAAAGACAACTCAAAAAATTACCCATTAAAAATAAGAAACGATATTACGATTTGTCTCTAGAGTTATATTTAATTTCAATGTTTACCTTAAACTTTAAAACCAATTTTAAATAACATTGGTATATTTTTAAAGTGAAACAGCTTCTCAGGAACGCTATTGCTTTTATTATTCTAGTTTTTGCTGATATTTCCTCTTCAATAATAACGTAAACAAATGGAAACATTCAAGGAACCATATCGGCTGCAAGACATGTGAGACGAGGAATGTATTAGGATGATGTAGCTAGAGCAGTGTTCACGAATGAGACGGTTTTATTCAGATGTAAGAGGATTTGGAACAGATTGTCTACGCTTCTCCACCGTTATAAAGGGGTTTATGGTTGTTCCACTTGCAAACATGTTCCTCTCTATCCTCTATGTAGTCCTGGTGGATCTAGGCCAACCTACCCTTGAGCTATGTGTTACAATTGTGCATAATCGGCCATCTATATTGACACTTAAATTCCGCTCAGTTATTGCAGATCGTGATCACACCACAAAGCCCGTAGGAGTCAGGCGTTACTTTGTCATAATCGTCTACTCTCCTTCAAAGCCCACAATGTTTACATTGATTGTTCACATTGTTTACATTAGTACTCTGCGCAGTGAGTCCCTATCCTTAGTCAGTACCCTGCGCAGTGAGTTCCTACTTCTAGTCAGTACCCTGCGCAGTGAGTTCCTACACCTAATCAGTACACTGCGCAGTCAGTTCCTACCCCTAGTTAGTACTCGGCTCAATTAGTTCATATCCTTAGTTAGTACCCTGCGCAGTGAGTCCCTATCCTTAGTCAGTACACTGCGCAGTGAGTTCCTACCCCTAGTTAGTACTCGGCTCAGTTAGTCCCTATCCTTAGTAAGTACTCGGCTCAGTTAGTCTCTATCATTAGTTAGTACTCTGCGCAGTGAATTACTACATCTAGTTAGTACTCGGTTCAGTTAGTCCCTATCCTTAGTTAGTACTCTGCGCAGTTAATTCCTACACCTAGTTAGTACTCGGCTCAGTTAGTCCCTATCCTCAGTCAGTACTCGGCTCAGTTAGTCCCTATTCTTAGCTAGTACTCTGCGCAGTTAATTCCTACACCTAGTTAGTACTCGGCTCAGTTAGTCCCTATCCTTAGTTAGTACTCGGCTGAGTTAGTCCCTATCCTCAGTCAGTACTCGGCTCAGTTAGTCCCTATTCTTAGCTAGTACTCTGCGCAGTTAATTCCTACACCTAGTTAGTACTCGGCTCAGTTAGTCCCTATCCTCAGTCAGTACTCGGCTCAGTTAGTCCCTATTCTTAGCTAGTACTCTGCGCAGTTAATTCCTACACCTAGTTAGTACTCGGCTCAGTTAGTCCCTATCCTCAGTCAGTACTCGGCTCAGTTAGTCCCTATTCTTAGCTAGTACTCTGCGCAGTTAATTCCTACACCTAGTTAGTACTCGGCTCAGTTAGTCCCTATCCTTAGTTAGAACTCGGCTGAGTTAGTCCATATCCTTAGTAATCTGCGCAGTGAGTCTCTATCCTTAGTTAGCACCTTATTAGATATTAAGCACTCTATCAGATTGCGTCATGATTCAATTTCAAGGGGAATATGACTGCCAGGATCCACCATGTTGTGACGTATAAAAGACCGATTTATCACCCTTCCTATCCTCAACGTGAAACCATCATGAAGAGAGATGCAGGGCCTTTTGGGTTGCTCTGAAAAGTATGAGGCTAATAATAATAACACACATACACACACACACTCACACACACACACATACACACACACACACACACACACACAGTAACGGGCTTAAATTGAGAATTAAAGCGTTAGAATGGAAATTTTAAAATTAAAAAATATAAAATTTTAAAATTTGAAAATACACAAATATAAAAATAAATACAGTGCCATAAGCAGCTATTTAAACAAACTTTATAAAGTAAAGCCATTATTAAAGAGGGGAGTTTCTTTATTAGTTTGGATTTTAAGGAGATAAATGTAGCAATCAGGAAAAAGGAATGAAAAGTCAAAATTCATGTAAAAAGATCATCGATATTTGAAAATATGCAAAAAGAAGAATTAGGAAGAAAATTAAGAATACGAAAATCGCAAAAATTCAAGATTTAAAAAGTTACGGCCAGATTTAAATTTTAATACTAAAATATAAAATTGGGCAATCACGGGAAATTGTGACGTATAATGTGACCATTTTAAAGGGTAGATCGTATGATTCTAAGTCACTCAATAAGACGGTTGCTGATTGGATCAGGGACATCAGGTGATATCGGAAGTTTCATAAAGGAGCTTGAAAGAGAAAAGGGATAAGTCAGTAAGTTTTGAGATGCGGTTAGTGTTGGACGATGATCGGCTTGCTCCGCTTTGTAACGAGTCAAAAGTGTTACAATTATAACAAGTGCGGTAAATAAGTACACCAATAAATATGCTTGAATATGAATTGCTTAGATAGGTATCATTACCTGTATTATAGCAATATTTCTATGAATTTTATTCATATAACACTTTTTAACTTTTATTTCAGAAATATTTGCATAACAACAAACTTAGGCTGAAATCATTGCTCATAAAATTTCGGCCCCCTTTCAAACAGCTGTTGCCGTTGTTAACGGCTGAAACTTTTAAATGTAGTTGAAATGTTTTCCCGTTTCATTTAACTTATAAATTATCAACAGAACGTTCATGAAGAGAATCGTGGACCTCTATTTGCCCCTTGACGCACATAAAGTTAAACTTTACTGGCACAGCCCAAGATTACAAAGTCTATAAATAATAGATAATGTTCGTTTAGCCACCGAACGTTTGTAGTTTGTTGAAAGTGGCTGTGAAGCTATTGTTCTCCCATTGTGATACGTGAAACTATAACCCACCTTATCTTTCTGATCTTTTCTATATACTGCGGAACACACCACACACACACACTGCAACGCCCCCACCCCTTTCTCACTCTTTACTATCGTAACGTTAATAGTGTTACGGAGTTGTTACTTTTTATTATTTTAAATCGCGCCTGCTTATCTCGGTTGCGTTCTCGGGCTCTTGTAGCCTAGAGCGTTTTTAAATTTTGTCTTGTGTTCACTCGTTATATGCCACGCCTAAACGCAAGCCAATTCCCGCTGACTCCTACCTTTAAAGTTTGTATGACCCCCCCCCCTAAAATGGTTAACATGTTTTGTTGGGTCTTTTTGTAGTCATACTTGTCAGTAAAGTAGTCAGCTGGAAAGAAACATTATTAATATGAACACACAAAATTTTCAAAGAATCTTACCACCTTAGAAGATCTGCAGGCACAGCAAGGGGACGTGCAAAATATGATCATGTTTAAGATACCTTTTTTTAAAGACCCCTGTGTTCTTTAAACATAATCTGCCAGTAGACCTCGTCTCTGGGCTTCAATACAAGAAAAACAAACTAATTCTTAGAATAGCTCTATAAATTGGTTCTCAGGAGAGAACTCGTTTGAAGAAACATTAGGTTCTGAATTTTATATATTTATTAATTAATGAAATTTAATTAAAACTGTACTTTGATTTTATAATCATTATTTATCAGTTGGAAAAAGCTAAAAGTTTTATTGGTTGTTCAACACAGGATAATTTAAATACCATTACGTTTTTATAATGCATTTAATTACTGGTTTTTAAAATAAAAATATTTTCAACTAAAATACATTTGACTCTTTCTTTACTATCTCTTTGTTTTTATTGGAATCACAAATAATCATTTAAATTTTTCTGATATTTTATATATTTAATCTCGACATTTTATTTATATATATAATTCATTAACTACATTTACATATTTGAACAAAATTTATTTCCTAATTTAACATGATAAAATTTTTTTTATCCTCTGATTTCAAGATTGAATTGGTAAATTTTGCATTTTATTACAAATAATTTTAAAATTGGTATAGTTCTATAATTCTAGTCTTCCTGAAAAGGATTGGCTTATGCCAAAACAACTTCGTGAATTTAATAGTTATTATTCATTACTTAAGCATTTTTATTATACAAATTAATTTTACTGAGCTTAACATTTATTCAAAATTCAACATAAAATGAAGTCATTGTTTATTTTTATTGATAATTTTGAATTTAATATTTGTAACCTACTAAATTTGACGTTATTTAATAAAATAGAGAAAATGACTTGCCATGGATTTTTCCTGCCGGTCTAGAGTCCTCTCGTCTGGATTCCAGGTCCCTGGACATCGGAAGTTGTCATCCCGGGTCAGTCGATGGAAGTTCTCCATTTTCACGTCCCGGAGTCTGAGTCTTAAGCCCTCGTCCATGGATGGAAGTAGACGGCGGAAACGTGGTAGTTTGGTCCCATCTGGCCTTATGGTGGTTGTCCTAGGCGCTGACCGACATTAAGACCGTTAGCACCTCGTATTAAAATTTTTACAGACTGCCTTACAGGATTTTAAGTTCCTGTATTTATTGCGGCTATGTAACCCTACCCCCCCGCTCTAAGCACGTCGCTATCTCTGTGCTTTTTTTCTTGTACAGGCGGGTTGGACAACGTATTCGATTCAACCTGCATAATTTTGTTATCTGTTTTAGAACACTGAAAAAGTCTATTATTTTAAAATGGCTGTAACATTTTTGTTATTTAAGTTTTTTAAATTTAGTTTTCACTATTGTTCATTTGGGATTTTGCTGGTCATTTCAAAATGTCAGTGATAGTTCTACGTGGCCTAGTTCTCAAGTTACCATTTTTCGGCACTTAGAAAACTTTCACTGCACTCCCGTTTGTCAAATTTAGTTAGTTATTACAGTTTTATTTTATTTTAATTTTTAATTTGTCTTAATAATACTTATTCAAGATTTTACTGACTTCTTCACTCTTTACAACGTTTCCTTATACAATAAATTAAAACCTTATTATTTAATTTTTAAACTTGTTATTCAAAATTTTGAAATTACTTATTTCTTAATTTGAACGGTGATTCAGACCGTCTCAACACACACACACACACACACACACACACACACACACACACACACACACACACACACACACACACACACACACACACACACACACAATAAATATAAAAATTACCCGGAAAATAATAATAAATTTCATGGGATATATATTATAATAATTTACAAAAGAAATAAACAATAAAAGTGTAACAAAAAAATAATAATCCTAAAGAAAGAGAAAATAAATAAATTAACGCCAAAGTAAATTTTATCAACATTGTTATCAAGCAATCAATAGAAGCAGTCGTGAAAGTTAAAAAAAAACTTTTTTTTGTAATTATATATTTGTAAATTAATTAAGTCATTGGTGGAATTGTGTAAAAAATATTTCCTGCGAAAAATATGGGGTATTACTATTAGTGCCAGAATATTATTAGTGCTATTTGGATGTATTTAAAAAATACATTGTCATATTGGAATAGTGGTTTATACAAGAGGAATATACATGGTATAGAGCCTATTGAAGCCTATGGAAGTGAAACCACGATATTCTGAGGAAATCCGGTTTGAAAAAATAAAACTATAAACAACATGACTGTAAGCAATGTAGGAGTTGTGATTGAATTCAGGGTAAACACTGTTTAGAAGAGGTTTGTACAGAACCCAGATGTAACACTGTTTTAAACCTGATGGTCTCAAGTAAGCTGAAGAATCCGTTGAGAGGTTTCTACATGACGTCACAATACAATCACAGGTGATCGGAAACGTTGCCAAGGTTTAGAGCAATATTTGTGGAAAGTATGTGAGCACAAGTCTGTTTCTAAAACAAGTCCCTAGCGTCCCGTCTGTCTGTATATCAGGCCATTCGTCCGTCATCTGTCTGGAGTATGTATATAGCACCACAGATTTCTTGTATACATTTATCTGTTACACTCTAAATGTATATAAATAAGAATTTTAATTGAACAAATTTTATTACGAGTCTGGTTCCGGAAGCAATATGCATTAAAGTTTATGTAACGGTTTACATTTGTGAAACTTTTACAACTAATTGGGAAATAAAATCATTTTAAAGTATTTATGTGACGAAATGGTTACATTAGCCCAGGCTACATTACCACGTCTTTACAGAATACATCCTACCATGTTGTTTTAGGTGCACTAATGAAATAATTTTCATAAACAAGTATGAAGTTCATAAATGTATGAAGCAACTGTGGCGTAATGTTTATTTTTAAATAAATAAAACCTCTAAGCTACAAATAACTTTTATCTTAAACCTTATGTGCATTTCAATTGCACAGCAATCATCTTCAAATGTATTTAAAAATACAACTCTGTTGTATTTTTAAATACCTATGAAGATGATTGCTGTGCAAT